>BDSI01000136.1:0-261754 GCA_003117195.1 Eudorina sp. 2006-703-Eu-15
TGAGCATGGCTTCGCTTCACTCCGCTTATTACGTCCTTGATTGCTCACTCAGGCAACACACCTTCGCCAAGAGCTCGATGAACTTCTCATGCGCCGCGTCGCCAGTTTCGGCTGCTAGGACCTACAGCACCGGTGCAACATAACGCAGTAGGAGAGAGCTGCACAGGTTTCTATTATCACAAGATGCTGGTCGATGGCTCTGCACTGTATTCACATACATACAGTGCCACAACGTACACCCATACATGCATTCCTTTGCACTTGTCCAAAGCCGCATGTACATGCGTATGTACATGTATACAGTCCTACATGCATACCTGCGGCGCCAGCTCCTGCCGCACACTGATTTGCTTCGCCATCTTCTCCCTGCTGTCAGCGACTCTCTGCAGCATGGTACGAAAGGGGGTGCAGCCGAACCGTCACCGACTGAGTTCACCATAGCATTACGGGAATACTGAATAATACTGAATAATACTGCGACAAACATCGACAATCAATGAATTCGTAGTAACGAAAACACGTAGCAAAACAGGTACCTCTGTCCAGGTAAGCATACGTTATCGATGGCTGGGGGCTCATCTCTGAATTTGTTGGAATGCTGACGAATATTTGGCAGTTTAAGGTCCTAGGTTCGAGTCCTAGGTTGACCCCCGACATTTGTTCGGGAGGATGGGACTATGGCTAGCTGCTGAGATGTGGAGTTGAGATCACAGTTGATGGATTGAGATTCGCACACTAGATTGGTGGCGATTGCTGAACCCTCTGTCTCTTATGGATGTGCAGGTGAATGGATGAGGTGGGGGCCTTAGTTGGCAGGATCAACCGACTAATAAACCGCCTTGAACCCTCGTTCGTATGGTGTAGGTTCCGTGTGATGATGGTTGAAGGTTCCGATAACATCATATAAACCGCGACATAAACCCTTAGACAGGGCCCGGAAGCCTATTCCACACAGTACTGTAACGGTACTACTACAAAAAATGCCTATGCGTCGTGCCGTACATACAACCACCTACAACGCAGCTCCTCCCTGATCATCCCTCACTTTTACCCTCTCATAATTTGTGTGCCTCCATCCTTGGACTAATCTTGAAATTCATACAAATGAATAATAAGTGAATGTGCATGGATCAGAATCATCGCTTGAAGGAAGCGGGCCGATAATGTAGTGAGGTCACAGCAGAATGGTGACTGTATGTTACCAAGAAATGCAGCCCGTAGCAACGATCGACGAGGCTTACAACATACATTTGGTGCAGGATGATATCTGCAAGTCATGCTCACACGCGCGCATCAAGGGTCAGGTATGTCAAATATTGTCTATGCCTTGTGCCGTACGTACAGTGCACTCGTTAACCTAACAGGTGATGAATAACTTCCGATGCATTTCTATCTATTGAGAAAGCGTTTCCGGAGTCGTCAATTCGGCACAAGCTAGCTTGGCATCGATGCAGGGAGCGCGAGGTTATTTTGCCCTAGCTTGAAACATGCCCTAGCTAACAACAGGCATCCTCAGTAGCGCTGCCGCCAAATGATTGAATCATAGTTATGTACCTTTTCTTGCAGTATATTGAGAAGCTCCTGGCACTTGACATCCTTCTCGATGACAGCAGTGCTCTGCAGCAAACATGTGTCATGTGTATGCAAGCCGACATGCCCATTAAATCATGTGGTATATTGTCCCTGCGCACCAAATCATATGTATGAATTGCATGCAGGACACGGAACTTATGCAACTGTTTGCCATACACCGTTAGATCCTTTGCCATACATCCTTTTGCAACGTGTGTGAGGTAGACTGGAAATGCCTTATGTGTACACAGCACATGTGATGCTAATGAAGCATTGTAACATCTGCAATGTGCATCCATGTGCATGTCTCAAACACGCACTACCATGTAACTTGCATACCTTGGCTGTGAGGCGCTTCAGGTACTCCTTCAGCTTGGCGGCTAACATGCCCTGTTGCAGCATTAAAAAACAAAGAACCATGTATGATATATATGTGGCATCATCCTTAAGATGTATACATATATATACATATATATACATATATATACATATGTATACATATATATACATATATATATATATATATATATCTTGCTTACGTATGACATTCAACTCAATATAGAACAACGAGCGAGTGAGCCCCCGAAATTATTAATGACTGCGGAAAATGTTGCAGCTGTACGTTAATTATGTATACACCTGGCATAAGGCAGGGCCTCAGGACAACGGCCACCTAGTGCATAGACGGTACATGAAGCTGATCAACAAACTTCAAGCTTATACAAAACCACAAGACATGTATGAGTTAAATAAGAAAGAATATTTCAGCATATCTAACTGGTTTCTCCAGAAGTGTTGTATTAATTTGTTATTGCTAGTCCACAACGAATGCACAACTTGCGACATATTTGGTCGCTTCCGCCCAAGTATCAAATTCTTCACTGACTTTGCACTGTTCGCATGTAAGCATGTAAAAATGTACATGTTTCACTTCGCAGAAATTACTACCTGGGTTATAACCCAGGTCTACCTAATCTGCGAAGAGCACAGAGGTGTGCGCAACACAAAGGCCAGCCCTGTGTACGAACTTGCACCCAGTCATAATTCCCTATAGATAATCTTTATAACCCGCCTACTTAATCCATGGCAATCCATGCTAATCCGTGAGATGTTCCCATGTGCCGCGGATTACACCCTATCCGCTGTGTAATCCATGGTGTTAATCCTAATTGGAAACACCCTCTTATTTTACATTTCAAGAAGTAGTCCTGGTATATCAACAATCCATGTCATAATACTTATAATAATTTTGATGCAAACATTGTGTGTAGGCATGCTAACAACAATTTTAACAGCATAAACAAACTTGTTGTTGTTAGGTTTTGTTACATACCATGGCTGCGAACTCCTCCAGTCCTTCTTCGATGACGGCCGCCAGATCCTGCAACATGCAGGTCGCGGGAAAAGCAGTGGCAATCTAACACCCGACCAATCACATGTCCTTTCATTTATTCGAAAGGAAAAGCGTTGGAGTATGGGTTTAGATTATCTGCGCTAGCTGTCGGGACATACATTAATAGTAGCATAACAGCATGACCAGAGCGAGGACATGAATTGGCTGTCCTAGGACGACCCGTTGCTTGTAAAACCCTGAACTAAAATTGTCAGTTTCAAGAACGTGAAATCTATTCGTTCATACCTCAAATTAATTACGTAGTCTGTCGGATCCTGACATTCACAGTTACACACGCGGACACGCACGGGTACCCTCGACCCCACGGCATCTGGGGCTTCGACCCGCATGAGTTGAGGTGACCGCCAATGTGATGGTTGTAGTAAGTGTTTGCCACCGACAGAGCTTGACATAGGTATCCGCCTGCGGCCCCAAACCCTATGACCCGTTCCCCATCCAAAACGATTTCCTGGTGTTACCCATACCAGAGAGCAGATAAACTCGCTCACCTCGTCGTCCTGGCAAGCTGTGACCTCATCATTGGCAGCTTGTGCCTCGTTCGTCGCAGCTTGCCTCAGATGGGCCACCACGGGGCCCTGAGAAGGAGAGACCGAGCAAGAGCGAGGGAGAAACATACACCAAACTTCAACACACAGCACAGCACACGCCGGGACACCACTTGATTTGGTGCTTGGTGCATACATGCATGCGTGTCTAATGGTTCAAGCTGTGTGGTCATCATACATACATACGGCTTTTCTAATGATAAGTCAAAACTTCCTGTAACTTGAACCCAGATTCTTTCACGCAATCATAGAATACCGAGTACCAAGCAAGCAACCAGTTCTTCAAGTTGGTTTCAGGGTTACGTATGTATACAAGTCCAGCTTTAACTGGCAAAGGCGTCTCGAGATGCTGTAACAATGCTTCGCACTACTGTCTTATTCGAGGTGTAAGGCCGACCATTGTACACACCAGTACTAGCACCCTTTCACTCACATTCTCACACGGGAATTGCATTTTCATTATTGTTATGCGTGGCGATATCTTTACGGACAGTCGAACACAAGCAACGAACACAAATAGTCGTGCACAACGAATACAACCGTAACCCATGTACGAAAGCGACCTAAAGAACTACATCTGGCACGACCGTGCATGCGGCCGACCGATACGTACTGACGCCGCATGGTTGAGAGCATGGTTGCTCAACGCCCAAAGGTTTTCCTGGAGTCGCCCATAAAACAAATCTGGCAGTATTGTCCCGAAGGAAAATAACAATGATAGAAACGTCAGATAGTTTGCATGTATCTGTTTGCCAATGGGAAACGTTCAAGCAATAGGGTGGGCCTGCCGCCCACATCGCATGCCCCAGCCTGCCCCAAGCGAAGGCCCCCTTGTTCAGATGCAACCCAGCCCCACGATGGACCGCCGCCGGGCTAGCTATCACCCAGCCCGCCACTCCAGGAGCATGGCTGGTATGCATCAACACAAAACTTGCTCGGTGCCTACCTGCCTGAAATCGCCTCTAAACACACTATTCACTCGTACGCACATGCGCAATGTGTGCACTGCGTTTTTCAGGCTGCTACGTTATCATGCCGACTTGCATACATGTCATTGTGTGTATATCGGATTTTTTTTCATATGCATGCTTCTATAAGCTGCTACGTTATGGTGCCTGCTCATATTTTATGTCCGCCAACCATAAGCCTCTTCTTAATCGATCGATTAAAACAAACTTCGTTCCTCGTTATCCCAGCCAGGGAGGTTCGACAAGGGGGGTTCCCCTCTGCCCTTTAGAGGGGGGTGCGGGGGGGGGGCCTAGCCAGCCTAGCCACCCGCGCAAACCCTTTTCAGTTCTTCTAGTGGCTGGGGCGGGGGCTTTTATTATTAGCAGTATTGTTTTTATACGACATCGTATCACTCACCGTGCCCACCGACACCTTCCTTCGTTTCTTGGGCGGTCCGTCTTCCTGGTGCAAGAAACGATTATCACAAGTCAGACAGGTAAAAGAACTGGTAAAGCTGGCAATTGGTATTGAAAAGGCCTCTTCACTGGTTCACCTGAACATAACAATTAATATGACAACTAAATAACAGCAAGAACAGCGAAAAACGCTCCATAAATATTATTTGGGTTTATCTAAAATAATTACCAGGCAGCCGGATATCCCCGCCGCGCTCTAAGAATATGGTTTATCTTTCAAATTTACCCAGTACTTTCTAAAACCTTTACCAGTCTAAACCGCACGTATTGATACTAAATTAAGCTCCTGGTGCATAAAATAAAGATCATCCGTACGCCACTGCTTATCATGAATCTTAGTTTGCCATAAATTTCGGTGTATGCTATGAGCAGAAATATCTTGCGGTGATGTAGCTACATACACATGCTGTATACATGATTTTTCTCACTTCCGTTGAGCGTAAGAAGGCAAAGCAACCAATCAAAGTAACACTACTCAACAAATTAAGGAAGAAAGTAGCTGCTAACACTACAAGATTGTTTACTGTCGAAGATATTACCACCGTTAAGGATTGATCAGTCAATAAAGGATTGAATTTTCACGTTGGGCCATTCTTTTTGAACGAGCCCCAAGCAGTTAGTCATCTGACACACGAACCCAACCCAACGTACCTCTCCAGCAACAGGAGGCACTTGGCCGCCCAGCGCCGGCCCTGGCAGCTGCACTGCTGCACCCTGCTGCATATGTATCGATGTTGCATTATCGTGAATATTTGTTTTCCATAAATTCCGGCTTATGCTATGAGCAGAAATATCTTGCGGTCATGTAGCTACACATGCTGTATACATGATTCCTCTCACTTCCGTTGAGCGTAAGAAGGCAAAGCAACCAATCAAAGTAACACTACTCAACAAATTAAGGAAGAAAGTAGCTGCTAACACTACAAGATTGTTTACTGTCGAAGATATTACCACCGTTAAGGATTGATCAGTCAATAAAGGATTGAATTTTCACGTTGGGCCATTCTTTTTGAACGAGCCCCAAGCAGTTAGTCATCTGACACACACACGAACCCAACCCAACGTACCTCTCCAGCAACAGCAGGCACTTGGCCCCTCAGCGCCGGCCCTGGCAGCTGCACTGCTGCACCCTGCTGCATATGTATCGATGTTGCATTATCGTGAATATTTGTTTGCCATAAATTCCGGCTTATGCTATGAGCAGAAATATCTTGCGGTCATGTAGCTACACATGCTGTATACATGATTACTCTCACTTCCGTTGAGCGTAAGAAGGCAAAGCAACCAATCAAAGTAACACTACTCAACAAATTAAGGAAGAAAGTAGCTGCTAACACTACAAGATTGTTTACTGTCGAAGATATTACCAACGTTAAGGATTGATCAGTCAATAAAGGATTGAATTTTCACGTTGGGCCATTCTTTTTGAACGAGCCCCAAGCAGTTAGTCATCTGACACACGAACCCAACCCAACGTACCTCTCCAGCAACAGGAGGCACTTGGCCGCCCAGCGCCGGCCCTGGCAGCTGCACTGCTGCACCCTGCTGCATATGTATCGATGTTGCATTATCGTGAATATTTGTTTGCCATAAATTCCGGCTTATGCTATGAGCAGAAATATCTTGCGGTCATGTAGCAACACATGCTGTATACATGATTCCTCTCACTTCCGTTGAGCGTAAGAAGGCAAAGCAACCAATCAAAGTAACACTACTCAACAAATTAAGGAAGAAAGTAGCTGCTAACACTACAAGATGTTTTACTGTCGAAGATATTACCACCGTTAAGAATTGATCAGTCAATAAAGGATTGAATTTTCACGTTGGGCCATTCTTTTTGAACGAGCCCCAAGCAGTTAGTCATCTGACACGCACACGAACCCAACCCAACGTACCTCTCCAGCAACAGCAGGCACTTGGCCCCTCAGCGCCGGCCCTGGCAGCTGCACTGCTGCACCCTGCTGCATATGTATCGATGTTGCATTATTAAACACCGGAAATAAATAAAGGACAACTAGATATATATTGCCGGTACATACAGCGAGCCCTGACAGAACAATGTGAATCAAGCCATGGATGGAGTGGGCCCAACAACAAGCATGGGCCGATGCTTGCGCACACGTGCATATCGCTTTCTGCAAATATCAAAAATCGATCGATGTTGATTACTATAGTGGCGTTATTACGGTGTAATTCCAAGCTCTAATGTTTGCACACATACACGCCAATCATTCACAACTACATACATCATTGTTATCGGCAAAGGAGCGGTGTACCTGACGAAACGATTCATTCTTAAAAAGGAGGAGGACGAACATACATTGCCAGCTACATACCGGAGGTGCTGCCTCTGGCGGGCCCGGAGTGGCAGGTGGCAAATCCGCCGCCAGCGCTTCCACAACTGCCTGCATGCATGCAGATGTACATGCATTATTACCAGCTAAGTGTGCTGCACAAGTATTGATACGAAAAAAGCTCCTGGTGAATAACATAAAGATCATCCGTACGCCACTGCTTATCATGTTCGCCATAAATTCCGGCTTATGCTATGAGCAGAAATATCTTGCGGTCATGTTGCTACACATGCTGTATACATGATTTCTCTCACTTCCGTTGAGCGTAAGAAGGCAAAGCAACCAATCAAAGTAACACTACTCAACTAATTAAGGAAGAAAGTAGCTGCTAACACTACAAGATTGTTTACTGTCGAAGATATTACCACCGTTAAGGATTGATCAGTCAATAAAGGATTGAATTTTCACGTTGGGCCATTCTTTTTGAACGAGCCCCAAGCAGTTAGTCATCTGACACACGAACCCAACCCAACGTACCTCTCCAGCAACAGGAGGCACTTGGCCGCCCAGCGCCGGCCCTGGCAGCTGCACTGCTGCACCCTGCTGCATATGTATCGATGTTGCATTATCATGAATATTTGTTTGCCATAAATTCCGGCTTATGCTATGAGCAGAAATATCTTGCGGTCATGTAGCTACACATGCTGTATACATGATTTTTCTCACTTCCGTTGAGCGTAAGAAGGCAAAGCAACCAATCAAAGTAACACTACTCAACAAATTAAGGAAGAAAGTAGCTGCTAACACTACAAGATTGTTTACTGTCGAAGATATTACCACCGTTAAGGATTGATCAGTCAATAAAGGATTGAATTTTCACGTTGGGCCATTCTTTTTGAACGAGCCCCAAGCAGTTAGTCATCTGACACACGAAACCAACCCAACGTACCTCTCCAGCAACAGCAGGCACTTGGCCCGTCAGCGCCGGCCCTGGCAGCTGCACTGCTGCACCCTGCTGCATATGTATCGATGTTGCATTATTAAACACCGGAAATAAATAAAGGACAACTAGATATATATTGCCGGTACAGCGAGCCCTGACAGAACAATGTAAATCAAGCCATGGATGGAGTGGGCCCAACAACAAGCATGGGCCGATGCTTGCGCACACGTGCATATCGCTTTCTGCAAATATCAAAAATCGATCGATGTTGATTACTATAGTGGCGTTATTACGGTGTAATTCCAAGCTCTAATGTTTGCACACATACACGCCAATCATTCACAACTACATACATCATTGTTATCGGCAAAGGAGCGGTGTACCTGACGAAACGATTCATTCTTAAAAAGGAGGAGGACGAACATACATTGCCAGCTACATACCGGAGGTGCTGCCTCTGGCGGGCCCGGAGTGGCAGGTGGCAAATCCGCCGCCAGCGCTTCCACAACTGCCTGCATGCATGCAGATGTACATGCATTATTACCAGCTAAGTGTGCTGCACAAGTATTGATACGAAAAAAGCTCCTGGTGAATAACATAAAGATCATCCGTACGCCACTGCTTATCATGTTCGCCATAAATTCCGGCTTATGCTATGAGCAGAAATATCTTGCGGTCATGTTGCTACACATGCTGTATACATGATTTCTCTCACTTCCGTTGAGCGTAAGAAGGCAAAGCAACCAATCAAAGTAACACTACTCAACAAATTAAGGAAGAAAGTAGCTGCTAACACTACAAGATTGTTTACTGTCGAAGATATTACCACCGTTAAGGATTGATCAGTCAATAAAGGATTGAATTTTCACGTTGGGCCATTCTTTTTGAACGAGCCCCAAGCAGTTAGTCATCTGACACACGAACCCAACCCAACGTACCTCTCCAGCAACAGGAGGCACTTGGCCGCCCAGCGCCGGCCCTGGCAGCTGCACTGCTGCACCCTGCTGCATATGTATCGATGTTGCATTATCGTGAATATTTGTTTGCCATAAATTCCGGCTTATGCTATGAGCAGAAATATCTTGCGGTCATGTTGCTACACATGCTGTATACATGATTTCTCTCACTTCCGTTGAGCGTAAGAAGGCAAAGCAACCAATCAAAGTAACACTACTCAACAAATTAAGGAAGAAAGTAGCTGCTAACACTACAAGATTATTTACTGTCGAAGATATTACCACCGTTAAGGATTGATCAGTCAATAAAGGATTGAATTTTCACGTTGGGCCATTCTTTTTGAACGAGCCCCAAGCAGTTAGTCATCTGACACGCACACGAACCCAACCCAACGTACCTCTCCAGCAACAGCAGGCACTTGGCCCCTCAGCGCCGGCCCTGGCAGCTGCACTGCTGCACCCTGCTGCATATGTATCGATGTTGCATTATTAAACACCGGAAATAAATAAAGGACAACTAGATATATATTGCCGGTACAGCGAGCCCTGACAGAACAATGTGAATCAAGCCATGGATGGAGTGGGCCCAACAACAAGCATGGGCCGATGCTTGCGCACACGTGCATATTGCTTTCTGCAAATATCAAAAATCGATCGATGTTGATTACTATAGTGGTGTTATTACGGTGGTTATTACATGTAATTCCAAGCTCTAATGTTTGCACACTTACACGTCAATCATTCACAACTACATACATCATTGTTATCGGCAAAGGAGCGGTGTACCTGACGAAACGGTTCATTCTTAAAAAGGAGGAGGACGAACATACATTGCCAGCTACATACCGGAGGTGCTGCCTCTGGCGGGCCCGGAGTGGCAGGTGGCAAATCCGCCGCCAGCGCTTCCACAACGGCCTGCATGCATGCAGATGTACATGCATTATTACCAGCTAAGTGTGCTGCACAAGTATTGATACGAAAAACGCTCCTGGTGAATAACATAAAGATCATCCGTACGCCACTGCTTATCATGTTCGCCATATATTTCGGCTTATGCTATGAGCAGAAATATCTTGCGGTGATGTAGCTACACATGCTGTATACATGATTTCTCTCACTTCCGTTGAGCGTAAGAAGGCAAAGCAACCATTCAAAGTAACACTACTCAACAAATTAAGAAAGTAGCTGCTAACACTACAAGATTGTTTACTGTCGAAGATATTACCACCGTTAAGGATTGATCAGGCAAATTCACCGGAGTCCGAAGCGTCACCACCGCTGGATATGCCTGCGGAAGCCGAGCGAGTTGGGTGCAAGCGCAAGAGCTCACTTAGACAAAGGCAACTAGACTTCATCAACAACAACACACGTTGTGATAACAAGGCGGTCGGAACAGAAAACGCGGCTATCCACAGAGTGCAGCTGCACGATCCCACTCCTGAACACCGCACCTCATGCATGGAAACACGGCGAGTCATGGCCGCGCTGCGGCAGGACACACGCAAATGCGTGCCCAGCCTTGGCACCCTGCAAGGACCAGTCGCACAAGGACCGCGGCCACCCCCGAACCCAATAACCAGTGAAACACCGTGTATCAGGAGGGCCCCCAGGCTAGACGAGGAGAAGGGCACAGAATCCCCAAACCCTGTCCTAGCGTACCTCGCCAGCAAAGGGCTTGATGACACGCCAGCGGCGCCCCGCGCTCGGCGGAGCGATGGCGCCGAGGACGCCGCTGTAATGACTACTGTAGAGGTGGAACTCGGCGACGAGCCGCGAACATCCGGACCGTACATAGTGTCGCCAGCACCGACGCCACATCAGGAGCATCTTATCCCCCAGTGGTGGTGGCCACAGTGGCAAGTCGCTCGGAAGCAGATCCTCCAAAACTGTATCCCCTGGAAGTCTGGAAAGGGCAAAGCCGAGGACACCACGGGACAGCAGCAATTAGTATACGACCTGTACAATGAAGCGGAGGACATCGCCGAGGTCCTCGCGGGCCCAATCTCTAAACGAGTCGCACCCACAAGCGCGAGATCCTCCAAGAAGCAGAAAGTCGGGACGGGCAAATCAGCAGTGACACATGAACGGTACTACACAGTCCGATGGAACGACACAATCATCCCGATGTCAGTTGTCGACGCGTACAAAAGCATGGGGTACGTGCCGAAACAGCTCCTGCCGGTGAAGGGGCTCTACGGCACCCGGATGGACCGTTACTTCCGACGGGCGGTGTGGGAACCGTCAGACATCCCCGCGGCACATCTGGAGAGGCTGCCGAGCGGACCAGACGCCCTGGCTAGGTTTAAGCAGAAACAGCTGCGCAGCGCGGCTCCCCGATTGGTGTACACCAAGCCCCGCGACACCGCCCTCACGAACCAGCAGAGGCAAGGCCGATGGGACCAGCCACCCCTGGACCACGCACACCGCGCACGACTCATCCGCGCGAACACTACCTTTGAGGCTTCGCCGTGTAACCCGTACACGGACACGCAACCCACGAGGCGGTACCAGATACAGCTGGGCCGGCGCACAGCTGATGGCAATATGACCGACGACGCAACGGCCTTCGTCTATGACCCAAGAGGGAAATGTGTGGGGACACTCAGCATGCAACGCCTTGATACCCTGCGAAAGCGCTATCACCACGCATCGACGGCCTACCCGAGGTCCACCGAAGCCTCGCGGCCCAGGGCGGCTTTGCTGAAGACGTCGCGCGGCTCCTCCTGAGGTACAGCAGAGACCCCAACGGTCGAGCGGTCAAAGGCCCACCAAGATCGCAGGCCACTATTAACGAACACCTGCGGTGCGTACTCATTAAAGCCTTGCAGGACCTAGACTCCGGCCCTGTCGCGGAGCGGTTCTCATCACCACTGAACAGTGCCGAAGAAATTGAATGCTACTTCAGTGTACATGCAGAAGATCAACTGTTCGGGGCCAACGTGGACGCCTATTCCCAACCATTCACAGGGCTCTCAATTGCGCATCCAGACCCTGACCCCGTCAGTGTCAAGAAGGCAGCAATGTGGGCGGTTGCTGGCGCGATGCACACCACAGCGTCCGCAGCACCCACAGCTACACTGCTCGTTGCCCCTCACACCAAAAGCGGGGCCCACACCTCGCTTCTGGATACCCCTTACATGTTTTACCTCGGCCGGATCAGCCGCGGTCTGACGTGCTCACTCACCGGAGGCGTTGGCACCGATACCCTGACCCCTGGGTACAAAGGGGGCTTGGACATTTTCGTCATTGCCAACGACACAGCTCTGCGTGGGCTGAATGCCCGCTCGATGAAGGCGCTCCTCCAGAAACTCCAAGACGCGGAGGCCTTCGGCCTACCTAAGAAAC
Organism: Eudorina sp. 2006-703-Eu-15; assembly: GCA_003117195.1. Classification (NCBI taxonomy): domain Eukaryota; kingdom Viridiplantae; phylum Chlorophyta; class Chlorophyceae; order Chlamydomonadales; family Volvocaceae; genus Eudorina; species Eudorina sp. 2006-703-Eu-15. The sequence goes on from BDSI01000136.1 coordinate 12,494, forward strand.
ACCTACGCAAGCACGACAGCGAGGAACATTGTCGCCATACCCAACGACCCTACCCGTGCAAGGTTGCCCAGACCATGCGACGAATGAACGACTCGGCAACGCCCAGGCCCAGGCCCACAGTACAAGTGCCCCGACGAGAGGCACAGGAGCTCCGGCGGGAGCTCGCGGAAGCGTTCCCGGGCACCATGCCTCTACGTATCCCATTGCATACTATAATTTGGACTGATGGTAGTTGCGTCAAACCGCTCGCAGGCGACGGCCCGAACAGACTTGGTGCGGCAGCATACTGCGAACTTACCGGGGAAACCTTACATGTAGACCCGGCCGGGGAAGGGTGTACAAATACAATCCAGCGGGCTGAGTTGTCGGCTATACGTGCGGCCATCGCGCAGCACAAAACCACGAGTCGCGCATTAACCATAGCAACTGACTCACAAGCATCACTGGATCTCATAAAAAGAGCCATCAATGAACCCAATAAATTGCATATTTCCAAACATAAAGCCTTGCTTATGGAAATTGTTGAGATGCTGTACGACTGCACCCAACAAAACACGACTGTCCATTTCATAAAGGTAAAATCACATACTGGTATTCATGGTAACGATAAGGCCGATGAAGGCGCAACTGCGGTAGCACATGGTAATGCCGAGCCAACCGTAATTGAGGCCGCAGATAACGCCCCGTACGATAAGCTGGTCTGGCTACGACAAAAAGATACAGGACTATATATCAATGACCTTAATAGGGGCATCCTCAAAGGTCTCCAAAAGAAAACGTTCGCGGGATATACAACCGACACGACCCTAACTGAAAAATGGCGCGACGCGTCGACAAAGCTAGACTCTAAATGCAGCAACGCCTACTTGAACAGCTCTCACACTAGTCATTGGCTAAAAATCCAAGTGCTGAAGGCACGGTACGGACTCTTGTATAATGCGAAGCTGAAGAAATTGTACGGTCGCGGCGGGGATGGCCACTGCCCGGTCTGCCGCAATTGCAACCCGTCGGGCCCCACAACGGACTCCGGAGCCCACATACTTGGAGGCTGCCAGCACGCGACGTTTAAAGGCATGTACATCAACCGGCACAACCAGGCGACACGCATTATTGCGGATTGCCTCAACAGGGGCCGCTACGGAGGCGGTTTCATGGTCATGGACGCGGGCAAGGCAGAGGATATCCCACCGTTCTGCAGTAGCACGCGGGTACCCAAATGGATGCTGCCGCATCTGACTGAAGAAGAGATCCGACGCCTCCGACCTGACATAATGTTCATACCCACACTCGCCTCTCACAAAACCAAGCGCAAACGCTACCAGGGACCCGTGGACAAGACCAAGCACGAGGTGTACATCATCGAAGTGGGGTACACTGGCGACCTACAGCATGCCGACAAACTAACACAGAAGACAACGCAGCATGCCAGACTCAAAGAGGAACTAACAAAGGCGGGGTGGACAGTGCACTACGCTGAGGAGCAAATAGTCACACTGGGCAGTACTGGAACCCTGCCGACTACACTTAAGTCGCTCCTCTGCAGACTCGGAGCGACTACCGACCAGGCCCACAGCACCTGCCTGCACATCCATCGACACACGATAGAAACCGCAGGCGCAATCATCCAGACCCGGCGAGTGATGGAGGGTGGGATAAAATGATAATAACCAACCTAGGCTTCCCCGGTGGTGCGGGCATACAGGGGTGACTACGCCACCCCTCAGTTCCCCACCCCCTTAATACACGCCAGGCTTCGGCCGGCGTACTATTATTATTATTATTATTATTATTTTATTTAGGGGGTAGAATTACGGTTGAAAAGTCACGGAGCAACGAACACACTTTTAGGGCCGTATTCCACGTAAAACGTGAACTAACTTAAAATTACGGCCATCACCGTGACCTGGGGCGCGGCCACCACGGGTACCACCGCCGCCGCTTTATGGGTTTAGGGTCTTTATAATGGCACTCAGCGCCACGTTAGGGGAATGTGGCTCCTTCCATGGCCTCGTCCTCCACGTGCATCATGTCCAGCCGGCAGGGGCCCGGGGGCTGTCACCCGCAGCGACACCTCCCGGTTGTCATACGGTATCCCCACGCCCAAGCCGCGTGCGCACCCGCCCAGGCGCCCGAGCCCCCGCTGCCTCGCGGGAGCAAGCCTGCCGCCTCCGCCACGGCACCCGGAGGCCCGCGTGTCACAGCGCGCGCCCGGCGGGTATCCATCCTCGCTCCTCGATGCGCCGCTGCCAATCCCCCTCCTTGCGCCTCCCCCCTCCATGCTCCATGTGCCGTCCACGCTTCACACGCCTTCCCCCTCCACGAGCCTTTTCAATCCCCCTCCACACCCCACCACCCTCCCCCTTTCTACGAGCCTTTCACCTGCCCCCTCGACCAGCCTTTCTCCTCACACCTCGACGAACCTTCCTCCTCCCCCATACATAGCATGGGGGTTAGGCTACGATAAGCAGCGGAAAGAAAACTCATCGAAGAACCGGTTGGACCTGCTGCGCAACACGCCACACCAACCTGCAACACGCCATTATTGTCTGAATTGCTAAGCGGCTGACCATCTCCAAGTTCGCTGGCTTGCCTCGTTACCGACGGTATCCCTTCACAAGCATGCAGCTCCGTGATGCCGCATATAGTTGTTCGTTGGCGCTGGCGTACGGCCACGTCCAGTCACGTCCACCTCCACTGGGGCCTGATGAGAGACCGGGAGCAGTTTCGGCACATATCAGGTACTGCAGGGGAGGACACGGCAGTGCCGTACTTGTACGCATACCGGCATACGGTGGCCTGCGAGCTGCTACCCCCGACTGCCTGAGGAGAGGCGCCGCTGTCTCGAGACGACAGCAGCCGCTGCGCCAAGCCCCCGAGACCCATCGAGGCTACGCGCCCTCGTGTACGTGTTAATCCTCCAAAGCCAATTACCAATTACCAATCAAGTCATGCAGGCAGGTAGTGAATCGGTCTGCCTGTCAGCCGAAGAAGAGTTAGTCAGTCTGTCCACAACCAAGTCATCGGTCAATCTAACCCATGGGTTGGTCAGCTTCGTTGATCAGTCGGTCACTGCAGTATAGCAGGTGCGGTGGTACTACTGCTTTTACGTGCAGTCTCATCATGTTAGCATGGACCCGGGGGCAGCAGCTGGGGCCAATGCCCCACATACGGCTGGGCGGGCTTGCAAAGGCTTGGTGGTGGATATGGGCTGATGGGCGGATGGGCTGGGATTCGATGTGCATTTGGTGTATGTGTCGTCGATCGAATCCCAAGTAGTGCTGCACGTGCTCTTGATTGGGAGTCAGCTGTTTGGGTAAAACGTCGTCGCCCAGCCAGTTTTGGCCGGGGTGCTGAGCATCTCCGCTGCTGCTAGACAGGGAAACGGCCCTCTCAGCAGAATCATCCCGACACTAAGCAGCTCGAGCCTGCACTGCTCGCCACGGCATTCCTCCTGCTGCTCAAGCAGTACTGTATTCGATGATTGCCGTGATGAGTCCTGGACCGCTGGTGTCTTGCCCTGCCTAGCATTCCGTTGCCCTCGCTTTCATAGTGATTTACATCTATTGTGTGTATGGCCGAAGAGCTGCAGGGGCCTGTATGTCCGTGTGCATGGTGACACCGTTGGGTCCCGGCGGGTTGTAAGAGCGTCACTGCTGCAGGGCCGAATGTGGGGTTGGTGGGGTCATTGCAACCAAAGAATGAGGTAGTCCGTTCCGGAGCCAGGCAGGTCTGGCGCTGCCGGAAAGAGGTCCACTGCTGTGGCCCGAGCCCAGCGCAGGGCATGATCCCGCTCGCTGCGGTGCGGTGCAGAACAAAACTGGTCAGCACGCATCACATCATCACGGCACATATACAGGCCTGGAAGGACGGAGCACCTCCAGGGTCCCTCGGCTTCCGGCGCTTCCTCTAACCTCTGCCCTCATCATGTCCAGCTCGGACGCCCACCTCCGGCGCCCGCCCAGCACACACCCGGTTTGTCCGGGCGGGGTCCCCCACCAAGTAAAACAGGATTCCGCTGCTGGGTTCACTCCCGAGGTTTGTATGTATACATTGACCATCCCACCCGTGCGTGCTTAATCGGAAAGGGCCTCTCCGTGCGCACATGGGCGAGCACAGGCGCCCAAGCCAGCCCCGTTGGGCGGTCGGTTGGCCCCGCAGGGCCCAGCACCAGCTGCTCCAAACCGCACCCGCTGCTCCAAATGCGGGCACCCTCGCGACCGCCCGCAGGCAGCACCCCACTGTCCCCCAGCCCAGCCCGCGAGCTCCACACTCCCCCTACGTTACCCTTATTAACCTCGCGGCTGCTCAAGCGGCCGTGATCGTCAGCCGTGCTGCACATTAAACCACCGCCAGGGCAGATGCAGTGCCCCAGCCGCTGCGAGGCACACCCCGGCTGCCCAAGCGTGTGCGGTCCGGAGGCGATAGTGCTGCCTGATGAGACCCCACATGACACATGAGGCGGCAACAACCCGCCCCCGACACGGCCTTCCTCGCTCGATGCCGCTGGCCCCCACACCGCCGCCGGCCTTGACTTAAGCCGCACTGAATCTCGCTGGCCCAGCCATCTTGACCGCCGCCACCGCCGACGCCAGCGGCCCAACCTTCGACCCGTTCCGCCGTTCGACAACACTATGTGGGCATGACAATGGAAAGGGCACACGGCTGTAAGTTCCGAAAGCCTAGTCATGCAGCCCCCTCGCTCCCTCCCTCCCTTGCCCGGCCCCCGGCACTCATCCGGCCAAAGCAGCCAGCTGTTTTTGGATTTTGGTTGTACACCGTGTCGACTCACCGTACACGTGTCGTACAGATAAGTGTCAGCAGCTCGTACATACCCGCACTAATAACCCCTACCTGCCCCTTAGCCCTTACAGCCGCCCATGCCCGACTGACCTACGCATTGGGCGACTCGGCAGCGCCCTCTCCGGTGCCCTGCATGCGACATGGCAATGAAGTATGTGCACGGTGGGCAGCGGACGACGGAGATACATCATCAGCGGTGTATGCATATATCGGTCGGGCATGGCGCAACTTACATATCGCCCGCCCGCAGGAGGCTTCGTGGTCTTGCTTCACCTATCTTCCGATGACTGTCAACGATACATAAATTTCCACTGCTGCCCCGAGTGGGTTGGATGGATTGCTGCTGTGACAGCGTCGTCACTGCATGCCCATCCCTGCCCGTCATGATCTATCCCTCATTCCCATGTACGTACCTCCGCGGCCTCGCCTTCATTGGTGTTTTCCGCAGCCTGGGCGCCGTGGGAGGCCTCCACTCCCTGGGCGGCCTCCGCGGCCCCCGTTTGCTTGCTGATGAAGCCGACCTGCATATCCCGAACCACACCATAGGATGGGTCATAAACATTGGGTCGTTCGTTCAACCAGATTCAACAGAGAAGATATATGCAGATCAGGTTGCGCGGAACATGCATTAATCGGGCGTGAAAGGCAAAAGCCTGAACACGCACGGGCATCTAAGGACGGAATCAGCTCGGCACATTAGGCTTTACGGATGTTGAAAAGGGAGGGTGGTCAATCACTACCACCATTGTCTTGGCCTGGAAAGTGCATTGAACGCAGCCAGCAGGCATGCAGTACTATTTCGTATGTTTGTTACCTCGGCGTCCTCAGGCACGGCCTGCAACTGCCCCGCCGGCGCCCACACCATCGGCGCATGGTTAGGCTTGACACCCTGCAAGGAAACGGAACGGCGGGGGAAGCACGCAAGGGAATGAATTGCACCGTGGACGGAGGCGACGACATACATATATAACAAGAGGTAGTCCGTTCAAACCAAGGCAGGCTTGCTTCCGTATATATCGCCTTTCACGCCTCACGCACGCTATGCTAATTACCCAAAGGCGGCTCACGCATGCACACAGACCGCGCGCTCAAGCAACATGACTTGAAGACTCCCTCGACTGATCAACCCAGTCATCAAGGTGCATTAGTCGCCGAGTTGCATCTATCGACACAGTGACGCGGGCGGCTGCACTACCTTACGCTTCTCGTGCCACAACCGACTAAACCGACCCTTACAGCTGCCCAGCCATGCCCAGCTGACCTCCGTGTTGGGCGACTCAGCAGCGCCCTCTCCGGTGTCCTGCATGTGACATGGCAATGAAGTATGTGCACGGCGGGCAGCGGACGACGGAGATACATCATCAGCGGTGTATTATTATTAATATTGTTACGCCCATCAGCTAATGGTATATGTATCGCTCGGGCATGGCGCAACTTACATTGTCCCCACCTGGCCTCACTCGGCTGATGAGTAGCTACGTAGGTACACCCTCACCGTGAATATAAGGCGGTGTGGCCTCATGGCCGACAGCGGGGCCTCGTAGTCGGCCTCCGGGGCCGCCTCATGGGCGGGTTCCTCCCGCACGGGGGTCTGCACGCAGCCCGGGCGGGAAAGGCGACAGGCAGGGAAAGAATAATGTCGTCCTCCGTGAGCACTCCGTCCAAGCACGGACGAGGTTGGTCTTGCTTCATCTATCGACCTGATGACTGTCATCGATACGTAATCTTGCTTCCACCGCTGACCCTAGTGCGTTGGATGGATGGATCGCTGCTGTGAAAGCGTCGTCCCTGCATGCCCAACCCTGCCCGTCATCATCTATCCCTCATTCCCATGTACGTACCTCTGCGGCCCCCCCTTCCTCGGCGTTGTGGGAGGCCTGGGCGGCCTCCGCTCCCTGGGCGGCCTCCGCGGCCCCCGTTTGCTTGCTGATGAAGCCGACCTGCATATCCCGAACCACACCATAGGATGGGTCATAAACATTGGGTCGTTCGTTCAACCAGATTCAACAGAGAAGACATATGCAGATCAGGTTGCGCGGAACATGCATTAATCGGGCGTGAAAGGCAAAAGCCTGAACACGCACGGGCATCTAAGGACGGAATCAGCTCGGCACATTAGGCTTTACGGATGTTGAAAAGGGAGGGTGGTCAATCACTACCACCATTGTCTTGGCCTGGAAAGTGCATTGAACGCAGCCAGCAGGCATGCTGTAGTTGTTACATGTAATCACACTGAGCGGGATTTGGATGCACGGAAAGCATGCACATACAGATACAGATGGCAAACGCATTGTCTTAGCCTTTGTTCACTGCCCTTACGCCATGATACTTCAACCAGTACCTATTATCACAGGGGACCACAGTAGTGACACGTTATAAGTCACATTTCCGTCAACTAATACTGGCCCCGAAGACATACGGTAAGGTTCTCACTCGCGAGATTCAAAAGCAAATTATCAGTAATCGTTACAAGCTGACTGGACCCGAGTCCCGACTGTGTGTTCCAACGGGCCCAGAAAAACAATGTCATGGCCACGCCAGCAAGCCCATCACCACCTGTTTGTGCTCGGCCCGTGCCTTGGCACCGGTTGGGCATCCTGCCGGGATGGCCCCACGCCTAGCGGCCACATTGGCTACGCCACGGCGGCCCTGGTGCTGTGCCGGAATCGGTGCCTGCAGTCGCTGGGGGCATAAATGATGGGCATGGCCTGGCTCAACATGGTGCAGCAAGAGGGCATCCGGCATCATCACATACATACCGTACTGCCTCTAATTATTTGCAGCCGTTATTATTTGCGAGGCGTGCTTCGGTATTGTTCGAGGATCTGTAAAGCTTTGCGAGGCACCCCGGCCGTAAAACAAGTTTTGCGAGGTTGCTGTGCCCTTCCAGGCGGAACATAAGCGAACGCATGGAGCGCAGTACCGTAGGTGGTGCAACCCCGGACCTGTCACAGACACGCACAAGCTCGCAGCATCCGTCGACCATCGACCATACATGTGCACCCAGTTAGTTTTGCGCTTGGCGGGAATCCCCGTAGGGGGAGAACAGGTGCTGCAAGGAATTATTTGAGAGAGGGCAGCCCACCAAGGCCCGCGAGGCAACGGTGCTGCATGCAAGCGGGCATATGATGAGAGAGAGTAATAAGTAATATGCAGCAGGCTGGGCACTGCACCCAAGTACCTTCTGCTGGGCGGCTGCTGCCGGGCCGCAGGTGGCTGGCTGTCGCTGTTGGTGCGGCGTTGGCCTGGTCCGTACCACCTTGACGGTCGCGCGGGAAGGGCCCTGCTGTCCCAGCATCCCTGGCGTCTCCGGCAACTGTGGACGGGGGAAATGTCATCATGTGGGCGACAGCCAGCAGCATGCACATGACTGCTTCCTTCAACATAACATCAGCTATATATCGTTGTCATGCATGCATCCCCGACGGATGGATGGAAAAGAAGTGCGTGCAACCACATACCATGCATCCCCAATATACTGTATGTACGTACTCCATACATGCTTCATACATATCAGCTTATGTACCCCACAACGAAATCCCAGCCAGCACGTGCCCTATCATTACATCTTGCTTGCTGCCTTACTTTGGCGGCACCAGCCTTCCGGAGATTCTGGCAGGTTCCTGCGAAGTCCATTGTTTGTCGGTTCAAATCAAGGTTCTTGGGCTCTGGCGAGAGCGCCACGATAAAAACGGTGTTGCCACGAGCGTTTGTCATGGCGTCCTTCAGTACCTGCGTCATCTGTAACAAGAACGACAGGGGCCATTGCATGCATCAAGTGATGGATGTGCAACGCAAACATATCTGATGACGAGTTGCATTCTGATGATAGTCTGCACACGTTATCACATAGTCGACATACTGATGTGTGGATCCCGTTAGAATGTTTTAAACATTCTAACGGGATCCACACATCAGTAGGGTTTATCCAGATGTATACAGAAGAAGCTTAAACCGCAGCACCATCACCACCAACAATAATATAAAATAAACTAAGAATAATAACAAAAATGATAATAATAGTTTGATAAAAAATATAAACAATATTTTAACATTAATATGATGATAAAACAGTAATAAGGATAAACATAGTAGGAATAACGGGAATGGAATCACTATGTCGTTAGTACTTTAAATACCCTAAGTCCCTACGCATGGTTGATCCCGCACTCAGAGCATCTCAAAAAGCCTTCGGCCGCGCCGTGGTACAAATAAATTAATAACACTCGTAATAAAAGTAGTGCCAATAATAATGCACTAGCGTTCATGCAAACACATCATTATCTGTGGCCCCTCACTTGATCGTACCAAATGCTAATGTTTTACAGGTGAACTTCAAGATCGCATGGGTTGAGCGAAGGGGCGAACTAACCATATATAATGCGGAAGGAAGCAGCAGCCGGCAGGCAGAGAGGGCCATACACACCTGGCCTGTTCGAAATGATGCCTGTTTGTTCTCAGCCAGTGAGCCGGCGACAGTGGCTAACGTGGTGAGCTCTTGATTTATAAATAGCGACTGCCTCAGGACCTCTCCTGTGGCGCCATTCCTGGCGCCCTGCTCACGTCCGGCCAGGTCCGCCAGGTACAACCTGCCTTCGTGGATGAGTTTGCCTGCACGCAGAAACATATAGTGAGCGACGACATCAGCAGCTCAGCCGAACTACTCCCTCAACCTGCGGACATGTTGTGCGCTGAACGACGTTTTTGCTGGCCGATGCTGCCGATCGAGCGATACATGTATGTTAGATAGGGCCAGGATGCATGCATGCACGCATGTCTGAATCCTATTAACAAGAGGCCGGACTGCGGGCTCGGTCGTCTTCCAACTGTAATTAATGTGCTGCGGGGACACACACGCGCACACACATGCACGCACGCCCACACACACAGCTATCCATCCATCACCCAGCTAATAATCGCCGACAGCAGCGAGGAGTGGCGGGGGGGCAGCAACATACAGCTAGCTGTGTGAGCGGGCGGTGGACCTGGAGTTCGAGGAAGGGACCCGGCGGCGGGGTGGCGGCTAGCCAACTGGCGGACTGTGTACACGCTGTTGACGAACATGAGGCCCGGGAACAGCTTGAGATAGACAGTCAGCGTAGCTGACCCTGCAGCAACCCGCCCCCAGGCTGCCCCGGCATTTACGCAGACCGCCCGCCCGCCGGCCCGAAAACATGCAGAGCAACCCGTTTGCAAACGTACCATCCATGAAAACCTTCGTCTGTACGATGGATATCAGGTGGCCCCGTGACGACATGTCGTGAACATGGTTCGCCCCGACTGTCCGGCTGTCCATGCTTCCCCTGATCGACGAGAGCAGCTCATCCGCATCCTTCACCGACGTCCAGGCGGGGTTTGTCAATTTGTTGTTCTCCACCAGGAAGGGCGTGTCCAGGTCATCGCCCTGTGTGTGTATGTGTCAGGAAATGTCTTTAGATAGGAAAGTAAAAACTCACATGCGGCGGCGGTGGGCGGGGCATATATATCAGGCCACAGCAATGATACTTATTGCCTGACCTGCCGTCGAATCATTTTGATCTCCTTGTTGCTCGCTTCAGTTCCAGTCCGTTTGACCAGGTGAAGGATTTTTTGATCGATGACCTCCACGGAGCACACGCTGAAGGTCACCTCGCAGCCCCTGGCTGTCATGAGCTTAGCCGCGCTCTCCAGCTCGCTGACAGATCGATGGACAATGCCGTCTTCTGTGCCCTGTCGGCAGATAGGTAAGGTCAACAAAAAAAGCACCATGTTCGTTATCAGCGGCAGTACAGGCCGGTAAATAACATCTATGCATTACATAGTAAGATTTATGTATGTAAGGCAAAACCAACATACAGCGAAAGTGAAACGTTATAACATGAAATAGGTAGCTAGTAACGAACGTATTGATATTACCACTGAATATTTATTTCTAACAGAGACGACAACCATACCGGCAGTGATGATGAAAAATGATGAAGAATAATGAAGAATAATGACCACCACGAATCTGGGGCAGTACCCCTAGCCCCTTCCGTCAGGCTCAGCCTTGTGCGAAGTCGTACGTATGTGCAAACAAATTGGCGCAATCCATGCATGCCTCCATCAATTGGCTATACGCACCGGATACCGCTCTCACCGAACGAATACCGCTCGCTCGCTGCCCAGAAAGCGGTATGGTTACGAATACGACATTTCATCAGAATTGAATAACGAACATAGTAGCGGCGCTGGCAGCCGGCGGTTCGCGTGAACACGAGATGCAGTAGTAGTATCATATCACACAGGTCGCACCGACGGCGTAGAAGGCCACAGCGGTGCACGCAGGTGACCCGCGCCGAGCACGTATGAGATATATACGTACGAGTGTTTACGTACGCAATCTCATATGTGTAATTGCACGCTACGCAGTACAACAACTTGTGTACGGGGGCCATTCCGTGCGTGTGAGCAACGACCAATATATAACAATCATACTTCGTAATGGAGGGTGATTCATCATGTGCGTGACAAAACTCGGCAATCAGTCGGCCGCGTATGTAACGATTCGCCAGTAGCCACAGATAGACATATACAACAAACACGCATGGCTGGGGCAGATAAACTTAGGGGACACGCAGATCCTCCCGAATGAACGAACGCGCTCCACGCTGGGGTAAGTCCCGCCCCGCCAATAAACGGTTCATGCATGGTATATAGCATGTGTTTAGCTTGGTTACGCTCGATATGGTCTCCCGAGTCGGATGGTCCATGGTCCATCCATGGTCGGATGGTCCATTTGCAGTTGGACATGTTCGTAGGTAGATAGCGCTCGTCAACAGATCATTATTGTGGCATGGAAGGGACGCACGGAGGTCTTCTTCCGATCGAGTCGTCAGGGTCCTTGCTTGCTTGGGACAAACGCCATGGCCGAGTCAAGAACGCTTTAAGATAAATTTTATCATACTTTAATTATTGCGTAATGTTCCAAGTCGATGGGCAAATGTATGAGGGCCGGTGGTGTTTCGTTGCTCGCCAATATTAGCTTGCTCCGTCCTCACTCGATCGCTGTGTCTACCTGCCGTTCGGGCGCGCCGCCGCCGCCGCCTGCTTTAGATATCGTCACGCACCCGCCCTACGTAAGGCACCTAATAACGAATGCAATTGATCCGGAAGGGATACAGAGCTTCAGTCGTATGCTAGCTGCTATCCAAGTGCTCGTGCCGACGACGACCGCGCGCGCGGCCATGCCAATCGACACATTCCAAGGGCAAGCAAGAGTGCAGATCGAAGCCTGTACTTTCGTACAACGAAGGCCACTCCTTACACGCGAAATGGCCTCGCACGGACGGACGGACATATATACGGACAGTTTCCTAATCATGGATTGGTCGGGGAACAGACAGACATCTCACGCACGCACGCACATCAATAATCCTGCATAGCAGAGGTAAGGGCGGGGCCCCTAAAATATGAAGCTGCGCGCCTACTCCAGAAAACTAACATAGATAGATACATGTTAATAGTTTTGAACCAGTACGGTTTTGGATGTTAGGAAATACAGTTTCACCCTCACCTGCGCCCCCAACATCGTGTGGGTCTTGCCGGCGCCACTCGCACCGTATGCCACCACGGCCAGAATCCTGCCATCTTGAACCACGCGCGGAAGGAGCTTCCCTATTACCTCGTCGAAGACCTGCGTTCGAGCATCCAACCCAGATAAATAAATGACACCGGGGTCTCTCTATCTCGTACTGAAAGATAGAACTAATAGAACGGATCAACCAACAGGGCCCCCGCCCCATACCGGTACGTAGTTCCAGGGATCATGGGACTGAATATTTAAGAACATACATACGAAGACTTACAGCACATGGTCGCACGCGTACATACACTTAAAATACGGTGTAAGAAGGTGTGTAAGCGCTGGGCGGGACAGACAGTCACATGTATGCATGCATGAGATGTAAGCACACGAGGGCTGTACGTGAACCACGCACGCATAATTGCGCTTACATCTCATGCACGCATACATGTGACTGTCTGCGTGACTTGAAGTACGCCCCTACCAGTCATCGATCCTCATCTGCTGCGTGAGAACCCGGTGACATTGTATCAACTTTTATGGATATTTACGGCGAGGTATGCATTGGCTGGAGCCGCGGGCCAACTCGTTAGTTGGAGCGTATGGCGATCAATCGTCTATACTCGCTGTAGATGACATTGCCTATTTTGATGTGGATCGGATTTCCACTGTCCGTTGTACAATCTATCATAGAACCTATTTCCCCTGCGGATTAAAGGCTGGGGATGAAACTCGCTTCTCAATCCAGACAGTGGAAATCGCAAGGGATTAGAAGGGATTAGGGCGGGGATTTGCGAAGGAATTTACTTCACCAAAAATCGTACGTAGCGAGTTTGGCGTTAATCTTAATATATTATCGGATCAGTCACCCTGTTTTCTTTTGTGATAATAACACTTTGCAACTGGTGGAGGTCCAGGTGTTAAGGGTTCGCATCGATATTAAGAACAACAGCGGCATACCTCGCTGCGCCGTTACTTGTTCCTACGTATGGATTAATAGATATAGGCGACATATCGAACCTCACTCAGCGAAAAAGTGATACTTGGATTTCTAGCATATGAAGGGCGCGAGGAGAGCGCGCCTCCAATCATTCCCTGACATTTCTTTGGGTTAAGCTGTCTTTTCTCTATTATTTGAAAGTCTCAGAATAAAAAGGCTCGTTGTATGGATGGGCTCCCGTACGGCGGTAATCGCGCTCTTAATCTACGACTTTTAAACTTGCCGGGGTTGAACCAGGGATAACCTAGGATTATTTACGCGTCATCTCCGGCCCTTAATCCGCAGTGGATATAGGCCCATGCGTAGGCAAGACATCGTTTTATTTGAGCAATGGAATTCGTCAGTTTCATTCCAGTCATATCCTCAGCCATATACAGAAACTTGCTGTCGGAACGTACATAATAATGCAACGCCAGCGACACAAAAGATGTTGGTGCCCTGCCCTCGCTCGGGGTTTATCTGTATTGTTCGGATCTCATATAATAATATATAATATACATTATAGGGTTAGGGTTTAAGGTTTAGTACACCTGTTTAACTCCTGGTGTCTCACTCACTTCCTTATTGGTTGACTCAGGGCCGAAAGCTCGGTCCACATCATAGTGCTCGACAGCCTTGTCCTTGTCGAGCAGTACTACCTGATGCGGGTTGACTGCTCGGGCGCACGCCTTCTCCCCCTCTTCGAGCTTCTGTTGCCTTATACGCGCGACCATCAAGGTCACGCGGACGTTGTACAACAGCTGTAAAATTGGGGGTGCGAATTTACGGCGTCAGGTAGGACCGACAGTTACTTAAGACGCCAGCGCAGATGTAAACGATCAGTAAACTATCAATGACGCATGCGCGATTACGGTCATGCATTCCGGGCTCGATGATGACCAATATACGATCACCCCTTCATCACATACATGATGTGTGAATAGGCTAAATGCGTTCTCAAACTAGTCTGTGGCGCGACACATGGATTGTGTCCTGGCGCGTGCGTGGCGCATGAGGTTGTATGACAGGGTAGACAGAGCCGGACGTTCGTTGGCCAAAGGCAGCTTATTCAGTCTAACGGCAAGACCGCTGAAGCACTATCCCTCATTTTCGAAGGTGTCCTAACCTTGCCAACCCAACCACCGGTCTGAACGACAGGCTTCCTCACATACCTCATCAATGGCCGCCTCCAGCCTCTTTTCCAAGGCCTCATTCTGCAGCACACAAGTGGCAGGGACCGTGTAGTAGCAATTGATAACATGAAAATACAGCTGTATAGCGGGGGCAAGCAGCAGCAGCAGCAGCTGCAGCAGCAGTGTTAAACAAACACTACATGCATAACGCCGCCATGAACCGCGCGATATTGAACCTTCCAGAGGTACAAGTAATCCTCACGGAAAGTGCGTCATTCGATTCATTATTGGAACTCATTCCATATCCCGCCAGCAGCAGCCGAGAAACATGCATGCATGGAGAGTGTGCAGGTGTAGCGGGCGGGGACATGGGGGGCAGTGCCACGACCCCATGCATCCGATCACCACTGTACCTATGTTTAAGGACAAACATGCGACACAGATAAGGGACGACCGGGAGCAAGCTGGGAATTGCCAAGGAATTGACGGGAGGCTGCTTGCTGGAACGGCCCATGTGCGCACTTAGTAAGGCAGGCAGGAGTAATCTTTCTGTCTAACTTTCTAGAGCGCGGGGCCCCCCTAAACGTGGGGCCCCGCCCCAAACATCATGATACACCATTAGCAGCTTCTTACCCGTTCTGTTCACTGGATATCCTCCGACCACCACGCATGCAAGTAATTATAGGTGTATATACACATCGCCTGCATACTACAGTACATAGCGACCTTATGCTACCTTTATGCACACCTGGGCCGTAATCTTCTCCGCGTACTCCTTGCACATGGCGTACTCCTCCTTGACCTCCAAGAGCTGTGGCATGAGTACAACACAGCTGAGGTCGGCATGCATGTCATTAAAGCACGTCAGTGCATTTGCATGCCTGGAATTTCGACAATAATCCAGCAGCTCCCATATCCTTTGGCATACAACGCCCCCATGAGTAATGAGGGGAGCGGGTCGGATAAGGGGCGGTGTGCGCCCGGGCCAACCCTGCTGTCGTCAGCACGGTGCCTGAGCATCCGATGGGTTTGCCTTTAGTTTTGACACCAGTGTATGTCATATCCATGTGTCGTGATTGAAGGTCGGTCGACGGTTCGATCCCTGGCAACGCCATCACCGGCCCTTGTGTGGGGTAGTGGTGGTTCAAGTAAGGAATGTAGGTGCGAACCCGTGTTAATTTGGTTAGACCGGCAACAGTGGGGTGGCCCAATGCCAGGAATTTGTCCAAGTAGGCGAATGTGTCCCTGTGGTGCTTCCCCATGTCCCTTCACTCGCTCCCTTCGTCATATATAATTTGTACCCAAAGGAGAAGTATTTCGGAAAATTCCTACTGTTGGTGCAGGTTGTATTATATTTATTTCCACTCCACCTCGCTCGCTGGAAATGCAATCGATCTGATGTCTGGGGACGTCCCCTCGGCCCTTCCCCTGTTATGAAATAAATATCAGGATATATAAAATAAAATAATATAAACGAACATACCTGGGCCTGCAGCTCACTGACCCGCCTCGCCTTCTCTTTAACGTCAGCGGCATTCTGCAGCATGGTAAGAAATGGGGCGTAGCCAAACCATGCATCACGCACCAAGTCCACCATGGATTTACGTGAACACATACTGAACATTGCTTGAAGCATCCACAATCAACGAATTGATGCGTAAACACTTAGTAATTGAGGTACCTCCAAGCATACGTATCGACGGCTGAGTGCTTATTACTTTGCATTCATTGGAATGACGAGTAGAAACCAACTTGTATTATTACCCGCCGCTGGGACCGGTTAACGAATGCCTCTTTCCACGCAATAGAATACCTTCCGATGCTTTTCGTGCATGCACACTTTCCGCTCCAAGTCGATCAAAGGGATGTGCTATCCATTTTCTCACTGCTGCGCCTTGGCTCCCGGGCGGGGGGCTGCAACTCGCTAACTCATATGCGAAATGCAACAATAGTATGCATGATAGGAAAGACGGGCTGAAAAGATAAGCCTAATAATACTAAAGCCAAGGCGTTATAAACGGATGGACGGACAGACGAACGCGCGCACGCACAGGGGCCCTCGCTCCTGATCGCCGTAGCTGCGACCTGAAAGGTCAAGCAGCGGAGGCCTTACGACCAATCGCGCGTGCGTCGTCTGTCCGGAAAAAACGCGTAACACTCGTCTTTTCGGTGGTATCGGAGCTGGGGTTTCTGCGGCAGACGGCAGACGGCATGCAGACGGCAGACGGCAGACGGCACGGCACGGCCGACCGCACAGCACGGCCGACGGCACAGCACGACAGACGGTATGGCATGGCAGACGGCACGGCACCGCAGACGGCACGGCACCGCAGACGGCACGGCACCGCAGACGGCACGGCACCGCAGACGGCACGGCACAGCACCGCAGACGGTACGGCACGGTACAGCAGACGGCACGGCACGGCATCGCACGGCACGCCTGCACGCGCCGCGCGACTGGCGTGAAACGCGGGCAGCTACGGCCCCCTGCGGCGCCGAACGGCGCCGGCTAGTCTACGTACGTAGTCCTGAGCACACAGGTGTAGCTCAAATGGGAGAGCCCGGAAAATTCAAACTCCGAGGCCTGGGAGATTCCAGGATTGATTCCCTAAGGGTGCGGCACAGGAGATGTAATTCAAAACGTGGTACCGGTCCCGATGGTACATCAGGCTTGAGCCAGAGATGGGATCGATTTGTGGACAATCCAGCGGCTGGCGGCTGGCGGCTTGCCAAGTTCGTGCGGCGGCTGGAAGCAGAATGGAGCAAGAATGATGGGAGTGCTGGCACAGCTGTGGAGCTGGCGGATGACCAAGTTCCCGAGAGCGCTTGAATCTGTGAATGCTGACACTACTAGGCCTAGGTAGATTGGAGGTCAAGAGCCCCCGACTCTGGCAGGTTGCATAAACGGGCCGTGTCCCATAGCAACAGTGCGGCGTTCGCCCGACGATATGGGGCATCTAGTGGCGTTGATCAGGGGCTGCACATTAGCGGATAGGAGACGGACATCTCCGTCCTCAGGGCGCGTCCCCCTAAACACACGCCAGGCGCGAAGGATTCCGGCGTAACCCTATTTATAATAATAGTCCTGAGCACGGCTATTTATAATATTAGTCCTGAGCAAAGTCGTGCTCAGGACTATTATTATTATTATTATTAGTCGGTGTTGCTTTGCTTGGCTCCATTTACATCCTTGATTGCTCAGGCGACACACCTGCGTTCCCAGCTCCTTGATGCGCTCCTGAAGCCAGGCACGCTCAGATTCCGTTGACTGGACCTACAGCACGCGCGAACATGACGCAATACGTAGAAGAGAGCTGGCACAGGGTTCCATCACGAGATGCTGATCGATGGCTCTGCACTTCACTCACATACATACATAGCAAACCATATGACATGCATGCATCATCAGTGTGCAACTAGTGCAACAAGCCGTCACCAAGTTCACCATAGTATTCCGTGAATTAATCACATTACTTAACAACTAACAACACTATTGACAACCATGCTTTTAGATGTTCAGCTCCCGCTCATCCCTATCAATATCAATATCGTATGCATGACATCATTATTAAGATTTAGCTCAAAGTGGCCAGTCTCCACGTTTGTGCTGGCAGCGCTTGTGGGAATTTATGTTGGAGGTAATGTAAGGACGAATGCCTTATATAACATGAATACCATAGAAAGCTGGTGCCCAGCATCCACGGAGGCCTTTTCCAAAGTCCGTCCTTACAGGTAACACTTCATAGGTGTAGTGGCAAGTCCAAAAGTTTAGTCGCGGGGTAACACGCGCACTTGCTGAAGTTTTGCAGTCGGACAAACATTTACTGACACTTGGTAATCTACGTCGCCCTGAGCACGGCTTCGCTTCGCTCCGCTTGCGTCCTTGCACAGGCGACACACCTGCGTTTCCAGCTCCTTGACGCGCTTTCGAAGCCAGGCACTCTCATCATGGGCTGCCTGGACCTACACACCGGTGCAACATGACACAATAGGAGACAGCTGGCACAGGGTTCAATCGCGAGATGCTGGTCGATGGCTCTGAATTTGAAATTATTAAGAACCATACATTGATTCGACGACACCTACGAAGTTACATGCACTACTGGCAAGTATGCCTCTTCGTTCGCCACTAAATTCCTGATGCCAAATCGATCCACAGGCACGTTTCGACTGATTTAAGGATGCTTTTGTACATACTTACATGGATGTACCATTTGCTAAATGAATGTGAAAATAGCATCTATCTAGCAAGATAGTCCTGAGCACGGCTTCGCTTCCGTCGCTCCGCATATTACATCTTTGATTGCTCAGGCGACACACCTGCGCTTCCAGCTTCTCATGTGCCGCGTCGTCAGTTTCGGCTGCTAGGACCTGCAGCACGAGTGCAACATGACGCAGTACGTAGAAGAGAGCTGGCACAGGGTTCTATCACCACAAGATGCAAGCTGGTTGATGGCTCTGCACTGAATTCACATACATACAGTGCCACAAACGTACACACATACATGCATTCCCTTGCACTCGTCCACGCGCGCCATCCACATGTACATGCATACGTACATGCATGTATACAGTTATACGCATATATGCATACCTGGGCCTCCAGTGCCTGTCGCCCACTGAACAGCCTCGCCTTCTCCTCCCTGTCGGCGACACTCTGCAGCATGGTACAAAGGGGGTGTAGCAAACCATATGGCATGCATGCATCAGCAGTGTGCAACTAATGCAACAAGCCGTCACCAAGTTCACCATAGTATTCCGTGAATAATCACATTACTTAAAACATTATTGACAATCATGCTTTTAGATGTTAAGCTCCCGCTCATCCCTATCAATATCAATATCGCATGCATGGCGGCATCATGATCTAGTTAAAATTGGCCGTGCGGGGCCGTGTGTGGAGCTGCCCCCCCACGTCCCTGCAGTCTCCACGTTTGTGCTGGCAGCGCTTGTGGGAATTTATGTTGGAGGTAATGTAAGGACGAATGCCTTATATAACATGAATACCATAGAAAGCTGGTGCCCAGCATCCACGGAGGCCTTTTCCAAAGTCCGTCCTTACAGGTAACACTTCATAGGTGTAGTGGCAAGTCCAAAAGTTTAGTCGCGGGGTAACACGCGCACTTGCTGAAGTTTTGCAGTCGGACAAACATTTACTGACACTTGGTAATCTACGTCGCCCTGAGCACGGCTTCGCTTCGCTCCGCTTGCGTCCTTGCACAGGCGACACACCTGCGTTTCCAGCTCCTTGACGCGCTTTCGAAGCCAGGCACTCTCATCATGGGCTGCCTGGACCTACACACCGGTGCAACATGACACAATAGGAGACAGCTGGCACAGGGTTCAATCGCGAGATGCTGGTCGATGGCTCTGAATTTGAAATTATTAAGAACCATACATTGATTCGACGACACCTACGAAGTTACATGCACTACTGGCAAGTATGCCTCTTCGTTCGCCACTAATAAATTCCTGAGGCCAAATCGATCCATAGGCACGTTTCGACTGACTTAAAGAGACTCTTATACATACACACATGGATGTACATCACACCATTTGTTAAATGAATGTGAAAATAGCATCTATCTAGCAAGATAGGTAGTCCTGAGCATGGCTTCGCTTCACTCCGCTTATTACGTCCTTGATTGCTCACTCAGGCAACACACCTTCGCCAAGAGCTCGATGAACTTCTCATGCGCCGCGTCGCCAGTTTCGGCTGCTAGGACCTACAGCACCGGTGCAACATAACGCAGTAGGAGAGAGCTGGCACAGGTTTCTATTATCACAAGATGCTGGTCGATGGCTCTGCACTGTATTCACATACATACAGTGCCACAAACGTACACCCATACATGCATTCCTTTGCACTTGTCCAAAGCCGCATGTACATGCGTATGTACATGTATACAGTCCTACATGCATACCTGCGGCGCCAGCTCCTGCCGCACACTGATTTGCTTCGCCATCTTCTCCCTGCTGTCAGCGACACTCTGCAGCATGGTACGAAAGGGGGGTGCAGCCGAACCGTCACCGACTGAGTTCACCATAGCATTACGGGAATACTGAATAATACTGAATAATACTGCGACAAACATCGACAATCAATGAATTCGTAGTAACGAAAACACGTAGCAAAACAGGTACCTCTGTCCAGGTAAGCATACGTTATCGATGGCTGGGGGCTCATCTCTTGAATTTGTTGGAATGCTGACGAATATTTGGCAGTTTAAGGTCCTAGGTTCGAGTCCTAGGTTGACCCCCGACATTGTTCGGGAGGATGGGACTATGGCTAGCTGCTGAGATGTGGAGTTGAGATCACAGTTGATGGATTGAGATTCGCACACTAGATTGGTGGCGATTGCTGAACCCTCTGTCTCTTATGGATGTGCAGGTGAATGGATGAGGTGGGGGCCTTAGTTGGCAGGATCAACCGACTAATAAACCGCCTTGAACCCTCGGTTCGTATGGTGTAGGTTCCGTGTGATGATGGTTGAAGGTGTCCGATAACATCATATAAAACCGCGACATAAACCCTTAGACAGGGCCCGGAAGCCTATCCACACAGTACTGTAACGGTACTACTACAAAAAATGCCTATGCGTCGTGCCGTACATACAACCACCTACAACGCAGCTCCTCCCTGATCATCCCTCACTTTTACCCTCTCATAATTTGTGTGCCTCCATCCTTGGACTAATCTTGAAATTCATACAAATGAATAATAAGTGAATGTGCATGGATCAGAATCATCGCTTGAAGGAAGCGGGCCGATAATGTAGTGAGGTCACAGCAGAATGGTGACTGTATGTTACCAAGAAATGCAGCCCGTAGCAACGATCGACGAGGCTTACAACATACATTTGGTGCAGGATGATATCTGCAAGTCATGCTCACAACGCGCGCATCAAGGGTCAGGTATGTCAAATATTGTCTATGCCTTGTGCCGTACGTACAGTGCACTCGTTAACCTAACAGGTGATGAATAACTTCCGATGCATTTCTATCTATTGAGAAAGCGTTTCCGGAGCGTCTCAATTCGGCACAAGCTAGCTTGGCATCGATGCAGGGAGCGCGAGGTTATTTTATGCCCTAGCTTGAAACATGCCCTAGCTAACAACAGGCATCCTCAGTAGCGCTGCCGCCAAATGATTGAATCATAGTTATGTACCTTTTCTTGCAGTATATTGAGAAGCTCCTGGCACTTGACATCCTTCTCGATGACAGCAGTGCTCTGCAGCAAACATGTGTCATGTGTATGCAAGCCGACATGCCCATTAAATCATGTGGTATATTGTCCCTGCGCACCAAATCATATGTATGAATTGCATGCAGGACACGGAACTTATGCAACTGTTTGCCATACACCGTTAGATCCTTTGCCATACATCCTTTTGCCAACGTGTGTGAGGTAGACTGGAAATGCCTTATGTGTACACAGCACATGTGATGCTAATGAAGCATTGTAACATCTGCAATGTGCATCCATGTGCATGTCTCAAACACGCACTACCATGTAACTTGCATACCTTGGCTGTGAGGCGCTTCAGGTACTCCTTCAGCTTGGCGGCTAACATGCCCTGTTGCAGCATTAAAAAACAAAGAACCATGTATGATATATATGTGGCATCATCCTTAAGATGTATACATATATATACATATATATACATATATATACATATGTATACATATATATACATATATATATATATATATATATCTTGCTTACGTATGACATTCAACTCAATATAGAACAACGAGCGAGTGAGCCCCCGAAATTATTAATGACTGCGGAAAATGTTGCAGCTGTACGTTAATTATGTATACACCTGGCATAAGGCAGGGCCTCAGGACAACGGCCACCTAGTGCATAGACGGTACATGAAGCTGATCAACAAACTTCAAGCTTATACAAAACCACAAGACATGTATGAGTTAAATAAGAAAGAATATTTCAGCATATCTAACTGGTTTCTCCAGAAGTGTTGTATTAATTTGTTATTGCTAGTCCACAACGAATGCACAACTTGCGACATATTTGGTCGCTTCCGCCCAAGTATCAAATTCTTCACTGACTTTGCACTGTTCGCATGTAAGCATGTAAAAATGTACATGTTTCACTTCGCAGAAATTACTACCTGGGTTATAACCCAGGTCTACCTAATCTGCGAAGAGCACAGAGGTGTGCGCAACACAAAGGCCAGCCCTGTGTACGAACTTGCACCCAGTCATAATTCCCTATAGATAATCTTTATAACCCGCCTACTTAATCCATGGCAATCCATGCTAATCCGTGAGATGTTCCCATGTGCCGCGGATTACACCCTATCCGCTGTGTAATCCATGGTGTTAATCCTAATTGGAAACACCCTCTTATTTTACATTTCAAGAAGTAGTCCTGGTATATCAACAATCCATGTCATAATACTTATAATAATTTTGATGCAAACATTGTGTGTAGGCATGCTAACAACAATTTTAACAGCATAAACAAACTTGTTGTTGTTAGGTTTTGTTACATACCATGGCTGCGAACTCCTCCAGTCCTTCTTCGATGACGGCCGCCAGATCCTGCAACATGCAGGTCGCGGGAAAAGCAGTGGCAATCTAACACCCGACCAATCACATGTCCTTTCATTTATTCGAAAGGAAAAGCGTTGGAGTATGGGTTTAGATTATCTGCGCTAGCTGTCGGGACATACATTAATAGTAGCATAACAGCATGACCAGAGCGAGGACATGAATTGGCTGTCCTAGGACGACCCGTTGCTTGTAAAACCCTGAACTAAAATTGTCAGTTTCAAGAACGTGAAATCTATTCGTTCATACCTCAAATTAATTACGTAGTCTGTCGGATCCTGACATTCACAGTTACACACGCGGACACGCACGGGTACCCTCGACCCCACGGCATCTGGGGCTTCGACCCGCATGAGTTGAGGTGACCGCCAATGTGATGGTTGTAGTAAGTGTTTGCCACCGACAGAGCTTGACATAGGTATCCGCCTGCGGCCCCAAACCCTATGACCCGTTCCCCATCCAAAACGATTTCCTGGTGTTACCCATACCAGAGAGCAGATAAACTCGCTCACCTCGTCGTCCTGGCAAGCTGTGACCTCATCATTGGCAGCTTGTGCCTCGTTCGTCGCAGCTTGCCTCAGATGGGCCACCACGGGGCCCTGAGAAGGAGAGACCGAGCAAGAGCGAGGGAGAAACATACACCAAACTTCAACACACAGCACAGCACACGCCGGGACACCACTTGATTTGGTGCTTGGTGCATACATGCATGCGTGTCTAATGGTTCAAGCTGTGTGGTCATCATACATACATACGGCTTTTCTAATGATAAGTCAAAACTTCCTGTAACTTGAACCCAGATTCTTTCACGCAATCATAGAATACCGAGTACCAAGCAAGCAACCAGTTCTTCAAGTTGGTTTCAGGGTTACGTATGTATACAAGTCCAGCTTTAACTGGCAAAGGCGTCTCGAGATGCTGTAACAATGCTTCGCACTACTGTCTTATTCGAGGTGTAAGGCCGACCATTGTACACACCAGTACTAGCACCCTTTCACTCACATTCTCACACGGGAATTGCATTTTCATTATTGTTATGCGTGGCGATATCTTTACGGACAGTCGAACACAAGCAACGAACACAAATAGTCGTGCACAACGAATACAACCGTAACCCATGTACGAAAGCGACCTAAAGAACTACATCTGGCACGACCGTGCATGCGGCCGACCGATACGTACTGACGCCGCATGGTTGAGAGCATGGTTGCTCAACGCCCAAAGGTTTTCCTGGAGTCGCCCATAAAACAAATCTGGCAGTATTGTCCCGAAGGAAAATAACAATGATAGAAACGTCAGATAGTTTGCATGTATCTGTTTGCCAATGGGAAACGTTCAAGCAATAGGGTGGGCCTGCCGCCCACATCGCATGCCCCAGCCTGCCCCAAGCGAAGGCCCCCTTGTTCAGATGCAACCCAGCCCCACGATGGACCGCCGCCGGGCTAGCTATCACCCAGCCCGCCACTCCAGGAGCATGGCTGGTATGCATCAACACAAAACTTGCTCGGTGCCTACCTGCCTGAAATCGCCTCTAAACACACTATTCACTCGTACGCACATGCGCAATGTGTGCACTGCGTTTTTCAGGCTGCTACGTTATCATGCCGACTTGCATACATGTCATTGTGTGTATATCGGATTTTTTTTCATATGCATGCTTCTATAAGCTGCTACGTTATGGTGCCTGCTCATATTTTATGTCCGCCAACCATAAGCCTCTTCTTAATCGATCGATTAAAACAAACTTCGTTCCTCGTTATCCCAGCCAGGGAGGTTCGACAAGGGGGGTTCCCCCTCTGCCCTTTAGAGGGGGGTGCGGGGGGGGGCCTAGCCAGCCTAGCCACCCGCGCAAACCCTTTTCAGTTCTTCTAGTGGCTGGGGCGGGGGCTTTTATTATTAGCAGTATTGTTTTTATACGACATCGTATCACTCACCGTGCCCACCGACACCTTCCTTCGTTTCTTGGGCGGTCCGTCTTCCTGGTGCAAGAAACGATTATCACAAGTCAGACAGGTAAAAGAACTGGTAAAGCTGGCAATTGGTATTGAAAAGGCCTCTTCACTGGTTCACCTGAACATAACAATTAATATGACAACTAAATAACAGCAAGAACAGCGAAAAACGCTCCATAAATATTATTTGGGTTTATCTAAAATAATTACCAGGCAGCCGGATATCCCCGCCGCGCTCTAAGAATATGGTTTATCTTTCAAATTTACCCAGTACTTTCTAAAACCTTTACCAGTCTAAACCGCACGTATTGATACTAAATTAAGCTCCTGGTGCATAAAATAAAGATCATCCGTACGCCACTGCTTATCATGAATCTTAGTTTGCCATAAATTTCGGTGTATGCTATGAGCAGAAATATCTTGCGGTGATGTAGCTACATACACATGCTGTATACATGATTTTTCTCACTTCCGTTGAGCGTAAGAAGGCAAAGCAACCAATCAAAGTAACACTACTCAACAAATTAAGGAAGAAAGTAGCTGCTAACACTACAAGATTGTTTACTGTCGAAGATATTACCACCGTTAAGGATTGATCAGTCAATAAAGGATTGAATTTTCACGTTGGGCCATTCTTTTTGAACGAGCCCCAAGCAGTTAGTCATCTGACACACGAACCCAACCCAACGTACCTCTCCAGCAACAGGAGGCACTTGGCCGCCCAGCGCCGGCCCTGGCAGCTGCACTGCTGCACCCTGCTGCATATGTATCGATGTTGCATTATCGTGAATATTTGTTTTCCATAAATTCCGGCTTATGCTATGAGCAGAAATATCTTGCGGTCATGTAGCTACACATGCTGTATACATGATTCCTCTCACTTCCGTTGAGCGTAAGAAGGCAAAGCAACCAATCAAAGTAACACTACTCAACAAATTAAGGAAGAAAGTAGCTGCTAACACTACAAGATTGTTTACTGTCGAAGATATTACCACCGTTAAGGATTGATCAGTCAATAAAGGATTGAATTTTCACGTTGGGCCATTCTTTTTGAACGAGCCCCAAGCAGTTAGTCATCTGACACACACACGAACCCAACCCAACGTACCTCTCCAGCAACAGCAGGCACTTGGCCCCTCAGCGCCGGCCCTGGCAGCTGCACTGCTGCACCCTGCTGCATATGTATCGATGTTGCATTATCGTGAATATTTGTTTGCCATAAATTCCGGCTTATGCTATGAGCAGAAATATCTTGCGGTCATGTAGCTACACATGCTGTATACATGATTACTCTCACTTCCGTTGAGCGTAAGAAGGCAAAGCAACCAATCAAAGTAACACTACTCAACAAATTAAGGAAGAAAGTAGCTGCTAACACTACAAGATTGTTTACTGTCGAAGATATTACCAACGTTAAGGATTGATCAGTCAATAAAGGATTGAATTTTCACGTTGGGCCATTCTTTTTGAACGAGCCCCAAGCAGTTAGTCATCTGACACACGAACCCAACCCAACGTACCTCTCCAGCAACAGGAGGCACTTGGCCGCCCAGCGCCGGCCCTGGCAGCTGCACTGCTGCACCCTGCTGCATATGTATCGATGTTGCATTATCGTGAATATTTGTTTGCCATAAATTCCGGCTTATGCTATGAGCAGAAATATCTTGCGGTCATGTAGCAACACATGCTGTATACATGATTCCTCTCACTTCCGTTGAGCGTAAGAAGGCAAAGCAACCAATCAAAGTAACACTACTCAACAAATTAAGGAAGAAAGTAGCTGCTAACACTACAAGATGTTTTACTGTCGAAGATATTACCACCGTTAAGAATTGATCAGTCAATAAAGGATTGAATTTTCACGTTGGGCCATTCTTTTTGAACGAGCCCCAAGCAGTTAGTCATCTGACACGCACACGAACCCAACCCAACGTACCTCTCCAGCAACAGCAGGCACTTGGCCCCTCAGCGCCGGCCCTGGCAGCTGCACTGCTGCACCCTGCTGCATATGTATCGATGTTGCATTATTAAACACCGGAAATAAATAAAGGACAACTAGATATATATTGCCGGTACATACAGCGAGCCCTGACAGAACAATGTGAATCAAGCCATGGATGGAGTGGGCCCAACAACAAGCATGGGCCGATGCTTGCGCACACGTGCATATCGCTTTCTGCAAATATCAAAAATCGATCGATGTTGATTACTATAGTGGCGTTATTACGGTGTAATTCCAAGCTCTAATGTTTGCACACATACACGCCAATCATTCACAACTACATACATCATTGTTATCGGCAAAGGAGCGGTGTACCTGACGAAACGATTCATTCTTAAAAAGGAGGAGGACGAACATACATTGCCAGCTACATACCGGAGGTGCTGCCTCTGGCGGGCCCGGAGTGGCAGGTGGCAAATCCGCCGCCAGCGCTTCCACAACTGCCTGCATGCATGCAGATGTACATGCATTATTACCAGCTAAGTGTGCTGCACAAGTATTGATACGAAAAAAGCTCCTGGTGAATAACATAAAGATCATCCGTACGCCACTGCTTATCATGTTCGCCATAAATTCCGGCTTATGCTATGAGCAGAAATATCTTGCGGTCATGTTGCTACACATGCTGTATACATGATTTCTCTCACTTCCGTTGAGCGTAAGAAGGCAAAGCAACCAATCAAAGTAACACTACTCAACTAATTAAGGAAGAAAGTAGCTGCTAACACTACAAGATTGTTTACTGTCGAAGATATTACCACCGTTAAGGATTGATCAGTCAATAAAGGATTGAATTTTCACGTTGGGCCATTCTTTTTGAACGAGCCCCAAGCAGTTAGTCATCTGACACACGAACCCAACCCAACGTACCTCTCCAGCAACAGGAGGCACTTGGCCGCCCAGCGCCGGCCCTGGCAGCTGCACTGCTGCACCCTGCTGCATATGTATCGATGTTGCATTATCATGAATATTTGTTTGCCATAAATTCCGGCTTATGCTATGAGCAGAAATATCTTGCGGTCATGTAGCTACACATGCTGTATACATGATTCCTCTCACTTCCGTTGAGCGTAAGAAGGCAAAGCAACCAATCAAAGTAACACTACTCAACAAATTAAGGAAGAAAGTAGCTGCTAACACTACAAGATTGTTTACTGTCGAAGATATTACCACCGTTAAGGATTGATCAGTCAATAAAGGATTGAATTTTCACGTTGGGCCATTCTTTTTGAACGAGCCCCAAGCAGTTAGTCATCTGACACACGAAACCAACCCAACGTACCTCTCCAGCAACAGCAGGCACTTGGCCCGTCAGCGCCGGCCCTGGCAGCTGCACTGCTGCACCCTGCTGCATATGTATCGATGTTGCATTATTAAACACCGGAAATAAATAAAGGACAACTAGATATATATTGCCGGTACAGCGAGCCCTGACAGAACAATGTAAATCAAGCCATGGATGGAGTGGGCCCAACAACAAGCATGGGCCGATGCTTGCGCACACGTGCATATCGCTTTCTGCAAATATCAAAAATCGATCGATGTTGATTACTATAGTGGCGTTATTACGGTGTAATTCCAAGCTCTAATGTTTGCACACATACACGCCAATCATTCACAACTACATACATCATTGTTATCGGCAAAGGAGCGGTGTACCTGACGAAACGATTCATTCTTAAAAAGGAGGAGGACGAACATACATTGCCAGCTACATACCGGAGGTGCTGCCTCTGGCGGGCCCGGAGTGGCAGGTGGCAAATCCGCCGCCAGCGCTTCCACAACTGCCTGCATGCATGCAGATGTACATGCATTATTACCAGCTAAGTGTGCTGCACAAGTATTGATACGAAAAAAGCTCCTGGTGAATAACATAAAGATCATCCGTACGCCACTGCTTATCATGTTCGCCATAAATTCCGGCTTATGCTATGAGCAGAAATATCTTGCGGTCATGTTGCTACACATGCTGTATACATGATTTCTCTCACTTCCGTTGAGCGTAAGAAGGCAAAGCAACCAATCAAAGTAACACTACTCAACAAATTAAGGAAGAAAGTAGCTGCTAACACTACAAGATTGTTTACTGTCGAAGATATTACCAACGTTAAGGATTGATCAGTCAATAAAGGATTGAATTTTCACGTTGGGCCATTCTTTTTGAACGAGCCCCAAGCAGTTAGTCATCTGACACACGAACCCAACCCAACGTACCTCTCCAGCAACAGGAGGCACTTGGCCGCCCAGCGCCGGCCCTGGCAGCTGCACTGCTGCACCCTGCTGCATATGTATCGATGTTGCATTATCGTGAATATTTGTTTGCCATAAATTCCGGCTTATGCTATGAGCAGAAATATCTTGCGGTCATGTTGCTACACATGCTGTATACATGATTTCTCTCACTTCCGTTGAGCGTAAGAAGGCAAAGCAACCAATCAAAGTAACACTACTCAACAAATTAAGGAAGAAAGTAGCTGCTAACACTACAAGATTATTTACTGTCGAAGATATTACCACCGTTAAGGATTGATCAGTCAATAAAGGATTGAATTTTCACGTTGGGCCATTCTTTTTGAACGAGCCCCAAGCAGTTAGTCATCTGACACGCACACGAACCCAACCCAACGTACCTCTCCAGCAACAGCAGGCACTTGGCCCCTCAGCGCCGGCCCTGGCAGCTGCACTGCTGCACCCTGCTGCATATGTATCGATGTTGCATTATTAAACACCGGAAATAAATAAAGGACAACTAGATATATATTGCCGGTACAGCGAGCCCTGACAGAACAATGTGAATCAAGCCATGGATGGAGTGGGCCCAACAACAAGCATGGGCCGATGCTTGCGCACACGTGCATATTGCTTTCTGCAAATATCAAAAATCGATCGATGTTGATTACTATAGTGGTGTTATTACGGTGGTTATTACATGTAATTCCAAGCTCTAATGTTTGCACACTTACACGTCAATCATTCACAACTACATACATCATTGTTATCGGCAAAGGAGCGGTGTACCTGACGAAACGGTTCATTCTTAAAAAGGAGGAGGACGAACATACATTGCCAGCTACATACCGGAGGTGCTGCCTCTGGCGGGCCCGGAGTGGCAGGTGGCAAATCCGCCGCCAGCGCTTCCACAACGGCCTGCATGCATGCAGATGTACATGCATTATTACCAGCTAAGTGTGCTGCACAAGTATTGATACGAAAAACGCTCCTGGTGAATAACATAAAGATCATCCGTACGCCACTGCTTATCATGTTCGCCATATATTTCGGCTTATGCTATGAGCAGAAATATCTTGCGGTGATGTAGCTACACATGCTGTATACATGATTTCTCTCACTTCCGTTGAGCGTAAGAAGGCAAAGCAACCATTCAAAGTAACACTACTCAACAAATTAAGAAAGTAGCTGCTAACACTACAAGATTGTTTACTGTCGAAGATATTACCACCGTTAAGGATTGATCAGTCAATAAAGGATTGAATTTTCACGTTGGGCCATTCTTTTTGAACGAGCCCCAAGCAGTTAGTCATCTGACACACGAACCCAACCCAACGTACCTCTCCAGCAACAGGAGGCACTTGGCCGCCCAGCGCCGGCCCTGGCAGCTGCACTGCTGCACCCTGCTGCATATGTATCGATGTTGCATTATCATGAATATTTGTTTGCCATAAATTCCGGCTTATGCTATGAGCAGAAATATCTTGCGGTCATGTAGCTACACATGCTGTATACATGATTCCTCTCACTTCCGTTGAGCGTAAGAAGGCAAAGCAACCAATCAAAGTAACACTACTCAACAAATTAAGGAAGAAAGTAGCTGCTAACACTACAAGATTGTTTACTGTCGAAGATATTACCACCGTTAAGGATTGATCAGTCAATAAAGGATTGAATTTTCACGTTGGGCCATTCTTTTTGAACGAGCCCCAAGCAGTTAGTCATCTGACACGCACACGAACCCAACCCAACGTACCTCTCCAGCAACAGCAGGCACTTGGCCCCTCAGCGCCGGCCCTGGCAGCTGCACTGCTGCACCCTGCTGCATATGTATCGATGTTGCATTATTAAACACCGGAAATAAATAAAGGACAACTAGATATATATTGCCGGTACAGCGAGCCCTGACAGAACAATGTAAATCAAGCCATGGATGGAGTGGGCCCAACAACAAGCATGGGCCGATGCTTGCGCACACGTGCATATCGCTTTCTGCAAATATCAAAAATCGATCGATGTTGATTACTATAGTGGCGTTATTACGGTGTAATTCCAAGCTCTAATGTTTGCACACATACACGCCAATCATTCACAACTACATACATCATTGTTATCGGCAAAGGAGCGGTGTACCTGACGAAACGGTTCATTCTTAAAAAGGAGGAGGACGAACATACATTGCCAGCTACATACCGGAGGTGCTGCCTCTGGCGGGCCCGGAGTGGCAGGTGGCAAATCCGCCGCCAGCGCTTCCACAACTGCCTGCATGCATGCAGATGTACATGCATTATTACCAGCTAAGTGTGCTGCACAAGTATTGATACGAAAAAAGCTCCTGGTGAATAACATAAAGATCATCCGTACGCCACTGCTTATCATGTTCGCCATAAATTCCGGCTTATGCTATGAGCAGAAATATCTTGCGGTCATGTTGCTACACATGCTGTATACATGATTTCTCTCACTTCCGTTGAGCGTAAGAAGGCAAAGCAACCAATCAAAGTAACACTACTCAACAAATTAAGGAAGAAAGTAGCTGCTAACACTACAAGATTGTTTACTGTCGAAGATATTACCAACGTTAAGGATTGATCAGTCAATAAAGGATTGAATTTTCACGTTGGGCCATTCTTTTTGAACGAGCCCCAAGCAGTTAGTCATCTGACACACGAACCCAACCCAACGTACCTCTCCAGCAACAGGAGGCACTTGGCCGCCCAGCGCCGGCCCTGGCAGCTGCACTGCTGCACCCTGCTGCATATGTATCGATGTTGCATTATCATGAATATTTGTTTGCCATAAATTCCGGCTTATGCTATGAGCAGAAATATCTTGCGGTCATGTTGCTACACATGCTGTATACATGATTTCTCTCACTTCCGTTGAGCGTAAGAAGGCAAAGCAACCAATCAAAGTAACACTACTCAACAAATTAAGGAAGAAAGTAGCTGCTAACACTACAAGATTGTTTACTGTCGAAGATATTACCACCGTTAAGGATTGATCAGTCAATAAAGGATTGAATTTTCACGTTGGGCCATTCTTTTTGAACGAGCCCCAAGCAGTTAGTCATCTGACACACGAACCCAACCCAACGTACCTCTCCAGCAACAGGAGGCACTTGGCCGCCCAGCGCCGGCACTGGCAGCTGCACTGCTGCACCCTGCTGCATATGTATCGATGTTGCATTATCATGAATATTTGTTTGCCATAAATTCCGGCTTATGCTATGAGCAGAAATATCTTGCGGTCATGTAGCTACACATGCTGTATACATGATTTCTCTCACTTCCGTTGAGCGTAAGAAGGCAAAGCAACCAATCAAAGTAACACTACTCAACAAATTAAGAAAGTAGCTGCTAACACTACAAGATTGTTTACTGTCGAAGATATTACCACCGTTAAGGATTGATCAGTCAATAAAGGATTGAATTTTCACGTTGGGCCATTCTTTTTGAACGAGCCCCAAGCAGTTAGTCATCTGACACACGAAACCAACCCAACGTACCTCTCCAGCAACAGCAGGCACTTGGCCCCTCAGCGCCGGCCCTGGCAGCTGCACTGCTGCACCCTGCTGCATATGTATCGATGTTGCATTATTAAACACCGGAAATAAATAAAGGACAACTAGATATATATTGCCGGTACAGCGAGCCCTGACAGAACAATGTAAATCAAGCCATGGATGGAGTGGGCCCAACAACAAGCATGGGCCGATGCTTGCGCACACGTGCATATCGCTTTCTGCAAATATCAAAAATCGATCGATGTTGATTACTATAGTGGCGTTATTACGGTGTAATTCCAAGCTCTAATGTTTGCACACATACACGCCAATCATTCACAACTACATACATCATTGTTATCGGCAAAGGAGCGGTGTACCTGACGAAACGATTCATTCTTAAAAAGGAGGAGGACGAACATACATTGCCAGCTACATACCGGAGGTGCTGCCTCTGGCGGGCCCGGAGTGGCAGGTGGCAAATCCGCCGCCAGCGCTTCCACAACTGCCTGCATGCATGCAGATGTACATGCATGGATTGGGGCGCGTGAGGGGCACTTACTGATCTAAGGCATGTCCTCAGCCAGCAGCTGGAGGGCCACCCTGCAATTATTACCAGCTAAGTGTGCTGCACAAGTATTGATACGAAAAAAGCTCCTGGTGAATAACATAAAGATCATCCGTACGCCACTGCTTATCATGTTCGCCATACATTTCGGCGTATGCTATGAGCAGAAATATCTTGCGGTCATGTTGCTACACATGCTGTATACATGATTCCTCTCACTTCCGTTGAGCGTAAGAAGGCAAAGCAACCAATCAAAGTAACACTACTCAACAAATTAAGGAAGAAAGTAGCTGCTAACACTACAAGATTGTTTACTGTCGAAGATATTACCACCGTTAAGGATTGATCAGTCAATAAAGGATTAAATTTTCACGTTGGGCCATTCTTTTTGAACGAGCCCCAAGCAGTTAGTCATCTGACACACGAACCCAACCCAACGTACCTCTCCAGCAACAGGAGGCACTTGGCCGCCTAGCGCCGGCCCTGGCAGCTGCACTGCTGCACCCTGCTGCATATGTATCGATGTTGCATTATCATGAATATTTGTTTGCCATAAATTCCGGCTTATGCTATGAGCAGAAATATCTTGCGGTCATGTTGCTACACATGCTGTATACATGATTCCTCTCACTTCCGTTGAGCGTAAGAAGGCAAAGCAACCAATCAAAGTAACACTACTCAACAAATTAAGGAAGAAAGTAGCTGCTAACACTACAAGATTGTTTACTGTCGAAGATATTACCACCGTTAAGGATTGATCAGTCAATAAAGGATTGAATTTTCACGTTGGGCCATTCTTTTTGAACGAGCCCCAAGCAGTTAGTCATCTGACACACGAACCCAACCCAACGTACCTCTCCAGCAACAGGAGGCACTTGGCCGCCCAGCGCCGGCCCTGGCAGCTGCACTGCTGCACCCTGCTGCATATGTATCGATGTTGCATTATTAAACACCGGAAATAAATAAAGGACAACTAGATATATACTGCCGGTACAGCGAGCCCTGACAGAACAATGTGAATCAAGCCATGGATGGAGTGGGCCCAACAACAAGCGTGGGCCGGTACTTGCGCACACGTGCATATCGCTTTCTGCAAATACTAAAAAACAATGTTGATTACTAAATGCAAATATGTTAGCCGTAATGTATGTGAAGACGCGCGCACACACATGTAGCATCGTACCAAGTTACCCTTGGCGGTTCGCGACCCTACATACCTGCCGTTTGTTATCGGAAGTTGTACACGTCCGTACACGTCCCTGCCTACTAATCCTTCCTCCTGTCGTTGTCACGCTTTGCCGCGCCAACACCATAGTAACCTGTTAGGTTCCTTTTTGTCACTGTCCTGTCCTTCCTTTTGCTTCCTCCCGCTATGCCTCACGACCTCCTCCCTTTCGTGTTCCCGCATGACGGCCGACCACTACTTCCGTGGACATCCGACGCTACGCATTCTTCATCATATACTTTGCAGGTCGGTAACAAATCCGTTTGCGTGCGTGAAACGCTCCCGTATTTAGGATTTGCTGTATAATTTGCTTTGCGGTGGTGGCGCGGTTGCCTTGCTTGTTCACGCGCCTTCATACGGTAAGTATTTTCTTGCAGGTTATATGGTAAGTATATTGCCACCTGGGATCGGGCGGGCGGGCGGGTTGCATTTCTAAACACACAAAAATGTGTGCTTGTAATGCGCCCTGCTCATTGCCCTCAGCAGTACAGATTGTGAATAAACAACCCAGGTAGGTGTCCACGCGGGTAGCTGTAATGTCTGGGAGAATCCCTAAAATGACAACTAGTGCCTTTGCTCTGACATTACGATTGGTATCGAGACTCAGACCCTAAAACTCGTCTCCAGGCAGGGAATCTTTGTAGAAGCTCAGGTTGTGGATTCGACCCTGGCAGATGTCGGTCAAGGTCCTCGCTCTGAACCTGACACTAGAGGCGGGAATGCTGCAACCGGCATGACGCAATGTGGTCTCTAAGCGCTTGCTGTGGAGGGTTGGCGGTGGGTGAGGGCCAGATTCGGGCCTTGGACGTGCCCTCCAAAAAAACAAGGGGAGAGTGTCATGTTTGGTAGAATCCCAAACATAGATAATGCATGATCTAAGTATACGAAATTTTCGTATGCATGCCCAACTACATGCATGTTTGCGAGTGCAACACAGAACACACAGCTAGTCTTAGTCAAGTTATTAGGGGATGACCACACCTGCAGCAGGTCAGCCCAGACCTCCTGGAGGCAGTCCATGTTTTTCAGTAACGCACGGTTGGTCGCGTTGGCCAACTCCGTGGCCCAACGGTCTCTGTCCTCCATGAAAGCACGTACTCCTCCATCGTACTTCATGGCTTGCTTATACATCCAGTGGACAAGTACAACGTACTTCCTCACGAAAGTGAGGAACGTTGTGTCCTTGTCCTTGGACCTGCAATAGCATGAGGATAAAGTTAGACATACACATACAGCAAACAGCAGTAGTCAAGCTTCCAGCAGGTCGAGCAGAATTATATTGCACAGATGGTGAGTGATCGGTCATCAAGCCTACCAGCAGCAGGTCAGGACTGAATAATGGCAACGGTGTTGCAGCAGCGAGCTGCAGTGGAAGAGGCAGCAGGGTGACACCACACACGCATGCCGTCACAAGTACAGGCACGCAGGCAGCAGCAGGGGGGCACGATACAACGAACGCGCCCGGTCAGAACTAAGGGTCCACCAACCATATGATGGTGGGAAAACC
This sequence comes from Eudorina sp. 2006-703-Eu-15, assembly GCA_003117195.1. NCBI lineage: Eukaryota > Viridiplantae > Chlorophyta > Chlorophyceae > Chlamydomonadales > Volvocaceae > Eudorina > Eudorina sp. 2006-703-Eu-15. The sequence goes on from BDSI01000136.1 coordinate 48,514, forward strand.
CCTTTCTATCTACCCACCATGTCGGGACAATGGCCTTGTAGAAGGCCTCCAAAAGAAGGGGGTCGTTTGCCAATAGGCCCTTGATAGCCTCCTTCTTCAAAGATTTTCGATGTGGGTTGGTAGCCCACTCAACAGTTTCCGCGCTATACCCTCCATCAGTCGTGACCTGGGTGGTGTAGATGGTGGAGGATACCAAATAGGTTTTTTTCGTATAACATCATGCACGCACCCAGAACCGCCCAAATCCCACGAAAATTATTTTCAACCAAGCAAAACTGTTCGTCCCAAATGCAACAACACATACATACAGGCTATGAAGGCAAACAGGACGGCTGTGCCACCACCGGTGCATGTGCAATGCAAACAGGGTACCTTAGATGACGGAGACGGTCATATTACATGTGTAGATTAGGAAGATATGAACAGTGTAGTTGTCAAGTCATACCGACGAGGTGATTCATGCGGGCAAAAGCAGATAGAGAAATCTATGAGATATATGAGAAATGATTTGTAAAGTCTTACAGGATGGCCATGCGGGAACAAACTACGTATGGTGCCGGCGGGCGTAGTTATTTAAGTTATTGCTTGCTTGGTCGATTGAGGAGGTGCTCAAGAAGGTGCATGCGCGATGTATAGCTGTGTCTAACGCGCAAGGCTCGTTGCATTTCCATCTCCATAATCGTATAGTTTATCGTTCATCATTCACTACGTCCGAATCATTAAAAGGACCACCGGGCGGGACACTTTTCATACAATGCCGTACTCGTTCGGTGGCCGGTTATGACGGCCCACACATCCTTAATCAGCGAGGGCTTTTCGGCCCCACCCGAAATGAGGACGATGTGTTTCAGTGGTACGAAGACGAGTCTTTCCTATTGTTTCAGCTGTGTTCGGTCTGATGGCCGGACCTGAAATAAATTAAACCAGCCGAGGATAGAGGCCGCTCGTTAGTTGAGGCTCAGGAGTCGGACTCAGACGTTGAGGACTCTGATACTGAGACAACATCTCAAATTAAGGCAGCTTTTTGAAGACCATCCGACATCATCGACCTCAACTGGGCCGTCGTCATCCACGAGGTCGATCGGACGGGCTAACCGCTTCAAAGTCCGCAGATTGCATCGACTTTCAAGGTTGCCATCAAGCCGAATTCGCTCGCTACGGCTTCTGTCCCTGTGCGCCTTGGAGACGTGCGGTGGCATCATCGCCGATGATCAAGACGTGGTTCATTCCACGAGTGGTTCCTGACCAAGCAACTGCGGTGTTCATGCGGCGATTCCGCCCGAGGACAAGGTTCAGGACGGAGGTTCGCTTGACCAAGTGGGCGTCGTTTCCGTCGTGCGACGCCATGATCAAGAGCCCGTGATCCAGACGACGACGTGCACCGCCGCATCGTGACCAAGAATCCCGAAACCTTTGTGTGCTATCACACCTTGGCGCTGACCCGCCCCTGAGTCGTTGGCCGGTGAGTTGTGTATGGAGTACCCGGGCAACGTGGGCACTCCGTGGGCTAGCTGGTCGAGGCTGCGGGATGTCCTGCACACCCGCCGCGGTGATTACGCGAGCGCTTTGCAGCCGTCGGGTGGAGTGAGCACAGGTGCGTCGCTCGGGCCCGTCATCAGGCAGCGCGGGTGCGGGTAGTGCGGGGCTAGCGGGGCCATCGAGCGCACGCATCCGTCAACGCATGTACCATCTGTGGGACACTTTCACGGCTCTGTCGCGTGCGCGCCTTGTTTCGATATCCGTGGAGGTCGCTGCGGACTTTTGGGCCTGTCTTGGAGTCTTGCGTCTTTCAAAGCTAATGATCGGCTGTCGGGACGCCACCCAATGTAACTTAGGACGTTGTATTTCACTGTGGATCATATGCGGGGATGGTACGGACGGCAGTGACGGTGTGACGGCGGTACATGGAAGAACATGGAAGAGCGGACCGCGACGCACACGTGTACGGCGGAGCAGACAGCGTGCAAGCGTCAGTTCTTTGACAACGTTGTGCATTTTCACCGCCCAGTTGTGCCTATTATTCATCGCACAGTGTTACCGTCCATCAAACATGTCAAACTGGCCCCGCCCTGAGCACCCTCCTCACCGCCAATCGAATGCCCGCAATGGCGGCAATAAAGGCGTTCTCTGGTATGGCGGCTACAAGCGCATCCGCGGCTGCATGCAAGAAAGCGACAGTAGTCGCCGTCAATGATGTCGCGTGTAAGGCAAACACAGGCACCGTCCCACGGAATTCGCTTGACCTACAGCTTTTGATTGGATCTGCGAGAGTGGGTCACAGCGACAGAGAGGATGGACGGCGGTTATATATGAGCAACTCGGCACAAACGAAATAGATATTAGGAAATTCCGATTGAAGACTGAGTAGGTATGACTTACCACCCGTAACGGCGCCGTTAAGTGCTCGTTTTGGCATTACCGCAAATGCCTAAGCAATGAATCAGCGTGCGGGGAGCAAAGGAATGTAACGTTTTGACGGTAACTTGTTGAATAAGATATCTTTCATTACCGCAAATGCCTAAGCAATGAATCAGAGTGTGGGGAGCAAAGGAATGTAACGTTTTGACGGTAACTTGTTGATAAAGATATCTTCTTTCGATACAAAAGGCAACACGGCTCAGATATCTCGTAGCCAGTACATTACCAACCCAGTACGACACGGCAACGACCATTTTGCACCGTAACGAATTGACCATTTTGCACCGTAGCGAATTCTACTTCAACTTCAGTTCTTGTTTCCGATTTCGGCAGTTTATGAGCCTCTTGGCTCGTTTGAACCGTACTAGCTTGAAGCTTGTAACAGAAAAACATCTACTTCAGTCGGCGAACGGCTGCGGGACCCAAGGGTACACTTGAGGCCCAGGAAGCCTAAAGCTTGGCGCACAAGGCTCGCACCATCCTCCCTCACGCTGACGTCCCGACAACCGGCAGTTCGGCGGCGAGGAAGCTCATCTTGGGCTTCGCCGACCTCACCCCGGCACAACAGCAGCGCCTCCTGTCGGGCGTCAGCAAGTCCGCCAACTCCGTGTCCGTCACCACAGCGGCGTCAACGGTCAACGCCACCGGCTTTTCCGCGGTGGCACCTCTCCAACTCGCGCCGCCGGTCACCCTCGCGGCCCTGCCCCCGGCCCTGCCGCCGCCGCCGCCCGGCCAGCCCGCGGGCAGCAGCATCTGCTTCCACTGCAAGGCGGCCGGCCACGGCTGGGCCACCTGCAACGTCATCCGGGGACTCCAGGTGACGAACCAGGCGCCTTGTCCAGCTGTACCGCGCCATGCCCCGGCAGCCGCGCCAGCCCATCCCCGCCGCTTAGGACGCCGACGCGCCTCACCCCCCAGCAGCTGCGCCGTCAGGGCTTTTCCCTGGCGGGCTGGGGACGCCAGCGCCAAGCGTCTCAGAGGGCGACATCGCGGCAGCAGAAGGTAAGGCTGGGTTTCTGTCTCGCCCAGCGTTCCAGTTCGGGTATGCCTGTGTCTCTGTTGCTCGTCCTGCTCTCTCTGTCTTTCCATCCTGTCGGGTCCGGGCCGCCCCCCGTCGCCTGCCTGCCTGCCTGCGTGCCTGTCCGCCCGTCGCGGAAGCGCGCGTTGCTGCTGCGTTGTGCCCACCCCCTCCCTGCGCGCGGCGCTGTTTTGCCCACCTCCTCCCTTCCCCCTCGCCCTGGCCCTAGCGCGAGGCGCCGCTTTGCCCCCCTTCCCCCCACCCACACACGATCGAGGCTCCGTTATGCCCCCCTCCCCCCACACACACCATCGAGGCGCAGTTATGCCTCCTCCTCCCCCCCACCGCGCGAGGCGCCGTTATGCCCCCCCCCCCGCGCGAGGCGCCGATATGCCTCCCCGCCCCCGCGTGAGGCGCCGATATGCCTCCCCCCCCTCCCCCCCGCGCGAGGCGCCAATATGCCTCCCCCCCCGCGCGAGGCGCCGTTCTGCCCTGTGCTCCCCTGTGCTTCTGCGTGTGCCCTGTGCTTTATGGCCCCCTCCCCGCGGTCTTGTGAATGACGCTGCGGCTTGATACGTGCCTGCCAATGCGCAACCGCCAACGTGGCTGCAGTACTGCGCGCGGAACATCGAGTACCGGACGTGCCGGAGGCCGACGCGCCGACCTCGGCCATCGGGCGCTTAGCTCAACACGGCGGCGTGGCGTACGACTCACCGGCCTTCCGCAACGAAGCCCGCTGGCAGTTCCACACAACGCCGCCGACGGTCGAGCAGCCGGCGTATACACCATCTCGGCGGCATCGGGAAGCCATGGGACGTCACTTCGATCAGCTCTTGGCCGCCGGAATTACGGAGCGGTGCGACCCGGCTGTCCACGGTAAGCGGAAGGACTTCGCCGTCGTCGTCAACCCGCTCCATGTCGTCACCAAGGCCGACTTGCGTCCCGTAATCGACCCCACAGCATCCGGCGTCAATGGCTGCATGGCCCCACTACCGTGCGCACTCCCCAATCTGTCCACCATCCTCCACGATCTCCCACCTAACGGCAAACGCGTCCTCGCCTGCGGTTTCCACCACATCAACCAAGCTCTGCCCTGAAGCGCGCCGCTATCCGGGTTTCTTCATCCCTGCTCGGGCGACCTACAGCGCTGGGTTAGCTGGGTCACTGTTACCTTCGGCGCCAGCCCATCGTCGTCGAGGTCACCATGGCGGCAGCCGACATCTTCCAGGGGGATTGCGACGCACGCGGCTTCTACGGCATCCGGGTCAAGATCTACGTCTTAAGTTGACGACTTCATGATGTGCGGGCAGCCTTTGGGGTCATGGGGTCAGATGCACAACCGGGCAGCTGGACTTGGTGAGCGGGGAGTTTCTCGGCCCCGACGGCGCAGTTGTCTTCATGGACGCCAGCGGGCGCGGCTTTGGGGCGGCGTGAGGCCCTTCCGAGGTCCAAGGGCTTTGGACAGAGGAGCAGCGGCTCTCCATATCGCCTGGCTCGAGCTATCAGCGGTCCTAAGGGCCCTTCAGTCCAGTTCGGTGCAGGCGGTGGCGGCCATCAATCGGGGGTCATCCCGGCTGCCCGACGGCGGAGCCATCAGCCGGCTCATCGCCGACCTTGCTGTGCGTCACGGGTTCGAACTCCGGGCCGAACACATCATCAGCGCCGTGGACAACGCACGAGCACACAGCCTCAGCCGACGCCTAGCAGAGGCTGAAGACCAGCAGCTCCGCCTGAAACCCGAGGTTTTCACCGGGGTTTGTCCGCCGGATTTGTATCAGCCGTCCGTGGATTGCTGCTGCGATGGCCGGGTTCAACCGGCAGGCGGGGTGTGACGTTTATTTCAGCCCATCGAACTCGGTCGTGGGGCAGGAGCGGGCGCCAGCGGGTCGGGTACTGTGGGCCTTCCCGCCCAAGTCCTTAGTGGGCGAAGTGCTGGGCAGCGCCCGCGGTCAAGGCGGCGCTACCTCTCCCGGTCCTTCGCGCACTAGTCGGCTATTCGGCCAAGAGAGCAGCCGAGGTCCCGGCCGATGCTGAGGTTTGCGCTGTGGACGCTTGCTGATTAGCACTTGGATGTTGCGTCGCAGTGAGTTGGTAGGAAATCGGGTTGGGCACGTGCGGGAGTTCGGAGCGGGTGAAGGCTTAGCGCTTTCCATGCCCAGAAGCAAGACTGATCAGCACGGGGAGGGCGCCTCTGTTTTCTTAGCCCCAGTTTCAGGTAGCGGGGTTCAGGCACAGAGCCGCCGCCGCCGCCGCCGCCACCAGCACCGCGCCCGCCTCGCTGGCCTGCGCCGCGGCCGCCAGCGGCCCCAGTCACCTGGCCCCCAGCTCCGCCCCCGCGGCGACCACCCCAGCCTCCGCGGGTTTCTTCGTCCCCAGTTTGCCTTGTGTGGCCCATGCATGTGCTTGCTGGTGAGAGGTGCAGGAGCACGCGAGCAGGCGAGGGCCGCGGCTAGGGGCCCTCTGGGCGGCTAAGGGGCCCCGGCACTTGACCATACGGGATGTGTACGACAAGTCACCCACAGCGTAAACGTCCCCTACGTGTGTTGCGCGCATGCTTGAAATGTCGTCGGATGGTCGGGTGGCAGAGCTGGTGAGACCATGTCGCTAAGCGGGGGAGCAAAATGTTGGGATGATGTGGCGTTTCTCCGGCAGCATCCACCAACGGGTGGGTGACGGGTTCGAATCCCGCGTGCGCTGAGTGAGTTGCCCAGCCCCTGGCCCCAACCTGAGGTGCCGTCTAGACGTGCAAACAGTGGAGGCCGCCGGCCCCGGGTCGTGTCGCGTCTCCTTGGGATTGCGAGTCGTCGGAGGCCATCGGCCCTCGACGACTCACAATCCCAAGGACACGCGTGGCCTCCACTGTTTGCACGTCTAGACGGCACCTCAGGTTGGGGCCAGGGGCTGGGCAACTCACTCAGCGCACGCGGGATTCGAACCCGTCACCCACCCGTTGGTGGATGCTGCCGGAGAAACGCCACATCATCCCAACATTTTGCTCCCCCGCTTAGCGACATGGTCTCACCAGCTCTGCCACCCGACCATCCGACGACATTTCAAGCATGCGCGCAACACACGTAGGGGACGTTTACGCTGTGGGTGACTTGTCGTACACATCCCGTATGGTCAAGTGCCGGGGCCCCTTAGCCGCCCAGAGGGCCCCTAGCCGCGGCCCTCGCCTGCTCGCGTGCTCCTGCACCTCTCACCAGCAAGCACATGCATGGGCCACACAAGGCAAACTGGGGACGAAGAAACCCGCGGAGGCTGGGGTGGTCGCCGCGGGGGCGGAGCTGGGGGGCCAGGTGACTGGGGCCGCTGGCGGCCGCGGCGCAGGCCAGCGAGGCGGGCGCGGTGCTGGTGGCGGCGGCGGCTCTGTGCCTCAGATGGGCGCACCGGGGGCCTCACCGGATGCGATGGTGGACCCCAGCTCCACGAGGCGGCTGGGAGGCGCAGGGGACGCGGAGGCAGGACCCGGTGCGGCACAGGTGGGTGGCAGATGGGTGGGTGGGTTGCCCGAGGCCTGAGGCCCCGGGCGATCGCGGGATGAGGAGCCCGCGCACAAAGCGCCGCTGTGGGGACGGGACGTGACAGTATGTATGTGGTGTGACGTCCATACGTCGTTGGGGTCATTGACGTAGTGTTGCAGCTGTCTGCTGCTCCACCCCGGCAGCGCTCTGTGGCCAAACATGATCTCCCGGTTCGCTCTTTCCTCCTGTCCCTTCCCCCTGGACCTCTTGCGATGGCCGAGGACGCAGGCGGGAGCCACCGGCGCGGCGGGTCTTGCCACCCTGCACGGCTACCTGCGGCACTTTGTGAGTCCGGAGCGGGGGAGGCCTGGGCCTGCAGCACCTGCCAGCGGCGCCAGCCCGCCGTTCAGTCAAGCAGCTGTCCATCCGCCGCCTGCCGCCCTTCCTGGCGCTGCACGTGAAGCGCTTCGAGCACCGCCACCACCACCACCACCACCATCGCCGCCACGACCCGCAGCAGCATTTGCGGTTCCAGCAGCTGCAGCAGGCGGCGGGGGACCTGGCGGGCTCCCAGGGCATCGGAATGGCGTGTGGGGCAGCACCTGCCGCGTGCGGGTGCGGGCGTGGGCGCAACGGGGGGAATGGATTGGGGAACCGATGCGTGGCACAGGAGTCAATACGCGACCCAAGTTAATTACCATACATACTTAAATTATGCGCTCACCGTTACCTCGGGCGACCGCGTCGCCGCGGGAACCATCCCGGACCAACCAACGCGCGACAGCACTAAGACGAACCACACCCCAGACAGCACAAATTAGCAACGGGGGGAGGCGGCCTGACGGCCTTCCTGGCGCCGCCCCGATCCGGCCGCCCCGCGGCGAGGAGGATTCAGGTGGGGCCGGGTCTGCTCGGGTCAGTTGGGATAACCGCTCCGCTCCGGCTGTGATGTTTTTCTGATGCAGTACGGCAGCCACGATGAGCGTGGGGGGCACTGCAGCAATCCTGAGCCATGGGCGGCCTTAGGGCCGTTGGTCAGTTCTGCGGGCATCTAGGGGTTTGGAGGGAAGGCGGGAGGAGATGGACGGACGCACCTTACGGACGCCGGAGTCGCTTCTCACGGCGCCGGACCGCTGTTTCCATCACCGTCACCATCACCATGGGCTACCCGCCCGCAGACACAGCTCATCTTCCGCTGGCTGCACTTGTCGCCGAACACGACCCCGACAATCCGACAATCCTGCGTGACAGGTGCGGACGACGGCGGGGTTGGATGTGTGCTGCGCCTGGCTGGTGGACAGCCGGTCGGGCATGGAGCTGCGGCGGGGGCTGTCGGTGGCGCTGGGCCTGGCGCTGCCGGCGACGCTGCTGTACGACCACCAGTCGGTGGAGGAGATCGTGGGATACGCGGCGGCCGACCAGGTGCGAATGTGGGTGGTGGGTGGGTGTGGGTGCAGCGGATGGTGGTAGGATGACTTGATTGGGGGACAGAGGTGGAGGTCCATACACGGTGTGCCTATTGCGTGGGGCGTGGGGCGCTGTCGTACAAATGAATACGCGGCCACCAGTGTCGGAGGTCCTGTTTTGCATGTGTCTGGTCAGCTAAGACACGCAAGGCGGGATCTGGATGCTGAGTCCTTACCCCGCTGTGAAATACATCGTCACGCGCAAGCGTGTGTGTGCGCGACCATGTTGGGCGGCTCGCTGCTCCGTTGGCGCGCAGGAGGGCCGGAGGACGCGCCCGAGGAGCTGACGGACGCCGACGAGTCCTCCGACGGAGAGGCGGGCAGCAGCACGCACCCAACAGCACCACCGTGCCGATGCAGCGGCCGGCCACCCGGCGCGCGGGACGGCAACGGCGCCGCCTCCAACTCGGAGGTTCCGCCGACGGCCGCGACGGAGGCTCCGCCGATGGCCGCGACCAGCCTGCCTGAGCGCCGCACCCCCGCGGGTCATAGCGCTGCCGCCGTCAGCGAGAGGAGCAGCGGCAGCTGCTGCACGGGAAGGTTCCCGTGCCGCCGTACGATTACGGCGCGGCAGCGTGAACGAACACAGCGTCTCTTCCGCCACTGCCGCTGCTGCAGGGCGATGAGGGCGTCTGGTGGTCCGAGCAGCGGCAGCTGCCCCGGGAGGCGGTTTGCCCACGTGTTGACAGCGGCCGGAGCGGCGGCGACGGTGGGCCGTCAGCACTGAGGGCGCTTCTGTGCGACGCGCTGAGGGAGCCGCTGCCGGAGCATCAAGCAAGGTCAAGAAACCCACAGCCTGACGGACGGCTGCCCGGCGCTGTACGGCCGCGTTCTGGCTTCAAGCAGCGACTGTGTGGAGCGTGCCCGGCTGCTGGTGGAGCTGGTGCCGGAGGACGCGCTCCCTGGCAAGCACTGGTCGACATTGCCATCCGGGACACGGATCCGGAGCTGATCCGTTTCGCCCTGGAGCGGTGCCCCGAATGAAATCAGGACAATCCGCCGCCGCCGGCAGCTTGCCATGGGTGCTTTGGATCCAATCCTGCGGCGCCACGGCCGCGGCGGTGAGGTCCTCACCTCATGCGGATGCCGGGGCGGGTGCAGCTCTTGGTGGCGTTGAAGTCTGCGGGACGCGCGCCGCCGCCGCCGCCGTGCCATCGCGCCTGGCGGCGCTCTGCTGCCCCGCGCTGCGGCCGCCGCCGCCGCCACAGCGGCTGCCGCCTCCAGCAGTCGAAGGCAGGTCGCCGAGCGGCGGCGCAGATCCGGACGGTGACGGCGCACGGTGACGCACCTGCACGACCCACGGGCCGGTCGCCGTCCCCTTCACCGCTGCCGCGGCGTTCTCCCTCCCCTCTCCCCGGCCACCGACGCGACCATCCGCCGCCGTCACCCTCCCCGTTCCCGGACGTCGCTGTCGTCCGATCCGGGGCGGGGTCAGGCTCTGGCTGGGGCCTTACTGGCGGCGACCCATCGTGCCCTTATGGCGCTTTGGGAGGCCGCAGCCGAGCTGTTTATCGGGGCGCGGTCGGGCGAGGCGGCCTTGCCGCCGCCGCCACGTCAGCTGACGGGGCCGTTGGTTCCGGAGGAGGGCAGACAGGGCGCCAACCGGCGGCGGTGACGGGAGGCCGCAGACGCGATGGGTCGGCTGCTGGCGTCCGCGTGCCAGAAGGATGTGGGAGCGGCCGGGGGGGATGGATACGAGGCGGCAGAGGCGCTGGACGGCGCGCATGTGGCGGCGGCGTGGGAGGGGCTGCTGCTGGCGTTGCTGCAGCACAGTCGTCGGTCAAAGTACGGCGTGGCGGCGGCGGGCGGCGGGAGGTGAGTTGGGTACGGGCCCGAACTGGGAGTGGCGCAGGCGGGGCTTTCACTGACAAGGCTCTGCCGGAACAATAATGCGAATGTGTTCGTGGTATGCAATACCGCTTGACTGAGTGTGGTGTACGGTAGTGGTACGACACTGCGCACCTCCCGGCGGCGGCGTCCGTTACGAATGCCGGCTTCACGCAGATGCGTCGCCAGATCTGACCCACGGGTCGCTGATGTCTCAACCGTACATCCTTGGCCCTCCCGAGCTCCCGCAGGCCCGACGCTGTCCTTGCCGCCGTACCATCCGTGGCGCTGCGCCTGACGGACCTTCTCCTTCAATCTTCCGGCACCACCACCATCGGAGGCCCACCCGCGGCGACCCTGCCCTCCGACGCGCCAGCGTCCTCTCCACCGCCGCCGTCGCCCTCGCGACACGCATGGCTACGACGGCGGAAGCGGCGGCGGTGACGGCGGCGGCGCCGTTGGCAGGGGAGGAAGGGTTTAGGACGCAGCCGACTCCGCCCCGTGGCGTCTTCTCCACGCCGGGGAAGGGGGGCGGCACTGCAGGTGGCGGCCGCCAGGCGTTGTCGGCGCCGCTGCCGGGTACGCTCCGCGGAGAAACCGCTGGCAGCTTGACGCCGCGGAGCGGCCGCGGCGGCGGCGGCAGCGAGACGGGGGGCTGCTGCCCAGCGTCGCGGCTGCAGCCCGACACCCTGCTCTCGCTGCTGCCCCTGGCGGCGCCCGGGCGCAAGAGCGGCGACGGCCGCGACCCGGCTGCCGCGCTCGCTGCTGCTGACGTGGCGCTGCAGCCGCCCCTGCTGACTGTGGTACGCGACGTGCTCCCCGTCGGCGGCGTCGATGCTGGCTCAGGCGCCGCGACGGCGGCGCCGCCGCCGCCGGCGTCGGTGGACAGCGTCCGTGCGGCGACGGCGGTGACGGCGATGGTCGCGCTGCTCTGTCGGCTGCGGCTGCGCCGCTGCGATGTGACAGCTCAGCTGGACTTGCTGGCGCCGCTGCTGGTGGCGTGCCTGAGGTCCAGGGAGCGAGGGCGCGGGGAGCCGGGCACCGGTGGCGTGTTGTCTCAGGCCACGGCCCTTGCGCTGGAGGCGTTGCTGGCGGGCCGCATGAGCTGCAGAGCGCCGTCGCATCGCACCTGCGGGGACTGAGGCTGCGGCAGCAGCAGCTGGCCATCGCGAGGGCAGCCGCCGGAGGCGGCGACGGCGCGGCCGTTTCGGGGGCTCCGCCGACGAAACCGCCGCCGCCGTACCCAGGCCGCTCGAGTGCCGGCGCGGCAGCTGGCGGCGGACTGCAGCAGTTGTTGCTCGGCGCAGCGGACAGCGCCGCCGCCGCTGCCGTGGCCGGCGGTGGCCCCAGCGACGCCGGCGGACTGCCGCTGCTGGCGCTGCCGCAAGCCGTGCAGCGGGCGGGCGGGCGAGCTCGGATGGGACAGGGTGTTCTTGCTGCCTGACGGCCAGCTTCAGCCGGCGGTGCCCCCGAAGCGGATGTATGCGCTGCAGCCAGACCGTCAGAAGCCTCAGCAGACAGGAGCCGCGGGACCGTCGTCGACACCGCCGCCAGCGAGGACGGGTGCCAAGGGCGCGCCGTCAGGCCAAGGCCGTACTGCAGGCAGGACGCCTTCCGGACGCAACGGCGGCGGCGGCGGCAGAGGCGGCGGCAAGCGCGCCTTCTGCGACTCGCAGACTAAGTACGTCTGCTGGCGGCGGCGCCGGCGGGGCCAACGGCGTCGTCGTACAAGCGCCGGCGGCGGAGGAGGGGCCTCAGCACGCACACTGCCCTGGACGACAGCCAGGGCGGACCCGTGGGTCTCATCGGAGTGGGCAGCGAGAGCCAGGATTTGGAGGTGACGGACGAAGATGAGGGCCGGCCTGGACAAGAAACTCAATCGCCCGCCGCCGCTACCACCACCCTCGGCCCACCCTGTCGCTGCGGCTGGTCGGATTGCCGGTATGCCAATCGCCAGTGGTCAGCGTAGTCATACCACGTCGCTGGTACGGCGCGGGCAGCAATGAGGAGCAGTGCTGGCGCTGGACGCGGGCCGGGGTGGGGGGGCGATGCAGGCCGCGGTGGAGGTGCTCGTGGCGGCGGCCAGCGGGCCGGTGTGTGCAGTGGCAGCCGCGTGGGTGCTGCACGGACTGTGGCTGTTGGCATGCATTGCTGACGGGGTGTTCGTGCCGCAAATTTAGGCCAGCCTGCAACTCGCGCAGGAACTGCTGGTGAAGTGCAGGGACGAAGGCGCGGGGCGTGGTTCTCCTTCCTCTGGCCGTTTGCTGTGTGTCCAGCGGGTAACCCATGTTGCTGCGATAATCCGTGTGGTGAGGCGGTTCCTAGGGATTGTCCCCGATTTGCGGTGTGTGTGCCCATGTGCTTGCTGGCGAGAGGTGTGGGGCCGCGCGAGCAGGCCGGCTGTGCGGACCTCCTGGGTCAGCCCGGCTAGGGGCGGGGCTAGGGGCCCTGTGGGCGCGGCTAGAGGCCGCCGGCATTCCAACGTACGGCATGTGTACGGCCAATCGTCCGAAGCGTAAACCTTTCTTATGAACCCATACATGTCCTCGGATGCGCGGGCGGCAGAGATGAGCGTACTGGCCAACCGTGGGGCAAGGATACGGCTAGTTGAAATGGTGAGGCCAAGCAGGGAGGCAGGATGTTGGGAGAGGATGACGGGGCGTTCCTCCGGCAGCACCTGGGTGACGGGTTCATATCCCGACAGCGCTGAGTACGCTGAGCGTCGAATGGCATGGTGTTGGTGAGCGACTGGTCTAATTTACAAGGAAAAAGGATTTCAGAATGCTGTAGCAGACCCAACGGAACGAACGGTTCCTCCAGGGATCATCAGATTGGAGGACTAAGGCACGCATCTTGACGCGCATGATAGTGGGACTTGCATGTGTGAGGAGGCATCACCATTGCTGCTGCTCGTGCGTGCCGGATCGCAGTACCGTCTCGTACACGAATCCATACGAGAAAGACAGGCAGTAGGAGAAGGGCCTGCAGGTAGCCCAAGCGTGGACATCAGGAGAAACATTGCGGAGAGGTTGAGCCCCTGCAAGAGCCCCTGCATTCATTTGTGACCCTGCTGTGTCAAGCCCTGATCGCCGCGAGCAGTCCAGGTTGCTTGCACCAGGGTTGGAAGGAGGGGGCGCGTGGCGTATCTCACGCTGGGCAACGGCTCTGTCACTCTTGAGGGAGCAGGGCAGGGCAGCGCGGGGCAGGGCGGGGCTGCCTCTGCCGCCGCGCGCCTCCCCCACCACGGTTCGACAGCCTGGCGGCGGGGCCCAGAGAGACGTCCTGCACACAAGTTGACGCAGGCAGGGCCGTAATGATGTCGGGGCTTAGGCGGCCTAAAGTCGTATCCGATTTGATGACGGTACGGCGGTCGTGGGGGGTTGCACGTGAGACCTGGAAGGGCTCGCCACCGTTGTCCAGTGTGGTGAAGCATTTTGTGTTCTGAGGAGGAGGAGTTTTCATTCTATTGCTGTTATTGTTTTTACTCGATATTCTTTCAATACCATTACAGCAAGTATCAGGGGGTGAGGATTGGCTTGATAGCCGCAATGGCAACACAGAAGTAAAGGACGCGACAGAAGTAAAGTAAACACGCATGCGTAACAGTAAATTGCTTCTGACAAAGCGATTGGTAAGACCGCGGGAACTCGCAGCTCTTGTGGAACTTGTAATGTCCGCTCAATTCCACACTCTACCCATGGCCATCCCTGCGTGTCCCCGCATCACACCGGCATGCAAACAGACAATCCCCAAACCCCCCTAAAAAATCAGAATGGGTGCCGTGAGCTGGGGCGTCCGCTCGACCTGCGCCCCCGTGCTCCGCTACGTCCTCATCAGTGAACTGAACTTTGACAGCTCCGTGACCACGTCGCGGCTGTAGAAGCTGGACCACTTATTCTTCAGCGCCCGTCGGACGCCTTCACGGACCCCGGCCTGCCAGTCCTTCGGGGCCGCCGTCAACAGCGCCCGCAACACCCCGAGGTTGCTCTGTCGCACGGCGCGCACGATGACGTTGGGGACGACTGCGCCGGACCTGCGCTTCAACGGAAGCAGCGTGTACAGGACCGACGGGACGCTCTCATGCAGGCCGAGCTGGTTGCCCGATATGGAGAGCGTGTACGCCACGGACAGCAGCTCCACCAGCGCCGCGACGAAGCCGCTCTTCGTCACGTAGTCAGTGTAGTCGAAGATGGGGCGCCCGTCCACGTGCTTCAAGTCCCACATGGCCACGCACAGGCGTACAAGCGGCATCGTGTACTCGCTGGGGCGCCGGAGCGCAAAGCCCACGAGGTCGTTGCACGCGCTGAACAGCATTCCCTCCGGCGTGTTCCCGACCTGCAGGAGCATATCCTCGTACAGCCGCAGCTCTTCGGAGAATGCTTCGTTGTCCGCCTTGGTCCAGCCGCACACACAGCGCAGGATCATCCGGGCCAGGTTCGGCCTGGACATGCTGTCCCCCAAGCGCCCCCCCGCAGAATCCTTTAGCAGACCGAACAGGCACTTCATCATGTCAGCTCCCGTCCCGGCCGCCGCTATCAGCGCGTCCATGCCTCGCGCCACGGCGGCCTCTTTGCCGATCCTGAAGAAGCGCTTGATCACCTCGTCGGTGAATGCCCACTCGGCCGCCTTGATGAACATCGCTGCGGCGATGCGCTGGACCTCCGGGTCGGACGCTCCACCCAGTGCACCGGTGTCGAAGGCCTCGACGAACTCGGGCTCGAGCGGCTCGTCGGGCTGCATGAGATTGAACCAGTCCGGCTCATCCGTGGCGCCGCTTGCGGGAGCCGACGAGGAGCACCGCGTCCACCTCCACATGTGCAGCAACCAGACGAGTTCCTCCTCACACTCATCGCGGCGGAGGCGCTCCCAGTCCAGATGCTCGACGGTGAGGTCGGTGAACTCGGCGTGTCCATCGCAGATGAGCACCTCCGCTGTCATGCTGGCACAGGTGTTGATGGCGAGTGCAAGCAGCCTGCCGCCGTCCACCGCGTCTACGGCGGCCCCGTGCTGGATCAGCATGGAGATCTGCTCTCCGCTACTGAAGTATCCGACGGCGCACCTCAGCGCCAGACCGTGAGCGGCGTTCATGTCGACGCGTTGACACGCCGACTTCGTGAGCAAGTTGACCATGGATGCCGCGTGCCTTGTTTCGTTGTGTATGATGGCGTTGGCCAGGGCCATTGAGCCCGTGTCGAGGCGCTTGGGTGCCACCTGCGCGCCGCATGCGAGGAGCAACTTGACCATCTTGCCACCGTCACGTGAAGCCGCCACGGGCAGCACCACATTGCTCAGGCGGTCAAGGAACCAGGGCTCCGGCCTGTTCTCGATGATGATATCCTGGACTCTCGAGTCGTTGCTGTCCCTGATGACGTCCAAGAGCTCGTGGACAACCTTCTGCTCGTGCGGGTCTTTGTCCGCCAGACTGGCCAGACTGGCCACATACGTGATCAATGAGGACCCCTCAGCTGAGCTGACGACCTCCTCGGCCCCGTCCTCAACGGGGCTGACGAACTCCTCGCAGCAGCTGACAAAGTCCTCGACTTCCTCGACGGGGCGGCTGGCCAACTCCTCGACGGGGCGGCTGGCCGACTCCTCGACGATGGGGCGGCTGGCCAACTCCTTTACCCAGCTGACGAACTCCGTGCACAACTCTGTGCTGGAAACAGAGTTGCGCATCTCGGCCAGCAGGTCCCGGAGTACCTCGACGGGCTGGTGGCCGCCCTGCACCAGTGTGTGGAATGCGTCCATGCCGTTGCTGTCTTGCCCCGACGTTGCGTCGTACCTCACCACGAGGAGCCAGCTGCACTGCTCATCCGGCGTCATCAGCGCATTGACGACGCATACTTTTTCCGGATTTGAGAGCGTGGACCAGCGGTTCGTGATCCTGTCAAGGATGTAGTAGAGTGTCGCGCTCAAATCCCCGGTCTTGTCCCAGCTGGTGCCGGGACGCGAGTGAGTCCAGCAGGCGCCGCAACACCGCCACGGTGCCCGCATGGCCCGCCCGCCCGGCGGACACGATGCACCTGCACACCGCGCACGACCAGCTCGCCGTGTCCAGGCCGCGCTTCTCCCATAGCCGGGGATTCAGGAGCAGCCGGACGACGACGACGTCACCCTCGGCCGCGAGTATGTGCGGCTCTGCGGTGATGAGCCTATTCCGTGGGTTCTGCATCGCGCGCTTGCCCTGCGCATCGTAGTCATCCTTCTCGGCGTCGAAAAATGCCGCCGCCAACTGGCGCAACTCATGGCACGTGCTGCCCAGCCGGGCCGCATCACAGAAGCTGAGCAGGCCAAACACGTGCTCTTTCAAGACCTCCTGGAACACCTCAATGAAGGTCGTGTTGCGCACAACAAAGTTCACATTGCGCTCGAGAGTGTTGGACATCCTGGACAAGTAGCTGGACAGGTAGCGATAAGAGAAGGAGGCACAGCCAGTGACGAAAACAGCCAATTCATTCAATTATTTCACGTCGACAAAACATGACAGAGTATCGTACATTGCAGCCCTTACCCGGCTCTCGGCGAATGGTGGGAGGCGAGCTTGTGTGCCAGTACACACCAACTATTCAACCAAAGCCAAGGATAGGCGAATGGCGCTGCCAGTCGGTCTACGCACACATGTAGTGTACGAGCCATCGCGACCGCTCAATGGTGCAGAGCCTTTGGCCCTCATGCAAGCCCTAAACACGATGATTTCAGATGAACAATGTGCAGCCGTCCTGCTAAGAGGCGAACATGCACACGGGCACCCCCTTCCTGGAGTCTACACTGTCGACGACGACGTTACCCAGGTCTAACGTGACAGGGGCTGGCGATTCCGCATTGATTTCCGTGTATATTTGTCAGAGAGCCACAACAGGCATTTGTGGGCAGAAATCTACAATTCAGGTCAGGGCGGCGAGTTAGCATGCATGAGTGACCCTAAAACTACCGGAAACAAGTATTAGGAGTTCCGCGTGCTCTTGCCCTATTACTTATCGCCTCTTAACACACACGCCGCGATGAGAGAAACGAGTCTTACAAACCTCGACGCCATCTATCGTGCGCCACCTGCTAGTGGAGCAGCGGTCCAACATGTTACAGAACCCCCTGTAGTCCAGAACCATCGGGGCCCGGCAGGTTGTTGGTTCAACGAGATTCTTCCTCTTCCTCACTTTCCATTCTTCTATTCGGCCCGCCAGTCCTCCTTGATTCCAGAGTGTCCCGCGGATTGTTGGTGCAATTTGATCGTGTCCGGTTTCGAGCTGGTAGCGCCACAGCCTCGGCAGATAAACACTTTGATGGCCGGAGGCCGTGATGGTTGCGGCGGGCGAAGGCTGCTGACTCGCGCGGGCTGTGATGCTTTCGGCTCGAGCGGGTTCATTGTTCGTGATGCATCGGCCTTGGAACCGCCGTCCGGAGCCTTCTGCGTACCTTTATCGGGCTTTGCTGGAGTTGATTTCTGCACCTTTTTGTTTAGCCTCGACGCGGCGGACGCTCGAACCTTTCTTTCAGTGCTTTGCCGGGGCATATCGAACCCGAACTTGGATGTTTTTATACACAAATGTACTAGAATATAATACCGGGTAACAGTTAAAAGTACCCGTATTCCGGGTACTTTTTGTTCACCGCGTAAGAGACTGTATAGGGGCAATCTCTATTTCATATAAATATATATTGCACACATGGGTTGTGTAGAAAGCAAACAACCGGCGGTAAGCACTCTGCATGCCTTAATCTCAGATAGTGGTTCTTCCTTCTTCAAAGCGCATTGTGTGTTCGATGCTGACTCAACCGTTAGTGCCGATCTCTTTATGGACGCCTTTGTAAAGTTTTTCTTCCAGCATCAGCAGCTTGACGGCGATGCCAAGCTTCTCTTGCAAAGAAACTACTTGTGCACAGCACGGATGGCTACAATTGTACACGCGGTGGCTCCGGTCGCCATTCACTTTGCCGGCGATTCCCCAAGAGTATCCCGGATTCCATGCATTCACATACGCCCACACGTGGAGGCCGACTGACGTCATTGGCGTGCGTCTGGTAAACCTGTCGAAACTATGGCCGCCTGACACGAAGACCCCTGTAAAGATATGTGGGCTGACTTGGTCATACTTTACTGATAATCAAACGGGCTGACTTGGTCATACTTTACTGATAAGCAAACGCGCGCCACGTAAATCTCGTAAATTGCTCATCCGATGTCAGGTGTCTGACAAAGCGATTGGTAATAAGACCGTGGGAACTCGCAGCTCTTGCTTATCTTCTTGTTGGGCACGCGGTCATTTTGATTCATGTTTCCTATGAAATTTACAGCTCCGGCTCTGAGGCAAAGGATTGTGGATTCGCGCAGACGCTCCTTTGCCTCAGAGCCAAAGGAGTGTCCGCGCGAATCCACATAGAATATGGTGGTGACGCTCAGACTGTACGCGACGCGCGTGTCCCATTTCCCTCTGGGAATCAGCAGCAGCACGGTCAGCACAACGGTGAGCAGCAGCCACAACCACCAGTGAAACTCATACCACGCTCTCGCCAGGGCAAGCTTGCGCCGCAGCAGCAGCTGTTCGTTGCCTGCGGCGGACGTGAGATTTTGCTTGTACAGATCATACTTTTGATTGTCTTCCACCAGCCTGGAGCTCATCGTACGGTTGCTGTTTGAGAGCTGGCGCACAGTCTCCTGGTACTCAGGCTGTGCCGACTTTACATTGAAGTGCTCACGGTCGAGGATGTTGAATGCCACATTGTCGACCACCTGGACCAAGAATGCATGCAACTGGCCGCACTCGGCGTCGCAGCCACTGTGTTGTGACCCGTCTTAACCAAAGACGCTTGCAAGCTGATGCTACCGATCTCGGATCACTCCAGGACCACTACATTTATCCCCCCCTTTCAGGGCTCGATCTCCGCGTCGAGTATCGAACCAGGTTCAGCCGAATGATCACTTGCCATTCACACCACTGACACCCGCCTGTAGGGCAACTCACGGCAACTCGCACATGAATCGCTCACAACCACAGGCACGAACCCAACTCGGGTTGCCATCGCGGCTCGATCCGGGGACTCCTCGGTCTCGATACCATTTGTTGCGACCCGTCTTAACCAAAGACGCTTGCAAGCTGATGCTACCGATCTCGGATCACTCCAGGACACACTGCTGCTGAGTGGTGGGAAGCGATCGTAGATAGCCAGCACCATGCGCAGCACAAATAAGTAGCAGTATAGCTTGGCGCGACGGGAACCAAGAAAGGTCACATTGGTCTGTTGCTGCTGCTTGTGTTTGGCCCTGAGCACGTTGACGAGCACAATAGGTATGCAAATACAAAGTACGGATAGTAAGCCACACGTAGTACACGGTGCAGCGCAGTCCGAGATTGTTCCAGAACGCCGCGTGCAGTGTGTTGGCAGGCACGTACACGGTCTGAAGGTAGTTTGTGACCTGACAAATGTGTGCTTCCAGGCCGGCGTCTGTGGCGGAGAACGGCGTCTTGGAGTACACATCCTCGGCAACCCGTTGCGCCAGCTCCTTTGCAGGGAGGTCTGACCTGATGCCCAGCGCCGCGGCAATCGAGTCAAACAACCCGTCGCACACGCAGCGCACCGCCAGCAGCATCTGAGTGGGCTCAGTGCACTGGATGAGTTTTGCCGGCGAGTCAAAATACCGGGTCAGGTTCTTTGCCGCCAACACGTGTGTGGGCGGCTGGGTACCTAGCCTGTATGCCTTTGGAAACGTAGACATGACCTGTGTCGACGGGTGCGCTGCGCTAAAGAGCCCGTCGCTTAGCGCCCGCACGCCGCAATTGGTGTCCACAGATGCCGCCACATAGTCCATCTGGAACGATGCAGGCACGTGAGGCAGAGGAACGTCTCGGTTTGGTTCACAATAGACGCGGAGCTCCCCGGCTTGCCTGGGATCACCGGCGTCAGGTCTATGGATGTGTACACATCGGTCATGGTTTTCAGGTGTGGCCAAGTATGTGCAAGGGATCGACGTGTCTGCACGATAATGCTGCGAGAACCAGAGAAAAAAACAGGCATGGAAGCCAGTGGTATGTGGTTGTGGACGGGGGAGCCGGTGACTAGACTACTGCTCGGTAAGAGGTGTACGTGCCCGCCGTGGGACTGTTGTAGTGTGTGATGGCCACAATCTGGCCGGGTCGAGCGCCGAGATACCACGTCTGGGCGTCGCTTGCGAGGATATGCTCATGTGTACCGCCCCGCAAGTGTTTTTTGGCTTCTGCCCCCCTCCCCCGTGCAGCTACCTGCATATCTACCTCTCTCCCTTGTGACCTCCCTCCCTTGTGACCTCCCTCCCTTGTAATCTGCCTCCCTTGTAACCTGCCTCAGGGGGATATCGGCAACCGCCTCCTGGACCGCAGAGCCAGGATGTAACACCACGTGATGTAACGCAGTCAGGCCGGCCAGCTAGGTTGGGTTGAGTGGTCGGCGACGTGGGTGTTACAGGGCCCAGGTCACGCTGCCATGCGCTGAGTGCGCCAGCCCGCCAAACCTTCCTGCCGTCAGAGGCACGCCAGCATACCACCACCAAACCATAGCTAGAAGCTTCACTGTTGGGGCCACTTGGGCGAATGTGTGCGGGTATGAAACCAAGAAGCACACGGACAAAGAATCACATCTTGCACCTCCCCTGCAGGATCAGGCGGCGAAAAGGAGGGGACAAAACATGCAATCCGGCCTTATAGACAGGCATGTGGGGATCCCTAAGCCCCGGGAGCTTTCATCAGCTGCATGGTAAGCCGAAGACTGCACCCAGCCCTGAAATTTGAAAGGTAGTATTATTGTACACGTGAAGCCATGGCTTTGCAAGGTATGCATCCTTGTGTTTTGCTAATGCATGCTTTGAGTAGACCCAGAGACTTACCCCGCCTCTTAAGATGAATAGGACACGTCAGTTGAGCATCATCCGCAGGCCAGCCGGGTACTGGTTGGGCGCACCAATACGCACAGCTTCAAAGAACGCTGCCAGCGTACTGCGAACACTGCACAGCACAACGAACGCCAGCCGCTTGGGGTGTCCACCGTGACGGCGCGCGTTGTAGATGCACTGCGAGTAGTGCTGTTTCGCCTGGCGGTGCCCCGAAGAGAAGCCCAACGCCGAGCAGAAGGGCACGCCGTGGGAAAGCAGCACCATGTTGAGCAGCAGGCGGCACATCCGGCCGTTGCCGTCGTCGAACGGGTGGATGGACACGAACTCGTAGCTGAGCCACGCAGCCAGTGTGAACGGATCCTCATCGCCAGCGGCCTTGCGCTCTTCGTACTCTTCAAGCAACTTGGCCGTGGCTCCTGGTACGACCGCCGGTGGTGGAAACAGGTGAAAACCTGCGTTGACGCTGCTTTCCCGGTAGGCCCCCGCATTGACCGGTTTTTGGTCTTCACGAGTCAAACCGTCCATGAGAATTCGGTGTGCATCAAGAATGACGTCGGGAGTCAGTTTGGCCTTCTTCAGAACGACCTGGTCTCGAAGGAACACGAATGTTGCTGCATGTTGGAGCACTTCGCGACGGCTCTTTCTCAACCCCGACGGGTCGGCTTCACTCAGATGCGCCTCCAGCGAGCCTCCCTTGAGAACGACCCGCGCGAGCGTGGCCGTGTCGGACAATTCCAGACCTGCACCCTCAATGAGGTTTGAGAAGAATATTGAGCACACCTCGCTCCACTCCTGATGCTCAGAGAACAGTTCAGCTGCCGGGCCAGAGGTATTGATCTCGTTCAACTTGTTCAGATACAGTTGAGTTTGGTTCCAGACGTATTCAGGCGGTTCGTCCTCCCAAGGAACCTGGAAGTAACTGCTAGGGGAAAAATCATACATCGTGACGCCTTCACTGCTGAAGTGGACGTTTACCACCTGCTTATCTTCTAGAAAATCCTATTAGGAGATAAACCGTTGCACGAGCATAGGGGCCTATTGTTGGTCAAACCAACAATTTTGAGGTCACGTTGGGTACAAGCACCGAGTTTGACAGGAGCACACTATGGTACGCAGTTGAGCCACTAAGAACTTACAACTGTTCGCAGAGCAAACTTTGGGTCAGGGGCTCAGGCGGCAGTTCGTTGTACACCTTTACACTGCCTTACACTCCATGTGCACAGTTAAACGCAGACGCGTACGCTTAGCGCCAGCTATATACACAACGTAAGGATTTATTTTTCTGTTTTATTTTCATGCGTTCCTGTTCGGCAGTGTCTATCACAGAAGCAAAAATGGATAGAGCAGCTCTGCTACCGTAACCACGACACGCGCGAGCGTGTTTGTGAAGGGTTTGCCAAGATACCAAACTTAGCCCCTGAGCCCATCCTGTTTTCTCATGGAGTGTGAGTAATGCTGTAGAGGTTGATCTGCTAGGTAATGTTTTTGGAGCGACTAGCTACGTAGGCGCGAACGCAAAGTTAGCAACATCGGCGCCTACGTAGCTAAGGCACTTTGCGTTCGCTTGGTTTCCTTGCCTGATCTCACTGCCGCAACCATATTTGATTTGCATATCTATTTTACATTACTTTACATACCAGAAAAGAGAACACGTCTGTGTTCGTGCGGCGCTTCGAACTTTGCGCTTTGTAGCCCAAATGTTCTGCCAAGAAGATCAGCCATAGACCATCACAAAACGAGAACTTCTAACCCCTGGCGTACATTGTATACCGCGCCATGGCGTCAAATGAACACTGTAACAGACATGCGTAAACAGTGAATTGCTCATCCGATGTCAGGTGTCTGACAAAGCGATTGGTAAGACCGCGGGAACTCGCAGCTCTTGCTTATCTTCTTGTTGGGCACGCGGTCATTTTGATTCATGTTTCTTATGAAATTTACAGCTCCGGCTCTGAGGCAAAGGAGCGTCCGCTCGAATCGCAATCAATCAATGCACGCAACCAGCAGACCGGCAGGAAACAAAACCTGTTGCGATGAAGGGACCACGAACAAACGCGACTTGCTTACTGTGTTGCGATCGTGTACTCAGGCATATCGCCGAGTAGTAGGCGGACTGAGTGATGGTCTCGCGCACCAGCTGCGTGTCAGCTGCTGCCCGTACGGCATCACATACAAAGGGTCAATCCGCTCACCGCTCTCCGTGTTGATGCCAGTTGCACAGCTCGCCCTTGAACAGGTTGACCGCCAGGATCACAAAGATGAGGTATCGCTCCACCAGCGCCACGTTGACAGCATTATTATTAAGGATGTTACAGCGGACCCCGCGGGTCATCGGTGACAGCCCACAGCGCCAGCCGAGGCTTCCTCACCATACACTGCCTTAACGAACTAGCGCCACCATGGCGCTCCGGACAGGCTCCACAAGTGCACCGAAAAACACTCCCCGGGCCCACACTACCAGGGAACCACCCCGTTCCTAAGAACCAACCATGGCAAGGGATAAAGCCCGCTCAGGGGGAGTTAGCCACCAGGGCGCCCCTATTAGCGAACCACCACCCCCACCACGGCGGGGTCACTTCTCCAGCGGTGGCCCGTAGTCTTGGAGGGCCACGGGGGCTCGCGAGTCACCATCAGGGGCCTGCCCGTACGGTCCCACCGGGACGGAAAAAGACCATCCTAGCGATAGCTCCATTGGGAGCCATGACGGTGGCGAGCCGGACGGGGACTGGGAAGGGGGCGACGAATACCAGGGCGGCCGACCCGGCCGAAGAGTTCGCCCCTGAGGTCGAGCCGCTACCGCGGCTCGCGCAAGCCCCAGGCAGCACGCTGGTGAGGCCCATGACAGGGCCGCAACTGCTACAACACGCCCCCGCCGCCGCAGTGGCGGCGGCACCGCCAGTTGGCGCGCACCCGGCATACATGCAACCTTGGAACAGCTACGGGGCGACGGCATGGCCCGGGTATGCGTCCGGGCCCGCACCCCTGGGGGCGTACGTCGGGGGGCTGCCGGGCGTGCCAGCGGCGTGGCTACAACTGCCCCTCGCTGGAGGACTAATGGCGGCGCCAGGCCAGCAAACGGCCGTCTGGGGAGGAGTCCCGAAGCCCCACGGGGCCGTAGGGGCAGGAGCGCCGGCGGGGCAGTACGACCTGCAGCTTATGCAGATGCAACTCTCACGGCAGACAGCGCCGGACGTGGTCGCAGTTCAGCAAGCAAAGGCGCGAGTCAAGACGCTCCTAGAGACACCGCTTTACGGCGAGGGATGACGAAGGGCGGGTCCGCGGCGCACAGTCACACCGCCTGCCTGGAGATAGCCAGCGCGTGCCCCCCAACGCCCGCGACCCATCGCTGCCCGGGCGTTCAAGAGGCATTCTGGACCGGGTGGCAGCGCGGCCCCGCGGCCCCCCGCCGCCGCAAGGGGTCTCACCGCTGCGGGGCCCCCGGCCCTCACTGTCTGACAACCCGAGTGGCCACCTCCACCCTGCTGATGCCCTGCCGAGTCTGCCGCCCGCTGGCGTGCTGCGGCTGCCGCCGGTGTCTCCTCTGCCGCCGCGGCGGCCCCTGCTACGGCGTCCTCCCCCCCACGTGCCGCCCGCCCGTCGGTGACCATGGGTTGGACGGGGGCTGCAGGTGCGTGACCATGGGTTGGACGGGGGCTGCAGGTGCGTGACCATGGGTTGGACGGGGGCTGCAGGTGCGTGGCCATGGGTTGGACGGGGGCTGCAGGTGCGTGACCATGGGTTGGACGGGGGCTGCAGGTGCGTGACCATGGGTTGGACGGGGGCTGCAGGTGCGTGACCATGGGTTGGACGGGGGCTGCAGGTGCGTGACCATGGGTTGGACGGGGGCTGCAGGTGCGTGACCATGGGTTGGACGGGGGCTGCAGGTGCGTGACCATGGGTTGGACGGGGGCTGCAGGTGCGTGACCATGGGTCGGACGGGGGCTGCAGGTGCGTGACCATGGGTTGGACGGGGGCTGCAGGTGCGTGACCATGGGTTGGACGGGGGCTGCAGGTGCGTGATCATGGGTTGGACGGGGGCTTACCACCTGCCAGTCTACCACAAAGAGAGACACGTCACAAAGCCTAAGGACGGAATCAGTCCTGAAAGTTCCCCATACCAATCCACCCTGCTTACTATCTTCATCGTCTGCCAGGCCTGCATACTCGAAGCTGACGGCGAACGCCACGAATGCATGCGACCAGGCGCACCAGCTGCAGACGCAACCTCCGGCCCCACCTGTGACGGGGTGTGACCGCCGTGATCAGAGCAACCTGCACATGCTGCAAGTGCTACGTGAGCAACCTGCACAAGCAGTTATCGCGCAGATCGAGGCACGGTTAGGGATGAGCCTTTAAAGGCAGCAGGTGTGGCTCGCAACACCCTCCGTGGGCGTGCAACAATGCGTCTGGGACGTCGCCATGGCGGCGACTAGTGCCATGGAAACGGGCCGGCGTGCCCTGAGGGCCGACAGGTCCAGGAACGCGGGCGGGACCCCCCGGCCATCAGGGGATGCTGAAGGGCGAGCTGCCCGGCGGGCAGTGGCGGATTTTTGGAGCCGGCTCTACGACTTCGCTGAGCTGGGAGTCCCAGTGAAAGGGTGGGGGGCGGTGGGAGCGACGCACCCCATCTTGAAGGTGCAGGACGGCCGTCTTGTGTGCCGTGGCCCGGTTCCGACAGGCCAGGACCCTTAACCGAAGCCCTGTAGGCGTCTGTCGTAGGGGGCCGCGGGTGCGTACTGCGTAGACAGGGCTCTGACGCCCAATGGAGCTATCGCTAGGATGGTCTTTTTCTTCGGCCCGGTGGGACCGTACGGGCAGGCCCCTGATGGTGACTCGCGAGCCCCCGTGGCCCTCCAAGACTATGGGCCACCGCTGGAGAAGTGACCCCGCCGTGGTGGGGTTGGGGGTTCGCTAATAGGGGCGCCCTGGTGGCTAACTCCCCCTGAGCGGGCTTTATCCCTTGCCATGGTTGGTTCTCAGGAACGGGGTGGTTCCCTGGTAGTGTGGGCCCGGGGAGTGTTTTTCGGTGCACTTGTGGAGCCTGTCCGGAGCGCCATGGTGGCGCTAGTTCGTTAAGGCAGTGTATGGTGAGGAAGCCTCGGCTGGCGCTGTGGGCTGTCACCGATGACCCGCGGGGTCCGCTGTAACATCCTTAATAATAATGCTGTCAACGTGGCGCTGGTGGAGCGATGTCTCTTCTACCTCATCTTTGTGATCCTGGCGGTCAACCTGTTCAAGGGCGAGCTGTGCAACTGGCATCAACACGGAGAGCGATGAGCGGATTGACCCTTTGTATGTGATGCCGTACGGGCAGCAGCTGACACGCAGCTGGTGCGCGAGACCATCACTCAGTCCGCCTACTACTCGGCGATATGCCTGAGTACACGATCGCAACACAGTGAACAAGTCGCGTTTGTTCGTGGTCCCTTCATCGCAACAGGTTTTGTTTCCTGCCGGTCTGCTGGTTGCGTGCATTGATTGATTGCGGCCTACCGGCCAACCAGGACGGACCGGCCTCGCAAATATGTTACATTTGCGAGCTTGCATTTTCCCCAGAAAACATGGTCCGAGTCATGGCGACGATTGACGGGTTTCGTCCTCAGTTCCTCCAGCCGCAAACGCGTCATGAGTCCCCGTTTGGCTGCCGCCATTTCGCCAACCGACGGTCTGGCATGCAGGACCATGCATTGGGTCAGGTCGCGCAGCCACGACTTGCGTAGTTATCTACAGCCTTTTTCTGGGGGCATCGGAAAGCGCGTTCGGGGGCTCCCGCCCCATAGGGTTGCCCCTGTCCGTGTATTTGCTGGGCCTGCGGTGAACCCTAACGACCAACCGTCAAGCCCTGCGTTTGATGGCGTTCACCTCGTATATCAGCTCGCAAATTGCGACCTAATTTATTGTTATTGTTGGAACTACAGCATACAAATTGCTTATAGCATGCCGACGAGTACGGACGAGTCGATCGGCGTTGCGAATCTTTCATAGCTGTTCAAGTTGGCACCCATAAAATACGTTGCATGGTTTGCAGATTTTAAATCACTATCAGAATCGTTTGATGGCCATGGTTGGTTGGCATCCCACCACGCGGTGTTAGGGTCCAGTTATGGTTAGACACGATGCAAGCAGTTAAAAGTAGTGTACATAGGTTTAAGTTAATCACCTGTTTTACTAGGCAGAACTTTGTCCGAAATGAACAGACAAGGCAGCGAGCTTTGTGCAATTCGTTTCGGCCCAGCTCGCGAAGGATGCAGATACTGCAGGTTACTTTGATGTGTACGTCTGTGTTTGTGCGCGTCCGTGTTGCGTAAGAGCGCAGGGTCCTGGTCTGGAACCGGTTTTCAGTCTTGACGGCAAGGAATAAGGTTTCATGCTTGCCTTGCCTTGGACGGGGCTGAGAGGAGACGCGCACATTGCAAATGCGAACAGGCGCGGCGCGACTGCGGCCCACATGCACGTTTGAGCCTATGTGGGTTACGTGCAATCCGGCGATGTGTGATCCTGGTTTGTCCCCCCTCGCTGTGTGCCGTAATCAGGCTGAGGAGCATTCGTTCTTTTGGGGCCAGCCCGCCAGCACAGCGAGCATCACACACGTGCTGCCCACTGAGCGGGGTCCTTCCGAGGGACAGGCTGCATCCGCTGCGGGTGCTTCATTATCGCCTGTACCCCTGAAGCGACTGGCGCGTGTGTCGGCGGCAGCATTTCACAGCATCGCGGGTGCCGCAACGGTCCCGGAGCTCTTGCAGGTTGGTCCGGCGTCTTAGCAACCCTACTTATGCTTGTTGGGGGGTACGGCAGCGCGAAAGGCGGTCATGAGCCTGTTGGCTTGCCCTGTAGCTCGTGTGCATCACTGGATGGCGTGCCAGCATACTCGTGTGCATGTGGCCCAGTGCCCTCATTGTTGCGTGTGGCAAGAGGGGCTGCCACCGGGTAACGAGCTGAAGGATGTTGTGTGAATGCCTTCCAATGATGTGATCCCGGACTGCCGGATGGTGTCATGATCCACCTTTGCAGGAGCTTCAGTCGGCGCTCGGGGAGGAGCTGGAGGGGGGCCCCCGGGACTCCGAGGAGGCTGATGGGGCGGTGATGCTTCCGCCACATGTGGTGGAGGTGGCCATGGCCAAGTGGGTGGCAGGAGGACGTGCGCAGCATGGGTTGTGGCGATTGATGATATAGTGCACCTGTGTGTGTGCGGCCGGATTCACCCTCAGGGTGTGATAGCGACCGCCAGACGGCCAGAGATGAGATCAGTTGTTCTCACACATTTGCGTAATTGTATACTTCCTATATTTGAGCCATGAACGAGCCTTTCGTCGACACGAATATGGGATATCCAGCCTATGGATGCCTCGGCCTGCCTTCTGCTGCCTTCCGCTGACTCGACTCAGGGTTGCTGGATGGGCTCTGGACCCTGGCTCCCGGGCTGGAACGGACCCGGAGACTGTACGGCAGGCTCTGGAATTAATGCAGTGCAGCATCTGCCTCAGCGGCCTGGATGGCTACAGTCTAGATGACATGGCGTCCATCCTGTGGAGCCTTGCCAGTGTGCTGGGGGAGTACGGCTGGGCGCCCACGGGGGGCTGTGTAAGCGTGTTTCAGCGATGGTTGGGCAGCTCCGGAACCGCGGTAGCGCTGCAGACGGATCCCGCGGCAGGGCGGTTCTCCGTGTTGGCGTCGTTGCTGTGGGGGTACGCTGCCCTGCTGCAGGCTTCCAACAGGCTCGCGGATGCAGACAGTGCTCGCGAATGCACTGACTGCGAGGCCGGGGGTGTGCATCGGGTGTCGCCCGCCTCCAGCCAAGTGATGACCGCAGGCGCGCAGGGAGCAGGAGACGATGCGGGACCCGGAGTGGATGCACTCGCGCTCCGTGGGGCGGAGTTGACTCGGGCGTACGGCACCGTGGAGCCGGTCGCCGCGGTGGAGCTCGCTGATGTGGCATGGGCCTTATCGGTCATCAAGCGCAAGTGAGGCGGGGATATCGGGTGCGCGGAGCTTTGCAGGACCATAAGGTGCATCACCATGTGTTCGCCTTCCTAAGAACCGGTTTTGGCGCTCCTCTTTATCCAACATGTCCGTTGGCCGGCGGGCCGGCCGGCCATTTGACCATCCGCCGCGCAGGTCTCCCGCCACGGGGCAGTTGGTGGAGGCAGTCGCCCACGAGGTGTACCGCCAGCTGTCCAACCGCTCCAGCCTGCAGGCGGCGTTCGAGCCCGCGGACCTGGTCAAGGTGGTGCGGGCGTATGCGGACATGGGCCTGGACGGACGGGACGGTGAGTTGGCCCGGGCCAGGCAGGGTTTGTTTCGGCGACAGCGGAGCACTGTTGGAATCCGCTGTTGGGCCGCCACCCCTAGCTAGTCGTCATTGCTGACTGCCGATGGCGAGTGCGACATCCCCCTTGACCCCACCTGGGTCCTCAGTGGCTGTTATGTCTCGTGACGGCCACGGACCCTCTGCTGCCCGGCTGTCGGTCAGTGACGGTGACGGACTGACGGTTGCAGCTGGACCCGATGACCCGCGCGGTCCCGCCGTGTACTCATCCGTCAACTCGTGTGGTCATCGTTGGTTTGGCCCCCCAGGCTGTGTGCCGCGCATGTTGGACGCGGTGGGCGGCCACGTGGCCAAACGCATCCGCAACCGCCACGTGGGCGCCATCACTCGGCCCACGGACTGCGCCGAGCTGCTCAGGGTGTGTGGGTGCCAGGGGTGCGAGGAGAGGCCGGGAGCATTCCAGTCGGCAGCCGGGTGGGAGTGTGCGCATTGAGGGAGTGAAGCGCGAGCGGCTAGAGACGCCCTCGCCTTCCGTGAGGGAGGTGCATCCCAGGCTTTGAGGTGCTGCAATCCACCGCGATCTTGGGACGGCCGAAACGGGGGCGATGGTGGTCCAGTGTATCTTCACGCGTGCAGGCAGGGACACGTCCCGCGCACAGCCAACCCAACCCATCCTCCTCCGTCCCATCGTCGTGTGTACCCATTCAGGGCTTCGCGGACTCGAGGCACAACACGGTGGTGGTCCCGGAGCTGCTGCAGGCGGTGGCGCTGCAGGCAGGTGGCCCACTGTGCCGTACCTGGGTCTAGGCTCTAGGGGGGAGTGATGCCCCTTGTGCGTGCCGGGTTAGGGTCGTTGTTGGTTGCGGGCCGTTGATGCGGTCACTGCATCTGCGGGGATCCGAGCCCACACACGCCCATGTTGCATGCTTATGGAGCGCACTGACCCCGCCGCGCACCCTTCCTCCCAGATCTGCCGCGAGGTGTCAACCCACAACTCGGCTGCCCCCCGCCCGCTGGACGACCACGTGTGCAGAGACAGCTCCCGCACCGGCAGTAGCAACAGCAGCGGCAAGGGCGGCAGCAGCAGCAGCGGCAGTAGCAGCAGCTCCCCGCCGCAGCGCGGTGACGGTAAAAGCGGCAACGTGGCCGACCGCTTCCGCCAGCCGTACACGCCGCTGTGGGAGCAGCGGCTATTGCACTGGCAGCAGCTGGGTCCTGAGCAGCGGCGGCGCGTCCAGGAGGAGGAGCGCACACAGGCCTACTGGCACTGGGCGTCATTGCTGGAGGGAGCCCAGGTCGTTTCCGTACTTCGGTCGTACGTCCGCATGGGCTTCTACCCCGGCGTCCATTTGATGGACTCGCTTCTCCTGGCGGTGCGGCCACAGCTGTCGGCCATGTCGTCGGGGGATGTTTCGGAGCTGCTGCAGCTGCTGGCAGCGGTGCGACACGTGCCGGGGCGTCAGGTGCGGCTACCCCGCAGGGCGGGCGGGAGGAGGCGCCGGCGGGTGACACATCGGGCCGTTGTGAGATCGCATGACCTTAGGCGCGGGGCGCCAAACACCGTTTCGGCGGCAACCGCGGCGGTCCTGTTTACGAACCCAGTCATTTGTATCGGCGGGCGACCGTGTCTTGGCCGCTGCACGACGTGATGGACGCATGATGAGGAATGGGGAGCCCACCCGGCGCCGCCGCCGTCTCTCGGCCCCGGCTTGTCCTTGCAGATGCTAGACCTGCTGGCCGCCGCTGCACTGCGGCCTTCGGATGATGCCGGACTGCTGGGGCCTGAGCGGGACAGCGAGGTATCTGCACCTGCACGGCCGAGCGCGCCTGACAGGCACCAGCTCACCCCCACGGGCCCGGCAGCGGACCCCCTGCAGCGCCTTGCGTCGTTGTGGGCGCTGGTGCTGATGGGCTGGCAGCCCGGGGAGCCTGACCTGGTGGAGGAGGTGGGAGGGGCTGGCGATCCGTGGGTGCCGTACAGCAGCGGTTGGCTGGAGCGAAATGTGTGTGGATCCAGTCGGCGTTGTCGTACACGCGGGATGCTTATGCAGGCCAGATGGCAGGTACCGATGCCCTCGTTGGGCTTCCTCGACATGCTACCAGAAAGCTAGCAGCACACGCCGTACCTCATTATCGTATTTGACGGTAGACGCTCGCAGTTACAACTGGTTGAGGCACCTTCTTGCGTGTCTGATCGTGAGAGTGCCTCTTTGTGCTTGCTCGATCATGCATCCGAAGTTCCGAACCCAACAGACTCGCACCCTAGCTGCCCATCCACGTGCGCTGAGAGCCTTTGCCTGAGCGTGGTGCCGTTCGTGGCCGCAGATCCTTGTCCCGGTTCTGCTGGACGAGTCGTTGGCGCTGGAGCTGCAGGATGTGGGCCGCCTGATGAGCCTGCTGGTGCTGCTGCCGCGCTGCGAGCTGACCATCCAGCGATTTGGGCTCGCAGCCACCAAGCTGCAGGAGGCGCTCGCAGCGACTGGCGATTCCGGCGGGTCCTGGACACGTCATGACAGCGCTCTGGGCCGGAACGGGTCGAGGGCACGGCAGGGCGGATCATCACGCAGCAGGGTAGGTCTGCGCAGGGATGTCCTTACATCAGGCTGTCGGGACGGGTCGGGTTCTGTGTACGTACCGTATCTGTTTGCAGGGGGCACTTCTTAACATGGATGAGGTGGGGTTTCCTGCAGCGCCAGGCTCACTGAACGTATGTGTGTTTGCAAGTAGGCCACAGATGACTTGCAGCATGGGCTCCGATCTCAACCCGGACTCTATGTGCTCTTACATGTACGGGCCCCCAGGGGTAACCCATCGGGTCTGTATTAAGAGGCGTTTGGAATGCGTCACCGCCGTCCCCACACACGGGCTGATTTGTGTCACCTTGCACCAGGAGACGTCGTCCCAGCGGCAAGTCAGGGCTGCGCTCCTGGCCTCCGGTGCCGCCATGGCGCTGCTGGGCGCTGAGGGCTGGGAGATGGCGGAGCAGGTGCTGTCGGGGGCGCAGTTCCGGAGTGTGGAGGGAGAGCTGCGGAGGGCGCTGGCGGAACCCAATGAGGGGGTGGACAGCAGGTCAGTACGGCAGTGCTGCGGCACGTGATCAGGGTTAACATTGATGTTACATTGGGATGGAAGTTGAGGGGCAGCAGCAGGGCAGGCGACATCAGACGTCAGAACTCCGGGATGTGAAGTGCGGCACCCGACTGAAGTGCGGCCGTTGAGGTGGCCTGGGTTGCGTTGTGAGATGTTACAGCATCATATGTCTGATCGGCATCCAAATTCCTGAGCATCAAGACTGCGGGGCCCCACCCGGACCGGACTTCTGCGTCACAAGGTTGACACCCGTGCATTCTGCGCGCCTGTCCTGTCCTCTCCACTCACCCTGCCACAGCTGCCTGGCCGACGTACTGCAAGCCATGCGCGACATCGGGTGCAGCGTTGCAGCTACGACACTGACTGTCCCCGTGGACGATCTGCGTCTGCGGACCTACTGTACGGGTTCCCGCCTGGCGACCCAGTCAGTGGCGCAGCCGAAGCCGCGGGTCGTTGGCGCTGCGGAGTCGTCGTCCTCATACGGGGACGGCGATGACGAGGAGACGGACGGGTATTTCTCCCCCCTGGTGTTCCGGCCGCTGCTGGGGTACATGCCTAGCGGCGAGGTCCAGGCTTCCCCGCCTACCGCCCCTTCAATCGCCCGTATCCCGGACGCCTTGGAAGGGCCAGGCGCAGCTGGTAATGAGGCCGCAGGCGTGCAGGGTTGTACCAACTCTGACTCGCAGCAGGCTTTGGGGAGCCAATTCGTGGCGGTGTGGCTGCATGTCTGTCCATCTGCCGAATGCGCGAGCAATGCACCGGAAGAACTGCTGTGGGGCTGGTCTAGGGTACGGCAGGAACTGTACGACGCATGCGCAGGAACAACAGTTGCGTTGGTGCTGACGGAGGGCAAGCTGCGGAACTTGAAGGGGCGGCGAGAGGAACTGAAGGCCTACGTCAGGCGTGGTTTGGAACAGGCACTCAATCGCTGAACAGCTTCGTGGTGTGGATTCACCCCATAGGTCTGGCGCAGGATTTCGGAGACTGGTGCCCTGCGACTACCGGCGTCCACCGAATTGGTAATTGATGACATGAGACAACCCCGGTTGTGTCTTGAATAGCTGGCGGTGTTAAGTAATATGAGGACGAAGTGCGATACCACCACCTGTGCGGCCCGCTGACTGCCACCCGTCGGGCTCCCTGGAGGAGCCCCCTGTGACTCACACGTGAGACCCCTTGCTGGCCTGTGGACCCTCAGCTCGTCTCGACATCGCCTGGTCCGGCTGGTGACGCCCGGAAGGGCTCCCTGGCCTTGCACTCTGTCACTGTCAACACACCCGTACACATCCTGTAATCCTGCAAACCGTACCGCAGCGAAAATAACCGTACGGCAGAACCCCACCAGCGCACCACTCCTGCACTAAGCTCTCCACTACGGCTTCCGTCCACCGACGGGTGCACTCTTGTAGACATACCGAACCGATGCGACACATCACCTTAACCTACCTGCCTATTACTGTCGTTGAGCGCAACACCGCGACACAGCAGCGCTTGGCATGTCCCAAACCCAGCGTGGCCTCCGGACATGGCCCAGCATCTACTTGTCCGTTATCAACTTGTATCACTGCTTTGTGAGTAGGCCGGTCAGAAACGAGGCCTCTGCACCATTGCGCACTTGTACGTCGGCCGCGATAACAATCAACAGCGGAGGACGCAGGGAGTGACGCCTCTGGCACAGACAGTTCAAACCCTCTCCACAAACTCCTTCATGTACTACTTCCGTGGCTTCCACAGATCCGCCGCGGCACTCGCTGGCGCTCCCCCCATGCCTCCACCGAGTGACCCAAACCCTCCGAACCCGGAACCTGCCGGGGCCCCAAACACGCCTCCTGCCTGCTGCGGCGGCGGCTGCTGCGGCTGAGCTGCAGATCCGAAGCCCCCAAAGCCGCCGCCCTGCCCGGCAAACGCAGCGAATCCACCGCCGGCGGGAGCTGTCGGTGCCGCCGCGGAGCTCGTCCCAAAGGCGCCGAATCCGCCGCCCCCGGACCCGGCCGCAGATCCACTGCTACCCGCTTGCATCGCGAAACCAGAGAACGCGTTCGTGCCGGTTGCTGCGCTGCCTGCAAGCAGAGGGGACGGAAGGCGGGCTCTGTGCACACCTACCCCAAAGCAGCGGTCTTCTCTTGCCTGGGAGATCAATGGACAGATCGCAAATCACGAGGGGCTGGGTAAACATGTCGTTACCACGCAACTGCGCCAGGTGACAGCGGCCTGGAGCGATGAATGATCGCAGAATACAATCAGTACCCATGCATGCCACTGCGTGCGCGAGTTCAATACCAACGTGGCCACCAACCCCGACTTACCAAACGCGCTGCTCTGCCCGAATCCTGCACCGAATGGCGACGCTGGTGCTGCTGGCGGCACAGGCGCCGGTGACCCAAACGCAGACTGCGCGCCAAAGCCCGAGCTTCCGAAGGTGCCTGCCCCCAGGGCGGGTGCTACGGGCGCTGCCGGACTGGTCGCACCGAACGCTGGGGATGCGTTGTTGGCGCCAAGTGTAGCTGGGCTGCCAAAGGCTGGCGCGACCGGTGCAGCAGCAGCAGCAGCAGCAGCGGGGCTTCCAAACGCGGGTGCCTGGCCGAACGCCGAGAAGACCCCGGCCTGAACGGTGGGCATGGCCGCCTTAGACTGAATGCCGCCCTGCGTGCCGAACAGCGACGTGCCGCCTTGTGCGCCCCCAAACGAAGAGGATGCTGGAGCCGAGGCCGCAGCGGGCGCCGCAGCGCCTCCCGGGGCCATGGCTGCAGTGCTGGCAGACGAGCTGAAGGCGCCGAAGCCGGAGGCCCCACCAAACGCCGCGCCGGTGGCGGGCGCGCTGTTCCCAAAGACGCCGAATGGGGTAGTGCCCGCGGCGGGGGTGGACGCCGCCGTAGCTCCCCCCGCGCCGCTTGCTGCCGATTGCCCTGCGGGGTGTGGAAACCAAGCGGTTCAGGTTCGCACAGCGCCGCAACTCACTGGAAAAGTCATATCATGCTGCAAGCCGTGCCAACATCAAGATGCCGTATCGCCCATCCTCACCAAAGCTTCCAAACAGTGACGACTTGGATGCGTCTCCAGACGTTCCAGCGGCCCCGGCGGCAGCAGCACCTGCTGACGTTGAGGCGCTCCCAAAGCTCAACCCGCCGAACAAGCCCGCAGCGCTAGCTGCACCTGCACACCAGACAACAGCTCAACTTCACGGGGTCGGTCGATGGACACGACAGAACTAGCAACGAAACCACGACAGAACTAGCAACGAAACCACCCATGTCAGAGCCTTGACAGTAAACGTCCGTGTCTTACTGGCAGCAGACGGCGCCGCAGCTGCAGCTGTGGCAGGTGCGGCAGTCGAAGCCGGCGTCACTGCCCCTTGTCCTGATGAGCCCGGCGCAGAGGTACCAAACAGGGATCCGCCAGTCGTCGCCCCGAACCCAGTTGCTGGCGCAAGGGTGAAGGGCGACGTGCTCGCCGCACTGCTGCCGCTGCTGGCGGCCGCTGACGTCCCGCCCGGGGCTGTTGTCCCGAAGCTGAGCGCTCCGAAACCCAGAGAGGGCGCGGCTGGCGCAGCACTGGCGGCGCCTGTTTGCGCCGACGGCGCTGTTGTTGTTAAGACCCCGAAGGGACTGCTCGCTGCTGCTGCTGCTGTGGTGGTAGTTGTGCCACTACTGGTTGCTGGCGGCGTTAGGCTAATACCAAAGCCAAAGCCGCCGGATGACAGCGGCTGGTGCGCGGTGGCAGCCGCAGTGCCGAACGCCAACGGCTGCTGCTGCTGCTGCTGCTGAGGCGGCTGGCGCTCCTGGGATTGTGGTTGTTGCTGCTGTGAAGATGGTTGCTGCTGCTGCTGCTGCAGGCGCGCTTGCGCGGCCGCAGCCGCCCTCATGGCTTCTGGCGATGGCACAGGTGGCGACGCCGCGACTTGCGGCTTCGCCGCCGGAGGCCTGCTGGTGGCAGTGCTGCCGGCGCTTGATCCCGAGTCCGTGGGCCTTGCCGACGGTGCGCCCTGTTGCCCGTTCAGCAGAGGGCCCACCGGAAACAGGCGCCTTCGGCAATTGTTTGCAGATTTACGGAACTAATGACTCGGGATGTGCGCACGCCCCGCAACCTGTTTCCTAAGGGCAGCCACAACATAGCCACGAATACAGCGTTCTAGCGGGTGCCCTGTCGCATCACCCAGCTGAGCCCCGCTGAAGCACAAACACGCCTGGTTTGGGCGGGTTTCTCACTAAACACACACCTGCTGTGGAACGGCCTTTTGTTGGAGCTGCGCCGCCTGGGCGAAGAGTGCCATGGAGGGCACCGGAGGCTGCCCGCCGACCGAGGGCTTTGCAGCTGCTGCGGCTGGAGCAGCCGGCTTGGCTGCGGCAGCGGGAGCCGCGGCCTTGCCTGCTTGTTGAGCTTGGAGCTTGTTGGCGGCCTGCAGCTGCAAGGACATCCGGGACAGGGGGTTTCACCGTTTCGTCGCTCATGACGAAGATCACTCTCGATAGCCAAGGATTTTCTGGAGGTTGGACCGTCCTGATATCATTCCCGTCAAAGCGATTTCCTCGTGCAAAGCTAGGATAGGCCTCCAACAACAGTTCCGGCAAGCATGGCTGGTTACACTTCCTTCCGCGTATCGTAATAACGTTGATCAATAATCGTTCAGCAAGTCCTAATTCCCAAAAGGACCATCGGGAGCACTTTTCGTATAGTGCCGTACACGTTCGGTGGTCGCATTCATATGCTCACCTATTCTTACTCACTCGGGGCTTTTTTGGTCCCACCCTAAATGGGGCTGATTGCGACGTCGTGGTTCAGTGACCGAGCCCTAACGGACGACGCTCCCCGCACCTGGGCCATCGTGGGAATGGGCGGCTGGGCAGCTTTGGGCTTGGCGGCCGCTGCCGCCGGCGCAGCAGGTGGAACGGCTTGTACAGCCGCAGCAGGCGTTGCGCCTGGTTTCCCGGCCGCCGGTACCGAAGTCGACTTTTGTGTCAAGGATGGTGTTGGGGGCGCACTTCCGGCTGCTGGGGCGGTCAGCGTGCCGAAGTTGAAACTGGCCATCGGCTGTGCGGGTGGCGCCGCAGCTCTCGGAGCAGCCGCCACGGCCTCCGCGCTGCCCAGGTGAATACCGACCGACACATCGGACAGCACAGGGAGCGGTGTGGCATTCAGTAAACGGCACTGGAGTGAGTCGCAGACGGTCAAAATGTTGCACACGGTTTGCAAATCGCTGTGTCAACACAGAATCGTCGTCCCTATCGTCATCATCACTTGAGAGCACTTGAGAGCTCTCGGGGAAATCAAGCTGCAACACCTGCTCGTCCCGCAGCCACGGTGAGGAATACTCCAAGTCACACGAACACACGGACCTGAGCAGCTGTGTTGGCTTCACTTGGGCGCGCGGCGGCGAGCTGGGCTCGGGTGCATCCGGCAACGCGCCCCGGGCGGCCTCCGCAGCGGACATGAGCTGCAGGAGCGCAGCGCCCGGGGCCTCCGGGGGCGGCGGCGGACGAACCGCGCTGGTGACACGCACTTTGCCCCCGACGCGCGCCACTGCCTGAGGGAGGGAGTGGGGAGGGTACAGCAAACTGGTAAACCATTGCCAACTGGGCTGACGACGATGCCGGGAGAGATGCAGGGTTGCGGTGAACAGGTTTGGTGAACAGGTTTGATTGACGCCACCCATCAGAAACCCTAGAATGTAGGGCATTAAGAGACGTGCACATCCACGGCCGGGTATCCCCCGCCGTGTACGGTGAAGTCAGCGAGACAAATACCGTACATGCCGATTGCTTAGTTGGTTTTAAAACTCTCCAGGGGGAGCTCCTTGGCGCAATCCAACACAGTGGCATCCGATTTGGAAGTGCGGCAGATACACATCCCTGGCCTGCCGCATCAGCTAGACCCGAACCCCCGTACATCATTACAATGCCCACATGCGCAGCGCCCACCTGCAAGCGCGAGAGGAAGGCGTCGATGGCCGCCAGCTTTGGCGGTGACATGTACGGCTGCTGTTGAGGGCTCGGCGGCGTGGTCCCCGCCGCTAGGAGGGGCGACCGGCGTCCGTCGGACGATTGGGGTGTGTGCCACTGGGTGTCCGGGGCGGCGGAAGCACTGCGGTGCGGCGCCGTCGGGCGCGCGAGGGGTGGCCGTTAAGTGACTTAGGTACGCGGATCATTGTTAAATGATATTTAACAATTCGACACTTCTCCCTGGTGAATGCACCCCCACGATAAATGTGCAACCTGTCCATGAACCAGTCCTTTCGTTGTCGGTGGCGAAGACAACCGAGACGGATGATGTCCAGCAAGAAGCGCAACCGAGAAGCCGCACGCCGCAAAACCCCCGCATGGTCTGGAGGCGCAAACGCGCGGCGCGCATCCGTCATGACGGCTACTGGCGCGGGTATAATCACAGCCAGCCGAATGGCCTACGAGGCGCGGCCATCGGCGTGCGTGAACGACGCGCGAAACGCACCTACCTGCCACTCGCTGCCGCTTTGCCGTCCGGTGTCCCCACGACCCCGCCGTTGGCGGAGCCCCGCGATACAGCCACCACACCGTCGCCGGCCGACACCGCGCCGCCGGTCTTGCACCAGGACATCAGGCCAGCCAACGGACCGCTCGCGTCCTGCAGCAGCACAGGTCCGTGCTCGGCTATGGGCGACGATAGATACTCGTGTCAGGATTCAGAGATGGGGGCCCAACAGGAGCACGGGCTCGGTCATACACGTGGCTGCATCTGCGTCTCGACATCCCCTGGCTACAGCACCACGCACGCACCTTGAGGAGGCTGGGAGGGCACGCCCCCAGCTCCACCAGGCGCCCCGCCAGAACCACGATACGGTTCGCGGCGGCCGATAGAGCGGAGCCTGACGGGGAGCAGAGGGAGGGTTCCGGCAGCGGGCGTGAAGCTGAGGCGCAAAAGCGACCTGCCATAAGCAATAGTTCGGTAGCCGCCGCGTGGACAACACCCTCCACCCCGTCAACACGCCTCCGCCGTCTCGCCGCACCGCCGCGGTCTCGCGCTGCCTCGCCGTACCTGATGACGCCAATGTCTTGTACAGGACGCTGGTGGAGAGGCGCGTCGAGGTACCCGCCTTGCCACCTGCAGGGCACACCGGCCAGGCCGTCCACAGGCAGATGTGCATTGCCTGCGGTAACTTCGCGCTCGTTCGGAAAGGTCGGCACCCATAGCAGTGAAACAGTAACGTACGCCAGAAGTGCTTCGGGATCATCAGAAAGGAAGGCTGCGCCCCTATGGCTGCGCTCTCAAAGTGCGCTTTGTGCGTTCGTGGACCCACCAGCACATCTTACACCTTGTCGCGCGAGGAAGGCTGTCGCGCCCGAGTCACCGCCTCACCGCTCCTCTCCTAAGTACGCCCTCCCACCCAACGCACCACCCGGGGCGGCGGGTGCCTCACCCTCGTTCACGTCCCAGGAGTCCAGTACGTCCTCCAGCTCGTCCAGGCATGTAGACAGACTCTGTGAACGTGGGCGGGCGGGGGCGAGGAGAGGAGGGCGGTGACAGCGATAATGAGTCAGCAAACTGGGCCTTGTGCCACTCCGCCTTCCCAGATTAAATTTCGCCACTGCACGACAACTTACTCCACCTTCCCAAGCAGAATCTCTCAGCTGTACGATAAGTATTGCAGATGAACGGTTGCTGCCCTACTTGCCCGATGCGTATTTGGCAGCGTCGACCTGCCACTGCGTGTGATGCCATGGACACGCCACGGATTATGCATGTCCCCATCCACAGCCCCACCACGCACCTCCAGCCGAGTGGACACGTCCCGCCGCATGCCGTCCAGCGCGGGCTCCAGGGGCAGATTGGCCTCCAGCGCCGACAGCGCGGACGGGGCGAGCGGGTCGCCGACGGCCCCCGTGAAGAGCTGCAGCGCGTCGAGCCGGGTCTGCAGCGCCCCCAGGCCGTCGAACAACGCTGCGACACGCTGCGGAGCACATGTCGGCACCGCACTCGTGATGGCGCGCGGAGACAGCATCAGGCGGCTGGGAAAGGGTCATCAAGCGGGCACATGGGCCTCAGAAGGTCTCAGACAGCCCCCGACCAAGTACAAACAAGTCCACGTTCTGGGTCCGCGGCGACCTCTCGCAGCCGTCCATGTACCCCTTGTTGCAGCTCCCAGTTCGCAGCTCACACCTTGTTCGCGCGCTCGTACTGCGCCCGAAGCGCCGCAGCCCGGCGCGCCAGCGCCTCCACACTCGCCCCCACGGCCTTGTAGCCGGTGGCGCCGCTAGTACTGCACACATCGGGGCAGCCCGCCGCGACGTCCCTCATGGTGACCTCCAGCTTGGCGGCCATGCGGCGCACCTCGTGCAGCTCCTTGAGGAAGCTGGACTCCGCGGAGGCAGCCTTCGGGCGGAGGGGCGGGGCACGGCGGGGCACGGCGGGGCATGGCGGGCACGCTTGAGAGCATGACGCGGTAAGCGATGGCATGAACCCCTGACAGGCAACGCCCGAGCGAGCTCACACTGGAGCATTATGTAGTCCTTAATGAACAAGAACTATCCAAACTGGTGTTGTTGTGTCCTCATGCATGGCAGCTCGATACCCCATGGATCTGTTGGCAAGGCCCCGGTCCCCCGGACAGCGCGAGCACCTCCTTAGACTCGTCCGCTAGCTTGGGCTGGGGAGCGGGCACGTCTGGGCTGGCAGGCCGGGGCGGCGCGGCCGCTGCTGCCGCAGGCGTCTTTGCGGAGGGCCTCAGGATGTCCACCGGGGGAAGCGGGGCCGCGGCTGGGGTCTCCTTCCGCGCCGCGGCGGGCTTAGAAGCCGCCGCGGCGGTCGCTGCACGCAGGCCGTTCAGCGGGGCAAGTTGTGCGCCAAGGGTCGCGAAACCGGTCCGGCGTTTGCGAACATGAAGTGCAGAGTTTCATGGTGCAATTACGCACGTGTGGCAAGCGAAATGAACCTCCGACGCCGCAGACAGGACAGGCACGCAGGCGTTGTGGCGCAGCGAACGACCCCATCAGCGCCGCATTGCTGTGCTCGCATCATATGAAGGGAACCGCTGCGGTGCCTACCTGCGGCCCTTGGAGCCGCTGCAGGTGCTGGTGTCGATGCCTGGAGAGGCGTATGTTTGTCCTTGTAGTACCCGGTGGCTCCGTCGCGGGTCGTGAACACCCAACCCGGCTTGGCGCCGGCATAGTTGGCCGCAGGGATGAACTCATCTGCGCGATGGCGGGACCAGCACGAGCCTCATGGGAAAGCAGATGCAATATCCAGATCCGTCCTCAAAAGAATAAGGCCTAGGTCACGTCTCATGACATTCCATTACTGATTCCTTTCGGTCCGAACCCTTCATCACTACGGCACTCAACTGCGCATCCGTTACACGCACGCACGCACATGTACAAACCCTCCTGAAACTCACCTGTCTCTTTGGCATGAGATAGGAGCCGTGCGGGCGGAGCGAAGAGGCCAGCACCTGTGCCGCTGCCGAACGGACCGCCGGGCTGAGGCGTCGCCACCGCCCCCAAGTTCATGGTGCCAAAGCCGAACGCTGGAGAAGAGGCGGGCGCGCTGGCGCCGGCTGCAGCGCTGCCCGGCAGGGCAAACGATGTGGCGCCCCCAGCCCCA
The DNA here is from genome assembly GCA_003117195.1 of Eudorina sp. 2006-703-Eu-15. Classification (NCBI taxonomy): domain Eukaryota; kingdom Viridiplantae; phylum Chlorophyta; class Chlorophyceae; order Chlamydomonadales; family Volvocaceae; genus Eudorina; species Eudorina sp. 2006-703-Eu-15. The sequence continues at coordinate 90,491 of BDSI01000136.1, forward strand.
CCAGCGGGCGCTGCCTTCGCTCCACCAAAGAGGCCGGCAGCGGACGCCAATGCGGCACTGAAGGGGCCGGGAGTAGCTCCCGACTCTTTGCCGGTTGTAAGGGTTGCGGCGCCGATCGGGGCCGCTGCCGCTGCCCCAGATGACAATCCTACCCCGGCAGCACCACCCCCGGGGGGACCTCCTCCGGTGCTGGTGCCAGTGGCGGCGCCCGGACTGGTGAAACTGAATGGACCCGCCAATGGTGCCGCTGGAGCAAATCCGGCGGCGGGGGCGGCCGCAGTGGGGCCCACGCCAAATCCAAAGCCCAACGTCCCGGCCTTGCTGGCGCCGCTGTCCACGGGTACTGATGACGTCAGCGCGGGCGCGCCGAAACCAAACACGCCCGGGCTGCCAAGCGCGGCGGGCTTGGCGCTGCCGCCAGCTGAGGCAGCCGCCGGGAAGGATACCCCCGCAGTGCCTCCCTGGGCGTTAGATGCCGCAACCGGAAACGCGGCCTTCTTGCTCACACCGAGGGATGCCAAGCCGCCCATGAGTCCTGGGTGCGGGATAGACAAGATAGGTAATCGGAAACTACCGCACGATTTTCATCATCCAAACCATGACGCAAAGCGGGCGACCTAGCCGACATCCGTCGCCGTCGTGCAGGAAGCATCCAACAAGGCCACAGCTTGAACACATTTCAACCCTTTGAGACTGTCACAGAGCAACGCGCACATGCCAACCGACCTGGAGAGGTGACCTCTTCGCCGCTTTCCGAGTCGCTATCTGCATCCGCTGCTGCTTCAGCGTGCTGCCGCGGTTCCTCCACGCGGTCATCGCGGCTGGCCGCCACAGCCCATTCTGGCGTGTGGACAGGCAAGGGGACAACGGCATCTGCTCCGGGGCGCAGCGGCGCGGTGAGCTCCAGGTGTCCGAAGCCGTACAGCCTCAGAGCGCCATCGGAGGTCAGGACCAACAACACGGGCGGTGGGACCAGCGGAGGCTTCTCCACGCTGGTGGGGTTGGGCAGCGGCTTCTGCGGGCGGAGTGAGGCACGCCGTGGTGAAGGGCCACAAGGGATTCCTACTTAAGAACCTGAGGCACGCTAGGCAATGAATATGGGAGCTGATCAGCTCTTCAGATCTCTGGCGTGAGTGACAGCAGCGCTCGCCAAGCGCTCTTGCCTGGGCGGTTCGCCAAACCAAGCCCGCACCCTCGCACCACAACGCTCCACCCACCAGCGGTACGGTCGTGTCGAAGCCAAGCCCCAGGACGTAGTTGCTGCTGCCGTCCGGGGCGTTGGGCAGCCGAATCATGAGGGGCTCCTCCGTCACCGCCACACCCTGCAGCAAGAAGCAGTTGCAACAACCAGCCAGCAAGGTCATAGGTCGAAGAGCATGCGACCGACACCTACTCCCAATGTCATGCATGTACTCCGTCACGCAAAATCTCCAAGGACGCTGGTTTGCCCGGGTTCGTTCGCGGATTTGACTCCTCACTCCACGTACGCCTGCACCTCACCTGCGGGCTGCTTCCCGAGCCAAACTCGCCGCCTCCGGTCCGCATCAGTCGCACGTGGTCGTCTACCGCCTTGCGGTGGCACCGCACCAGCGCACCCCAGCGAGGGACGGCCACGGCGTGAAGGTAGGGCCCAGACAAAGCCGGGGCAGAATCCTCCTGCGAAGGGGCCGCAGGTAGGTCCAGACGGGCTGGATTTCCTCTCCAACATGTGCACCCCACTTCAGTCTGCGCTTACCTCGATATATCCCGGGTTGTCGGCATAAAGCGTCGCGGCCTGCGGCGGCGAGTCGGCACTGGATGACCAGCCACCCAGCACCAGCAGACTGCTGAACTCGTCAGTGCCCTCAGTGACGTCCTCGCCCTCGCCTTCCATCGCCGAGCCCCCAAGCAGCACCGTGTCAACAAGCAGCCACCGAACGCTCTCGAAGACGATGCTCGAGTCTGCATAACATGGCATTGTTTTACCCACGTCGAACGCTGCCAACAAGCGGTCCCCACAGGTACCCGGCCATTACCTTCAGGATGCTGAAGCGGCAGCCGGGCCAGTTCGCGGACGGGTACCTGCGCGCCAGGCCCCACTGCCGCGATCACGAGTTCCCGCCCAGTGCTGTACGCGAAGGCTGGGCTGCCCTCACTGCTGCCCTCGCTGCCCGGGCACCAGTCAGCCGCCAATACGCCCGCGGGGGACACGACAGTCAAGCTGCCCTCGTGGCCGTACCGACCCAGCCGCAGCGCCCGGTCGGCCGTGACAGCCAGGAACAGCCCAGGGCCCCCGCCGCGGCCGGGCTGCTGCGTGGCCGCCTTACACCATGCGAACTGTGTAACACCTCCGCCGCTGAGCTGCAGCGACCACGAAGGTGAGGTACCGCCAGGCTTTCGCATGGCCGCCAGCGGAAAGAAACTGACGCTGCCGGCCGGGCCGTTTACGGCGGCCAGTACGGCCTCGTCTGCTGAAAGCGCCAGGTGTGTAATGTCGGTCAGCGGCGCGTACCACAGGCACACGTCCTCGGGGCGTGGCGGGACATAGCTGTCGGTGGCCACTGCCGTGCTGAGCTTTGGCAGCAAGTCGCTGGTCTGCAGCGCATACACGCCTGCGCAGCAGAGAAACATCAATCAGTCGCTCAGACGGTATCGTAACGGCAATAAATAAAACTACAAGTCTCGGATTCACAAATATGAAAATAACAAGCTTACATCATCTTTCATAATACGTACTCTTACGCCACCAACCATACCTGACAGACAGCTGAAGAAGACGAGCCCGTATTTACTGCTGCTTGCCACCATTGAAGTGGATCCGGGTGCACTCGCCGCCGTTTGCTGCTTTGTAAACGCGATGCCTCCCAGGTATTTGAAGTAAAAGCCGACGTCTTCCGTCTGCTCCAGTTCCTCCTCGTCAGGCTGAACCAGCACACCCGACGCTGCCGGCGAGGAGCTTCCACTCCTGTCTGCCGTGTCCAGCATTTGCGCGTTGCCACCCGCGGTACTGTCAGCCAATGGAGAACGCTCGGTAGGGGCTGTTTTCATACCATTCGCCGCGTCACCGCCAAACAAGCCGCCCTTAGGGGCCACGGGCGGGGCGGACGCATTGGTGGTCGCCGCAGCGCCGCCCAAAGCGCCAGCGCCTCCAAAGCCTGCACCGAAGCCCGATGTTGAAGCCGCAGAGTCAAACAGCCCCCCGGCAGCGCCAGACGGGGTTGAAGCGGGCCCGAACAGGCCGCCTCCGGTGCCCAACCCTGAAGCACCGAAGGACCCAACCGGGGCTGCGGGGGCAGCCGTGGGCGCGGCGGCAGCAGCAGAGGAGGCTCCGAAACCAAAACCAAATTCAACGTTGGGCTTCTGGTTGCCTGTGAGCGAGCCAGACCCCGACGTGCCGCCGGATGGGCCTCCCGCCGGCTGCAGGCCCGTTGTGACTGCGCTGCCCCAGGGGCTGGACGGGGCAGTGGAAGTGCTGCCTGCTGTCAACAGAGCCGATGAGAACCCAGCGCCGAAGCCGAAGGGCCCTGAGCTGCTTGGCGCGGTCGGAGCCCCGCCCAAGATGCCCGAGCTGGCGGACGTCATGGATGCGGCCGCACCTAAACCCGATGAGGCAGCTCCGAAACCTGCGAACGGCCCGGCCGATGGCTTCGGTGCCTGGCCCGCCGCCGCGCCGAAGAGCCCCCCGGTGCCGCCAAAGGGTCCGCTGGATGACGGAAACGACAGGCTGGTCGGCTGGGCTGCGGCAGCGCCGATCGCCGCAACAGCCTGAGCCTGAGGTCGCGGTACCACACCTGCAGAAGATCCCGACAAGGGGTGCCGCACCATCAGTTGCAAAGGATACAACCGCGCGCCCAAGGAAGTCCAGTGTGGGTTGCCGCAGCCAGCAGTCACGATGGGCATTGCGATCTCGACATTGCCGTAGAAACGCTGCGAAAAGCCGATATCCTCCGAGTTCTTACGAACGGTTACATAACCCGGCTCGCAGGCCTCTCCGAACAACACCCACCGAACGGTCTCGCACGGCAACACAAAAGCCATCCGTAAAGCGTTGTTTCTTTCCAAAGCGCCATACACGACACCCTGGGAAGCGGCGCCCGTCCCGACCCCAAAGCCTCCGTGGCCCCACCTGGAGAAGTCACCTCTTCGCCGCTCTCCGAGTCACTTGCCACGCCAGCTGCAGCCGCGGCACGGCGGCGCTCCACCTCCGCGTCGTCGTCATCGTCCAGCAGATCATCCTCCTCGTCCGGCAGCGCAACGCGTGACGCCATGTCCTCCGCTGCCGTCCCGCCCATCACGGCGCCGCCTGACGTCGGCAGGCCTCCAGAGTCCTGCGTGGATGGATGGATAAAGATGGATGGACGGACGAGCGCCGATCGGAGGGAATCCAGAGGGTACCCTGCGCCAGTTGTGCCGTGCAGGGCTGCCATGCGTGTGAACCACACCCTGCCTGGGCCTCAAGCCCGGACCCTCCGCCCTCACCTAGGATCCATCACAGCAAACACCATACACTTGCGCACCTACAAAGTAAATCCGCTGAACAAGGTTCGTCCTCAAGTATGGAAACAGAACGAGGTGTGGAAAGCTATGGGTGGCTGTCCGAGTACCGCGAATGGCAAGAGCTTCTCTCGACAGGGGCTGTCTTGCCCCTGCACCCGCCGGCAACGATACCAGCAGGCGGCAGCCGCACAAGCGACCGCACTCACCGGCGCCACCTGCGCGCGAGCTCCAGAGACCGCGACAGACATCGCCGCCGCTGCCGAAGAGTTTGCGGACATCGCCGGAGTGCCCTCCTCCAAGTCGTCATCCTAGGAAGGGATGGCCGAGTGAAGCCGCGCCACACGTTCCTCGAAGGCGGGCTGAAAGTACAATTGAGACGTCATAGCGCGTCCCGCGAGAAGAGCCGACATGGCGACAGAGAACAAACCCGCACCGCTATCGGCCATGGGGGCCAGGGTGTCTAAATGCTCGAACGCGGCTAGGTTATTCGCAGTTTCGGTAACATTACCGTAAACCAAACCCAGACGAAGGCACTTACATCGTTGAAAGGCAGAGCCGTCTTCGTGGCTGCATCAGTCATGTCTGCCAGTGAGGAAGAGGCAACAATCGCCGTTTCTCTTGCTGGCCCAGCCGCCACAGCCCACTCTGGCGTGTGGACAGGCAAGGGGACAACGGCATCTGCTCCGGGGCGCAGCGGCGCGGTGAGCTCCAGGTGTCCGAAGCCGTACAGCCTCAGAGCGCCATCGGAGGTCAGGACCAACAACACGGGCGGTGGGACCAGCGGAGGCTTCTCCACGCTGGTGGGGTTGGGCAGCGGCTTCTGCGGGCGGAGTGAGGCACGCCGTGGTGAAGGGCCACAAGGGATTCCTACTTAAGAACCTGAGGAGCGCTAGGCAATGAATATGGGAGCTGATCAGCTCTTCAGATCTCTGGCGTGAGTGACAGCAGCGCTCGTCAAGCGCTCTTGCCTGGGCGGTTCGCCAAACCAAGCCCGCACCCTCGCACCACAACGCTCCACCCACCAGCGGTACGGTCGTGTCGAAGCCAAGCCCCAGGACGTAGTTGCTGCTGCCGTCCGGGGCGTTGGGCAGCCGAATCATGAGGGGCTCCTCCGTCACCGCCACACCCTGCAGCAAGTTGAGAGCACAAGCAGTTGCAACAACCAGCCAGCAAGGTCATAGGTCGAAGAGCATGCGACCGACACCTACTCCCAATGTCATGCATGTACTCCGTCACGCAAAATCTCCAAGGACGCTGGTTTGCCCGGGTTCGTTCGCGGATTTGACTCCTCACTCCACGTACGCCTGCACCTCACCTGCGGGCTGCTTCCCGAGCCAAACTCGCCGCCTCCGGTCCGCATCAGTCGCACGTGGTCGTCTACCGCCTTGCGGTGGCACCGCACCAGCGCACCCCAGCGAGGGACGGCCACGGCGTGAAGGTAGGGCCCAGACAAAGCCGGGCAGAATCCTCCTGCGAAGGGGCCGCAGGTAGGTCCAGACGGGCTGGATTTCCTCTCCAACATGTGCACCCCACTTCAGTCTGCGCTTACCTCGATATATCCCGGGTTGTCGGCATAAAGCGTCGCGGCCTGCGGCGGCGAGTCGGCACTGGATGACCAGCCACCCAGCACCAGCAGACTGCTGAACTCGTCAGTGCCCTCAGTGACGTCCTCGCCCTCGCCTTCCATCGCCGAGCCCCCAAGCAGCACCGTGTCAACAAGCAGCCACCGAACGCTCTCGAAGACGATGCTCGAGTCTGCATAACATGGCATTGTTTTACCCACGTCGAACGCTGCCAACAAGCGGTCCCCACAGGTACCCGGCCATTACCTTCAGGATGCTGAAGCGGCAGCCGGGCCAGTTCGCGGACGGGTACCTGCGCGCCAGGCCCCACTGCCGCGATCACGAGTTCCCGCCCAGTGCTGTACGCGAAGGCTGGGCTGCCCTCACTGCTGCCCTCGCTGCCCGGGCACCAGTCAGCCGCCAATACGCCCGCGGGGGACACGACAGTCAAGCTGCCCTCGTGGCCGTACCGACCCAGCCGCAGCGCCCGGTCGGCCGTGACAGCCAGGAACAGCCCAGGGCCCCCGCCGCGGCCGGGCTGCTGCGTGGCCGCCTTACACCATGCGAACTGTGTAACACCTCCGCCGCTGAGCTGCAGCGACCACGAAGGTGAGGTACCGCCAGGCTTTCGCATGGCCGCCAGCGGAAAGAAACTGACGCTGCCGGCCGGGCCGTTTACGGCGGCCAGTACGGCCTCGTCTGCTGAAAGCGCCAGGTGTGTAATGTCGGTCAGCGGCGCGTACCACAGGCACACGTCCTCGGGGCGTGGCGGGACATAGCTGTCGGTGGCCACTGCCGTGCTGAGCTTTGGCAGCAAGTCGCTGGTCTGCAGCGCATACACGCCTGCGCGGCAAGGTCATGCACGTTGGATGCCAAGACCGTTGGCATAGTCTCTCGCTGGCGCACGTTGCACGACAGTTCAGGCATCGGCAAGTTCCGTGGGTTGCACAAATGCCTGTCGTGAAAGAGGTTTTCGTCCAAGCATACCTGAAAGGTCACTGAATAAGATAAGTCCGTGCTTGCTGCTCGTGGCGACCATTGAGGTGGACCCCGGGGCACGCATCGCTGCAGGTATTTTATCAAATGTGATGCCACCTAGGTACTTGAAGTAAAACCCGACATCCTCCACCTGCTCCAGCTCCCCGCATATTGGTTGCAGCTCCATTGAAAGGCGTTGGCGCGAACCCGCCGCCTCCTTTCAAGCAAAAGCTTAGGCGGTAACCCCGAACTGCTTTATTGTTGACTCCAAAACATTCCTGACATCAGAAGACCGTTGATGTCAACGAAAGGAACATAAGATCTGAAGGTGAGACCGTGAACAATGTGAAACCACGCGTCATTCTCACGAACAAACATTACACAACTTTGCGAATTACCTCAATATTTGGTGTAGTACAAGACAAAACAGTCCCATCGGTTTGACATGTTGGTTCTGGAGCGGTCGACATTAAGCCCGGTCCCCTCAATTGCTGATGCGTTACATGTCAGCAAAGGCGCTGCTGCGTACCGACGCAATCTCGATTAGAGCTGCACGGGCGGTAGTTGACGACGGAACTGCCGCGTCGCGAACGCCAGCAGGCTGAGATTTCCATCTTGCGTCCAATTTGCTGTAATCGATTGAGCGCATCTCAACCTTACAACTTGGGACGCGTTGCGTGGCATTCTCCAAGCCTCAGACAGACAATGATGTCCTTGGCGTCCATTGGAGTCCATCGGCGTTGCGCCGTGTCGGCGCTTATACTAAAACAAAAGCAAGGACGACGCGTTAAAACTATTGTTTCGAGAGCACAAGATTCCAATGCTTACGACAGTTCGAGGCTATCAGACACCAGGGCGGGTACATACCCGGGTATGCCGGGTATGTACTACGACAGTAATCCGCCGCAGGCAACACCACAAGCGGCGAATCCTCAGCCCGCATACTACCCGGCATCAAAAATGTCATACAGCGCGGCAGGGTACGAGCAACAGTTCCCCTCGCCGCAGCAAAGCAACGGCTATGGACCGCGAATGGCTGCGGCAGCCGGGAACGCAGTGGCTGGGATGCCCCGGATCAACCCGGGCAGAACCCACATCAACTCAGTTCGGCTGATAGGAACGATTACGGATCCGCAACGCCAGGTATGCGGGCGCGCAGGTGGCATATTGGCTTGGAGTGCTAGTGCAAGCGGATCAACGTCTCAGATTAAACTTGGCTGGGCGTGCTCTTTGCTGGCCCTCGCCCTTTACAGGGACGCTGCGCCCTCGCCGTCATCCAGGTGCCGTACGCGACCAAGTGGGTGCCCGACTGCAACTTGAACAATCTTACTGCCTCTATCCTTTGTGATGGCAAGATCCACCCATAACAAAAGTCGGGAGTTGCTAGGCTTGAAGGCCGGGCGCTATTACATGCCGAAATTTTGTTCCTCCATTTGGTACTCATGCGCATGTCAGCGCGCCGTGGCGTTACTATTGCTTCCTGGGGCTCTGGGTTGTGAGCTGGTGAACCCAAACTCTGAACGTGGCTGGTGGCGCGTACCTCGCTGTTGCCTTGCGCCACCGCTGGTCGCTTCGGATTGCAGGGAAGGCATTCAGGAGTTCCTCCTAGAGGCCTGGGAGCTGGAGGCCGAGTACCTGCTGGGGCTGCACGGGGCACAGGTTGGCGCAGCCGGACCGGCTGCCTGCTCGTTGCGGAGAGGGGCAGCCAGACATGCCCGCTGCACACTTCTGGAGCGCTTGTTACCGAGGTTGATGGCCCTGCGAAGCAGTATCGGCCGTGCAGCAGGTCGGGCTGGTTGCCGTCTTCATGACTCGAGCCGCGTGTGGGCCCCCGCAGGTGCTGATTGATGGTCGGCTGTCCCGGGATGTCACCAGCGGGGGAGTCAAGGTGGTGGCCAACAGGATTCAGGTGGGAGGGCGAGAGGGAGGTGGTCGGGGACGCGCCGCAGCGCAGCAGTCTGGGGCAACGCGAAGGGGTCACCTGCGGCGTTGGGAGCAGGTTCTCGTGATCTCGGCGCCGCAGCTCCCGCTGCCGTGACATGGTTACGTTGAGGCATGACGTGCCATTCGGTGCGTGCATCTGGAGCGTCTTGTCTGAGCCGCCCACGTGGGTGTATCGAGGCCATTTATTGCAGGACGCGTGCTAATCCGTCCGCGCAGGTCTGGTGGAAAGATGAGGAAGTGATACGTGCCACGTCCATAGGCATGAACAGCTTCCCAGCGCAGTAGTGTTGTCACACAGTGGTTCGCGTGTCAACCGATTGATGTTTACTTCTGCATCCGTTACCTCGCCCCATGTACCAGCTGGTGGACACGTCCCTGCCGTCCACACCGTACCGGAGCGGCGAGGCTGGCGGCCTTGCAGCAGGCGGGTTCCAGGCCCCAGGTTGGGCAGTTCTGTGCTCGGAGCCCGCGTCATTCGCCTGGCCGCCTGATGCGTGTCTCGGTGTTTTGTACGGAGCGAATGCTGCCCTGAAAGGCCGCGTCCGCATCCCTGGTCAACTCGCCGTTGCGACCCTGCCATCCAACCTAAAGGCGTCTCGGCGCCACCTTCGCAGGTGCCAGCCGGCCAGCGAGGACAGCGTTGGATCCGGAGCAGGCGTGGCGCATGCACTACAGCACATCAACGCGCACCTTGCAGGTAAGGACAGTCCAACCGGAAGCCTCTCCCTTGGTTTGCTTGTCTGTTTGAAACCCTCCATTGCCGCATTATCGAGCGATTGTGGTGGTACTGCTTGTCCCCCCAAGCCCTTACCCCGCCGCCAACCTTCGTCGCCAGGCGCTCAGCACGCACTTTGGGGTGAAGCCCGACACGGTGTCTAAGGCAATTCTGGCGTACGCCTTCAAGTCGAAGAGCCCGATGCACTGGCGCGCACTCGCGGAGGAGGCGGGGCTGGGCCCTCAAGGTCAGTCGGCAAACCGTGTTTTGCGGATGCTGCATCGCGCATCCCTTTTGACGCATCTGTATCTGTCTGCACCTGCGCCGTCTGTCCCGCGCAGACGAGTGGCAGCTATCCGACTTCATAGAGGTGGTGTCTCGCTACAAGGCGGACCTGGCGGCCATGTACAGGGACACGAAGCCGGGTGCCGAGCCGCCACCCCTGCCAGCCACCGCTGACGGCATGCTCAAAGTCAAGCCCATTCGCGAGTGGGCGCTGGGGAAGCCGGCGGATGACACATGCCGCTACACCGTCAAGCAGTACGAGGTAGGATGTACATCGTCAAGCCGGGGTTAGTCTTACGCTTGCAGCTGGTGCCACGGATTCATGATGCCTAATGTGTGAGGTCGTGCCCAGGATCACATCGTGTGTTGGTGGACGTGACCGCAGGCCAAACACGGGTTGACAAAGCTCTATGATGCGCTGCGGATGGCTGTGGTTGCCGAAGAGACCCAAGGCGTGTGGAGCTACGCGGCGGAGTTCGGCTCTCCCTGAGCCGTTGGGGCGCCCCTGCCAGCGCACGGCTCAGTAGTTTGGTCCCGCCAGGTTCCGCTGCGTTGAAAACTGGAGGAGCGCTGTGCGCATTCACAATCAGAAAATGTGGTTTAGCGTTTCATTGTAGTCGGCGCGCATGCGCTCTTTTGGCTGTCTAACGGGGCCGTGCGTCGTTCGGCCCACTTAGCTTAGGTAGATGCGGCGGTTGGGTTGTGTTGATTGGACGGAAGGGCCCATGCAGGGTTTCCCCTGCGTTGCAAAATCGGTGCGGCTGGCGAAATGCACAGGGACGGCTGCCAGAATGGTCGGCGATTATGGTAATCGATTGTGTAATCGGTTTCGTTTGAGTCGGACTATATTCTTCATGCATCCTTTATTACGATATGCAATCCAATTTGGCAAGACTTCATGATGTAATTGTATTGGTATCAACTTACAACGACCAACCATGCCGTATTATAGCAAGATCTAATGCTGAAAACACTTCGTTCAAAATTTATCACTGCATTGAAGACCGTCCTGCCTTGTGGCATGGTATTTTAATTGACGCGCAGAATGGCAACCACATGTCCCAGGCAACTTGTTTCTCGCGGCGTGTTCATGCGAGCGCCATGCTGCTTTAACGCTATTAAAGTGGGTACTCTATTTGTTTGACCTGGAAGATCTAACAGATCCTAATGGATGGCCTCTCCCCGTTGTGCAGGTGTCCGCCATTCGCCGGTGCGTAGGATTTTACACGCAATCTGATTTCAAAAGTGAAAGATGAGTTACCACGGAAAACATTTTCTCTGCAGGGGGCCAGTCGCGACGTATGCCGCTGCAGCCGTGCAGGAAGCGCCTGCTGCCGCATCAGCACCGGCCAAGTCTGCGCAGGTTGGGGAAAATAAAGAATTGCATTTATGAGGGAGGTTTTGCGGCAAACCTACGCATATCGTTGCCTTGGCCCAACTGACGCTGAAAGACAGGATGTGGAGGACAGCAAGGGTTTCAGAAGTGAGTGTTCTTGCCGCAGGTCCGTGTTCGGTTTGCGCCATCTCCCACTGGCAACCTGCACGTCGGCGGTGCCCGCACGGCACTTTTCAACTGGCTGTATGCCCGGCAGGCGGGGGGCAAGTTCATCCTTCGGTGAGAGTTCTCGTGCGTGCATGGCTGGAGAAGTACAGGTTCCTGTGCACAGCGCCCACTGCGCCGGCGTGAGCGGTGTCGTACTGAAGGCCTCGCCGCCGTACTGCACGATTACATGAATATACACTGAGGGGACCAAACGCTATGCCGGCTCATGGATTCAATGAGTTCACGCGTGTCAGAGTGCTTTCGCCCAGCGTTGATCTGCCACGCCTCCACAGCGCTGGTCGTCTCACGCCGTCTTTTGCGCTGCACGGTGTCCCTCTCTATCCTGAAGTGTCGAAGACACGGACACCGCTCGCTCCACGCGTGCGTCCGAGGAGGCCATGATCCGTGACCTCAAGTGGCTGGGCCTGGACTGGGACGAGGGTGAGTTGTTGTGGCCTGGCCTACTGAGGTCATACGTGCTCTTGCGAACACACATAATCGGCAATCACACGCACAACCATGACCAAGCTGCCGCCTGGCGACATGCCCTTCGGAACCCATCCTACAGGCCCCGATGTTGGCGGCCCTTGTGCCCCTTACCGTCAGTCTGAGCGCACCGACATCTATAAGGCGCAAGTGGACAAGCTGGTCGCGGCGGGGAAGGCGTACCCCTGCTTCTGCACGGACGAGGAGCTGGAGGCGTGAGTGCTGGGAGACAGTGCGAGGTTTCCCCGTCGGAGTGGACAAGGGACAGCGGGGAAGAGAGGTCTAAACAGCGGACAGCGGAGAAGAGAGGGCTACAGTCGGCACCAGGGCCAGGCCGAAGGAATGTGGAGAGGTTCTCGCGTTTCGTTGATGTGCGCCTCCGCGTGCGAGCGGTCGCTTGGGTGTCTCATGTCTCATCGCAATTGCACCTGGGTAACCCTGCAAACCGTTCGACGCCTTGACAGGATGAAGAAGGAAGCGGAGGAGAAGAAGCTGCCGCCCATTTACCGGTGAGCTCACGTTATGTGTACAGAATGTGGTGGTACATGGTGTGTGCTCCCGGGTAGCACGAAACCAAACCATGTGAGGTGTGACGAGCTCAAGAACCACAGGCCCGCACGCGACTCCCAACTATTTGTGCATCAAGCGTGAAAGGGAATAAATTTAGGATTGGGCACAAGGACGTCCTGGTGACTTGGTGAATATACCTGGGGGCCAGGGCGCTGGCGTCGTGAGAATCCGTTCAAGCCGCACCAGACTCCTTTCCGGTGTTCCACGTTCCTGATGCAGCGGCAAATGGGCCAAAGCCTCGGCGGAGGAGGTTGAGGAGGCGAAGGCGAAGGGCATTCCGTTTTGCTACCGCTTCCGTGTGCCCCCGGTGAGTGGTGTGGGGTGGGCGCCTGCGGAGTGAAGCCTCGGTAGTCTGCTGCAAACCAGGCATGGGTTGGCCTGAGCAGTGCATGCAGCGGAAGCAGCTCTCCGTTCGACGTCCTGGCTGTTGGGTTTGCCACCGACGACCTTCACAAAGCGCCCCAAGCGCCCCATAGCGCGAGTGGGACAAATCTTGACGGCGGCAGGAACGCCAGCCCAACATGCTGTATGAGAGCGTTTGGAAGGAGGCGTTGAGGACAAGCAGGGGCTTCGGAAGGACAACAGGGTGTGAGCTGCCTGCCTAAGGGGTCGACTTGACGTAGCCGCAGTCCTTGATGAGCCCTCGCCGTGCGTGCACGTTTTGGGGGGTCTCCACTGGGCGTCGGGGGCGTCGGGGACGTCGGGGGCGTCGGGGACGTCGGGGGCGTCGGGGACGTCGGGGGCGTCGGGGACGTCGGGGACGCCGGGGACGTCGGGGGCGTCGGGGTACCCTAGGGCTCCTTACCACCTGCTGCTGAGCGAGCGAACGCCAGACAACGGTCTCCCCAGCGGCCTCCCCGATATCTGCATATCTCCCCTGTGTCCCCCGCACAGAACCAGGACATCCGCATTAACGACCTCATCCGCGGCGAGGTGACCTGGAACACGGACACCCTTGGCGACTTCGTGATCCTGCGCTCGAACGGCCTGCCCGTGTACAACTTCTGTGTGGCCGTGGACGATGCGTTCATGGGGATCACGCACGTGCTGCGGTAGGACCTGGGTCTGGGAAGCTTTATGAAACTCGGAAGTTAAGGTGCTACAACGGCTTGGGACTGCTGCAATCCTGCTTGCGCCGGTCAGGAGTGCTACGGCCATTTCGTCATGAAAAAACACGTTTGGCTGTCTTGACGACATGTGGGGAAGCGGCCAAGTGTGATCCTCCCGCGCCGCCTTGTGCCGTGTTCCTCTGCTGCGCCAGCGCCGAGGAGCACCTGCCCAACACGCTGCGCCAGATGCTCATCTACCAGGCGCTTGGCTTCCCGGTGCCCCAGTTCGGCCACGTCTCCCTCATCCTGGCTCCGGACAAGAGCAAGCTGTCCAAGAGGTGCATGGTTGGGTATGGGCAATGAGCAAGGGGCTCCGCGGTACAGGGCATTCAGGGTATCCGTCGACCCGCTGCACTTGTGTCTGCGAGGCAATCTTGAGAGCGGTTTTGTGAAGCGCCTACACACGGCCATGATACGGTAGCCCGTCAGCGCAAGCACTCTTTACCATGGCCTTGTGCCTCTTATCGGTTCGGTATCGGATTAATCCCGGTAGCTGCAGCCCAGGCGCCGATGGCGCTGTACCGAACCTTTCGCGGTTGGCCCTCTTCCCCTCCCCCCGCAGGCACGGCGCTACCAGCGTGGGCGAGTTCCGCAACCAGGGCTACCTGGCCCCCGCAATGGTGAACTTCCTCTCACTGCTTGGTTGGAATGACGGGACCGAGCAGGAGATCTTCAGCGTGGACGAGCTGACGACCAAGTTCAGCCTGGACCGCATCACGAAGAGCGCCGCCGTGTTTGACAAGGTGATCCAGGGGATGGGGGGAGAAGGGGTAGAGGGGAGGGGAGCTGCCGGGGGGGAGAGTGAGGCAGCAGGCGGCGGCCAAACTGCGCCCACACGACTTTCTAGTAGCTGACCGTGTAGGACGAGCCGCACAGGCATGGGAACTGCGAGCTACCGCGCGTATCCTGCCGTCACTGCGCCGACTTGTAGGTCAAGCTGAGCTGGATGAACGGCCAGCACCTCAGAAGCCTGCCGGAGGAGGAGTTCACCGCCATGGCGGTGGCGCACCTGGTCAGCTGCGGCCTGCTCACGTCCGCCGACTCTGCCTTCGGGCCCGCGGCCGTGAAGCTCGTGAGCAAGAGCATGGTGAGTGCCTTGCTGCTTCGAAGTCGGTGCAGACGCTGCTGTTACTGTACCTGTGTAGAGCACGACTGGTTCCCAGGCAAGCATTCATAACCATCAAGGGCTATGTAGGCGATACATCGCCGGGGTGAGGGCTGCGTGCCGCGACCGCACGGCGCGGGCGCTTCAAAAGCTGTGGATACTATCGAGGCAATTATCGAAAGCACGCAGCCTTGTTACTGGAACACTTCCGGCGGGAAAGGCATGGGAACAAGGGACGACGGCAGGATTTGCGGAATGTTTTGGAATATACCAGAATCCAGGACGAGCGAAGTGAAGGGCGCTCCGCTGCTGTTTGCGTGGCATGGCATGACAGGAGCTGGTCACAGATTGTGAGGGCGAGATCCGCAAACTGCTGGGGTACCCGCTGGCGGACACCGTGGCGTCGGCCGAGGCCAAGGCCGTGATGGACGATAACTTCGCGGAGGTTGCGGCCGCGGTCGTGGCGGCGCACGAGAGCGGCGAGCTGGCGGCGGCTGTGGCAAAGGGCCACGATGGGTACAAGGTGGGTTGCGGGTGACTTCCGGAAGACTGTGTGTTGGCTTTTGTGTCGTCATGCGGAGGTCATCGGGCGCAGCTGAGGGGCAGCCAGTCGGCTGCCTCCCGGTCTTTGCCTGCTGGTCCACCCCGTGCGGCCACCCGTGCATTGCACTTCAGACTGAAGTGGTTCAGGCTGAGTGGCGCTCGTCAACAGATTGTGCTGCGGACGTGTTGCCAGGACCTTCCTGACTTGCTCGTCATCCTTCGCTAAACTGTGTGCGAACCGCAGGCTTGGGTAAATGCCATTGGCAAGGCCCAAAAGCGCAAGGGCAAGCGGCTTTTCATGCCGATGCGCATTGCGCTGACGGGCCGCATGGCGGGTCCGGATGTGGGTGAGCAGCTGGAGGTCCTGGCCAAGCTGGGCTCCCCCGCGGAGGTGGCGGAGCAGGGGGCCTACGTGCCCCTTGGGGACCGAGTCGCCCAGCTGAAGGCGTGGCTGCAGCAGCAGCAGTGAGACAGGGTGACAGCACCAATGACCTGTGGGAATCCTGAACACTGCATGGGTTGTGATGCACAACGCCATGGCAACAGTGGCACGGACTGGACTGGACTTTAATGGACCGGACCGGTTCACCGTTCGACTTCATGACGTAACTGGGTTGGTTTGGGGCTGGTTTGGGGCTCTTTGACCTGACCCCAGGAAGACCACCGGCGGTGTGACCTGCCGGCGGTCGTTGGGTGTTTTCAATTGGGGTCCGACTGGCTTCACGATCCCCCCGCCTGGATCCCACGATCCCCTGCGTCAAGAATCGTGCGACACAGGCGCACTCGGGACACCATGCTTTGTCCTGAGCTGCCGGAGCGTGGATTTTTGCATGGTTTGCAGGACCTCACTTTGTGTCCGTGAGAACGCGGCTTACTGGATAGCGTGTGAGCGGTGTGAACGACCCGGTGTGCTATGATGGGGAGGGGGGTTGCAGAGAGGACATACACAAAAACGATGCTGGGGAGGTGGTACGACTGCACCTGCTGGTACCGTAGCTGGCGTTTGTTCCTTGGGAGGTGGTACGAATGCACCTTGTATCTGGAGCCGGGCATGTTACGTCAGGACCGACCGTCTTACACTGCCTGACACCCAGTGCAACGTGTCGAAGTGTTCGTGCCTTACAGACAGCGTGTAGAAGGCGCGAAAGCGATGCCAAATTCTACCGTGCCAAACGAGGTTGTGCGGCCGGTTTCCCTTTGGGGTGATTATTCCGCGTTACCAACGCAATCGCCGTTGGGCCCCCTCCAACATCCGCAACACTTCCCCATGACGACATCGGCACGATACCGCACATGACTTCAAGCTTCAGCACAACACACGAGCACGGGAGCTCCTGGACAGAGCATCCCCATTCATGTCAAGTTCTTGCACCTTGCAGCCTAGCAGAGCCAAATCAGCTCGAGTACTCTTAGACGAGCGCTCCCCCCCATGCATACTAGGCTGACCGCAAGCGTCACGTCTGTTGGGGCTCCGTGACCTGGCGCTGCTTCGTCCGGATACACTCCGCCGTACAGCGTCTGATGCATGCCTCGTTCCAGGCCGGCACCGTGGTCGGCGTCACACACACGGCACGCTGGCAAGCTTCCGTGCAGGCGTCCACGGCTGTGAGGGTATTGCGCAGGCCCGGGTATTGGGTTGGTGGAGGGAGCATGTTCCTCAACGCAGCTCTGATCCGTCGCGTACTGGTGGAAACCACTTGGCATGGGAACAGGTGGGAACAACCGCGCGCCATTGAACATGTGACCGGCGTTTGACTCGTTGTCAAACATTCGAAAAAGCTCATCACTCGCTATTCGGGTTCCCAACGAAGTGTCAGGGCAGACCATGGCCCGCACCTAATGCCTAGGCCTGTTGATGGCTTGATGCCCATAACGGCAGGCAAGCGGTACGGCATCAACACTCACAACACTCGCCATTCGTCACCAGCGCTGGTGCCACGTGATGATCCGTTCTGATACCCGTTCGTCACCCTCCTTCCAGGAGTCCTACCTGATACACCACAGACAGTGACGCAGTTTCCCGGTGTTGCCTCCTGGGCGCCGGCAAAGCGGAACAGGACATTACCCGCAGTTTATTAGCGTGCAAACTAGTCCGATACAGAGCTGACCTCAAACCCCAAGCCGAAGAAAAACGTTACAAGCTGGCATGTGTGCACCGTGATTTGCGGGGCCCCAACCTCAACACCCCAAAGGCGGCTCACATGCAATCGGTATGGCTGCTCTGCGCGTTGTGTGCTACTGACTAGCTGCAATGGGAGCATGGCTTTGCGTGCGGGAGAGTGCGTGCAAGGTGTGCCAGCGCGTATCGTCCTGACGGGGGGTGACGCACCTTAGCGGCGGCGCCAACTGTCTGAGCAAGCTTTTCGCTGACACAAATTCGCTCGCAAACGAAGCGCGGTGTTGTCCAGTCGTCGTCCAACTGACTGCAGCAAGTTTGAGCAACACCACGTATGTGTTCAAGCCCTGACAAGTGAAAAGTTCAGCACTGTGCGGCCAGGTCGTTTACCTTGCAAGACCAGCCTTCGACTCCCGACCAGACATGCTCAATTTATTTCGTTTTGGACATAAAACAACTTTGTTATCCGTTACGGGCGAATGACTGCCTCCCCGGAATCCACGTCAGATGATAATCGGGACGAAGGATGATAATGGTTTTGATGGCTTTTCAAATGTCATAAGCCGATAGGCCGGGTGGGCCAGAGAGAGATAGGATGGACGAGTTCGTACCTGGGAACCGAACGCGATTACTTCCGCGTGCAATGTGCCACGATTGGGAAGGCACCCAAATTGACTTGCACGTCTGAGCGCCGGCATGCCACAAGTTCGGGGGAGCCATCATGTATGCTTCGCTCGGAGCTTTCCCGTGCAGCTGAAACGCACTGATTACTTTGTCCGGTGTGCAAAACCACGCACGATAATATTGTTCTAACCCACGTTTATCGTGCATTCTGTCGTTTCAGACTCGATTGTTGGTCGCACATTTTGTCGAAAGCATAAAACACTCTCCGTACCCGTGCTCCGAGGTAGAATTTCAAGTACTTCTGCGATGCCAGCCTATTGAGATGTTTTAGTGCATTATGATATGCACATTCAAACAACTTGAAGGTGTACCTGGCAGAAATATTCACGAATCATTCGCAATTTGGCTACGGCATAGCTTCGAAAGCCTGCCAGCACAGTGCAAGTATTGCTGTTAAGCAGCATTGAACGTAAAGAGTGTAATTGCGGCTGATAAGTTCTGCCACAATCTATCTGTGACACAGCAGTTTTACATTGCAGTACAATCGCCAGTTTGTTCGGTCTGATTGTCAGCTCGCTACCCAACAGAATTCACAGTTACACATTGGAATGTGCATTGCGCTGCAAAGTGTATACTTAGTATCACGACCGTGAACGCCAACAACTCGGCCTGAGGCCATTAGGCAGGACTCCTGTAATGCTGAAGAAATGCGATAGCCACAATGCTTAGAGGCTGCGAGCCTCTGGCCCGCGGCACGTAGGGCCTGAGGGCTTTCCTTTGTTTCCCAGGCAAAGGACACCGTCATGGTCTCAGCGCGCTAAATACTATCGTTATTAGATAAATGGGAGCCGGAGCGTCTTCGGCTGGGGGCTCTGCGCCAGCGGGTGTGCGGCCCGGCAATGGTGCAGGTTCTTCCACGAATTCAGACAGAAACACGGGGACCAATGGAGGATCTGGGGCATATAGCAGCATGGAGCAAGGGAGTCGGGTAAGTCAACCTGAAGCCCAGGGTGTCCAAAGGCTCACCGCTGTCGGTGATATTCAAGGTTAAGCCACAAGTTCAATGAATTTGACAACCTTGTAATCAAAGCGCAACTGTGTCGCTCGTGCGCTCTATGGGCTGCATTTTACGAAGTTGCGCGCTTCGTTTCCAACAATTTCACAGGCGAGCGTCGCGTCGGATTACCCGTCCCCGAAGCAGAGGCACGTTGTTATCCAAGCTTCAGAGACGAAGGTGCGGCGGCTTCATGGCGGGGTGGTGCGGTGTATCCGATGGCTGTCAACGACCCCTCTCCGCGGGCGCAGGCTGCGGGTCCCAAGGGCCCACGAGGCGGCCTCATTGACAAACTGCGTCAGATGACCTCCCAGGCGAACAGCCCCTCGCAGTCCTCCGTGACCAGCTGCACGGGCAGTCGCGCGGGCAGCCAGGTGGGCTCCGAGAAGAGCCAGATGAGCACCCGCGTCGCCCGGCGGGACGAGTTCGACGTGGACAGTGACGATGAGGACCTCGACGGCTTCATTTACGACGACGACTCAACCAGTGAGGACGAGCGGGAGGATTACGTGAACGCGTTCAGCAGGAAGAAGAAGCCCGTCAAGGGTGACGACTACAGCAACTACGAGGGGGCAGCGGTGCGCGCTCTGACCGCCGGGCAGTCCAAGGTGAGTGCCATCACGTCGGGGCGCGGGGGAGCTGGGAGTCTGTGGGGGCCGGAGGACTGGATGGGTGCATTTTGGCCGATGGCCTTGTCCTCCAAGACGCCATGCTACTTGTCCTTCTGGAGGGCAGCCGTGGTGCGCCTGGTTGCGAGCCAGCTGAGTGTCCCGCACCCCTTGCTGCTGCGGCTGCCGCACCCCTCCACCCGCCGGCTGCTGGTCAGGCGGTGCGGCGAACGCGGTCGAGCACGGACAACGAGGACGGCGATGACGAGTGGGACCCGGAGGAGGAGCGGATCCGGCAGCTCAGGATGCAGAAGCGGCAGGAGGAGAAGGCGAAGGCCGCAGCGAAAACAGCGGCAGCAGCGGCAGGTGCTGCTGGCAGGGGGCCAGGTGCGGCGGGAGTGGGCGCCCGCAGATGACGGCGTTTAGGCGGCATTTACAGGCTGACTGCCATCACTTGCGCATTACCCCGTAGCTTTCCCGTAGCCCAGTGCACAGTGGGTCTCTACAGAGCAGTCTGTTGCTCTAGTGTGTTGCTCCGACAAGTCGGGTCCTGAAGCGAGTGCGCATGTTGTTGGTTGACGAACCGTACACCAAGCGGGGCACGCTGTGTCATCGTTCCTGCCAAAATGCAAACAGGCCAAGGGAGAAATGTCGCAGCGGAAACGGGCCCGTCAACCATGCCTGCCGCCGCGGCCGCCGCGCCCGCGGCCGGCGCCCCCACGTCCTCGCCGGACGGCTCCTCGCCGCGGCCGCATCCGCCGCAGCAGCCGCGCATGATGCCGCAGCCGCCCCTGGAGCCGCCTGCCCGGGGCAGCAGCGCCATCCGGCGGACCGCAGCAGCGGCCGCGTTGCCCTCGGGCAGCACCAACAGCGGGAGCGGCGGCGGACCTGGCCCCGGTATGGGTCAGGGACAAGCTCCCGGCGCCGGGGGGCCCGGGCCCGCCAATGGCCGAGGGCAGGCGCTACGACCTGCGCCGCCACCCGGCCCGCAGCTCAATCTGGGCGCGTCCGCGTCCTCCCAGTACTGGCAGGCGAAGCGGACGCAGAACGACGGCGCATCACACGTGGAGGCGGGGGGGCAGGGGCTGTCTCGGCTGGAGCAGCTCGCGGCGTTGCAGAAGAAGCGGCAGGCGGCGCAGGAGCAGGGCCGCGGCAGCGACGTGGAGAACGGCCGGGGCGGGTTGCGGTTCAAGGAAACTGAGTCGGAGCCGTCGGCACCTGCACCGCCGCCGCCGCAGCGGACAGCAGCGGAGTCGTACAGCAGTCCAGGGGGTCCGGGCGCTGAGCAGGCGGCAGCGGCGCAGCAGCCGCAGCCGCATCCGGGGATCCCCCGGGGCAAATCGATCGTGAAGCTTAAGAGCGGGCCGCCGTCGTGGGCATCCTTGGGGGGGGAAGGCGCTGCTGCGGCGGGGGCAGCGGCGCCCCAGCCCCCGCAGCAGCCCCACCCACCCGCCGTCACGGTGCCCCCTTCAGGCCCCCGGCCGTCTGACGACCGGAGGATGAGCGAGGTGGAGCCCTCGCCGCGGGTTCAGCTGGACGGACAGAGCTTCATTAGGCACCTGGAGCCGCCGCAGCAGCGCAGCCACCCGCATAAGGCCCGGAGCGGCGCGGCCCAGGCAGCCGCCGGGCTCAGCAGAGCCGCCGCCGCGCCACAGCCGCCGCAACGCCCCCCGCCGGTATCCCGAGCCTCGTGCGATTTCGACGTGGACGAGATGCTCAGTCAGTTCAGTCCCGGGGCCGCGAGCAGCGGGCCCGTGGCGCCCCTGGAGCCGCCGCAGACGTGGGCGGACAGCCGACCGCAGCCTCCGGCCGCTGCGGCGCCGTCCCCCGAGGCCCCTCAGCAGAAGCGGTCGATCCGGGCGGTGCAGAGCGACTTCACCTCCATGCGCGCCTCCGACCTGTCCGACCCCGCGACGGACCTGACGGGCCGCGTCCTGTCGCTGCCGCTGCCCTCCTCCCGCGTCAGCGCCACCGGGGCCGCCGGCGCCGGCGCCCAAGCGTCGCTGCCGCCCTCGCAGCTGCAGGTGCAGCACTCGGTGGCCTCGGCGCCCGTCACCGTCAGCCGTTTCGCGCGCATGGGCGCCAGCATGATGGGCGGCCCCCCTGGAGGACCCGGGATGGAGGATTCGGGCGCGGCGAGCGCGCCGGTGGCGGGCTTCGGTGGGTCGTTGGGGACCGCCGCCGCGGCGGCGGGAGCGGCGGCGGCGCCCCGGATGTCGGGGGCTGGCGGCGCCGCGCTCGCGCCCTCGGCGTTCAGCCCCGGCGCGCAGGCGTCGCCGTCGCCGGTGCGGCGGCCCCGCCGCTCCAACCACAGCAACGACGGCGCCATCTCGCCGATGCACACCTCGCTTTCCGCGCCGCCGGGGGAGGCAATCGGGGGGGCGGGCAGCCCCGCGAGGCCGTCCATGGCGGGAAACACGGCGATGCCGCACCGAATGTCTGTACCCGGCGCGCCCGGGGCGGGAGGCGGTGGCGACGCCGCGCTGGTGCTCCCCGCGCTGCGGCCGGGCAGCGGGCGGGCGTCGGACGGCAGCGGCATCCTCAACGCGCCGTCCGCCGTGGCGGCAGTGGGGCGCAGCCGCTTCGGTGCCTCCCAGCACCAACAGATCCAGCAGGAGGTGATGCGCTCCTCGCTGCCCGCGGTGCCCTCGCCCTCGCAGCGCGACTACGACAGCGACAGTGCCGTCCCGCGGGTCGCTGCCGGCCCGATGCGGTACAGCTACAACGGCGCGGCGGTGCGCGGCGCGGTGACGGGTGGCCCGATGGTGCCCGGACCTGGACTCGAACCGGGGGTCGCGCGGAGCCGGCTGGGTCAGGTTGGGGCTTAAACCCGCCGATGGGGCTGTTGGGCTGATGGAGTCTGCTGTTAGGGGGCAAGGGGAGGGGACAGAAGAGACGAGCGCTGGGCCGGCGGCTCTGCAAAGATTTTGCAGTGGCGCTGGGCGCTCTTGCATGAAGCCATTGCATGCTGTTGGGGGGAAGGGGGATATTGGGATCAGCAGGTGCGGCCCCTCGCATCGTCCCGCACCGCCGAGTGCTGGGAGTGTGTGTCGTGTGTACCCACCTGGCGATACGTGAGTACGGCATCTGGGTGAGTACTTAAAAAAGAGTGAGGCGTGGGGCGTGTGTTGGGGACCGAGTTTGGACCGCGCACTGGACACAGCGGTTGTTGTGGTGACGGCGGTGTGGGGCGGGGGGGAGCTAGGTCCACATCTCACACCGTATTGACGGGAGCGGTTCAACTACTCGCCGGAATGTTTGGCGACCCGCCGCAAAGGCGGACTACTTGCCCTTTCTGGCAGTGCCGTATCTGGATAGATAGGCGAAACGATTACAGGTCCCTCGGGGGGGCACCGGGTGATTCGCTGCCGCCGCCACGAAGGGTCATCTTGACAACCCGAATCCATCCAATGGAACCCCCTCACCCCTTGCAGCCCTCCTGGCTACCGCGAGAACAACCAACCGCTGCATGTGTTTTGACGACGCTCGTGGCCCTTCCGTGTGCGTGTGCGTGCGAGCGTGCGTTGTGAATATCGGCCCCTGGGTGGTGGCGGTGCACCGCCGCACCGCCACCCCAGGGCCGGGGCAGGGCGGGATGCCCGCATCACCTGCTTGGGCTGCGGGGTCACCCGCTTGCTGATTGGAGACTGAGGGGCGGGGGGAGACGTCGCGGGGTTTGTCTTTTGGCGCCAGGAGGGTGGGGGCTCGACGCCCGGGTCGCGGGGGGCGTGGGGAGGAAAGGCCGGCAAGCAGTTGTTAGCGACACAGTTGTGGTGGTGAGGGAGGGATTCAGGGCTGACCGTACAGTCGTCGGAGCGGGTCGGCGCGGATCTGCGTCCACGGCTCCGAAACCAGGTGCCAGATGCCCCCCCCCCTGGGTCGGGGGCGCTGTGCCTGTTATGCATGATGAGGACATCCCCTGGCGACCTCTTATCATGGGGATCTGACTGTGACTCTTGGAGCGCTGAGGGGATGCGCGGCAGGATACTGGTAAGCGACAGGGGGGTAGGGTAGCGGGCAGGTTTGCATGGTCGGCCAAAGCCCTGCTGATGAAGCAGAGGCCACGTTTGGCGCCGTGCTCAGGCTGCTTGGTGTAGGTGCGACCGCTGGTCTCAGTGACAATAATGGGGGCAACCCGATTGGTATCCGACGTCTCATGATGCATCATCGGCCAGTTGCGCGGCCCCGTGCTGGGGCTGCTGGGCGGCGAGTGCTGGTCGGCCGCGGGTGGCATGTGAGGGCTAGTGGGGCTGAAACCTCAGGTGGGTTGGGTTGCCAAGTGTATTGTGTATATTTCTTGCGGTGGTGCCCTCGCGCGCTTTGCTGTGTGGTACAGGGTGGCGGGTCGAGCCGGTCGGCATACCGCAGTCGTACATAGAGACACAAACACGCACAGGCACAGGCGGCGGAGAATGACACTGTGTGAGTCCAGAGGGTCGGTCGGTCGGTCAGCAGGGTGCTCCGCCCGCCCGCTGACCCCGGTCGGAGTGGGTTGGTAGGAAGGGTGCGAAGGCGGCCGCCGCCGCCGCCCTGCCTTCTTCGTCCTTTTCCATGAGGCCGTGGCGCGTGTCGCCGCGGTCGGGAGATGCCGTACATCTTGGTGCTTGAATCCGGGCGAATCGGGGCACCCAGTCGTGCGCAGCCAGTGGTGGTGGTGGGGAAGGAGGAAGGGGAAGGTTCGCCGCCGCCGTCACGAGGGGGACTGACGGGAGGGAATCGCTCCAGGGGCCGCGCAGATCCCCCCCTTCCCCCCTCCCCCGGGGCGGGTCCTCGGCGGTGAAGCCAAACCCGCCTCCTGAGGGACACCCTCCCCCCCCCAGGTGGCGGCGACCAGCGAGTAGTCCTGGCGGGTAGGCAATCAGCGGGCTTGCCCTCCGGGCCCCAGCCAGCCGCATGCTCTGTGGTGGGACTCGCTGACCCAGTTGCGCCGGTCGGTCCCTGTCGGGGGCGCTTCGCATGGACAGACCACCTGACCACCTGGGCTGTGGATGTGTCCCGGAGCTCGCGTGGGGGTTTATAGATAGATGCACGGTACACGTCCTCCGTTTTGACGGTGGTGAGATGCAACTGTAGCAATAAGGGGCGGCTGGGTGCAGCCCTGCCATGCGGCGGCTGGGTGAGCCCCCCCTAGACCCCTGAGTGGACTCGTCCGTAGGGCCCTCCGGGACGGGGTGTCCGGTGGCCGTCCAGTGCAGCATGGTCAGCCCCGGTCGCGTGCAGGCCCGCATGCACTGCCACCTGCCACCCGGGGGGTTGCGGTCCGCTAGGTCCCGCACCCTCTGTGGCAGGTCGGGTCAGGTCGGACATGCGATGGGAGGGCTTGGATTTGCTGCGGAAAGGGGAGAGCTCGTTCGCGACAAGAATAATCGCTAGGGTAGTGCATTTGCACGGCATGTATTCGGTGCATACCATGGTTTGCGCCGTGCAACAGAGGACGCGTTGCCCCGGCAGAGGCGTTTGGCTGGCTCGATGTGTGTGCTCTGTTCTTAGGTGACCATGGCGTGGTGTACTCTGTTCTTGTTGTTGTCACCCGGTGGCGGCCGTGCCTGTGAAGCGGGCATCATCATCACACTTTCCGCACGTTACTGCACTCGGTTCCTCGGTTTTTGCTTCACGACGCGACAGGCGGGCCGCATTGAGACACAGACGAACGTGGCAGGGCGGTGGTGGTGGGAAGTCGGAGACCCACTCCGCGGTTATCAAGATGTCAATCCCAACCCCAACCCAGGGGATATGTGCACGCGAGTCTCGAACCCATCTGAAAACTCAACCGAGACCATGACGTGAGGCCAAGCGTGTACGACATGGCCTCCACACCCACCCGGCGGCCTGGCAGTCACCCCCTGCGTGCGGCGCCGCAACTGTCCCGGGGAGCAACTGTCCCGGGGAGCAACTGTCCCGGGGAGGTCAACGGCGCTCTGCCTATCTCCCTCCCCCATACATGGCCACGGCCACGTCATCATGGCCACGTAGGTCATTGTGATCGCATCGTCTCGACGACGACCGCAACAGACGGCGGCTGAAGAGCGATCCCGCGCCTCCACCGACAACGGTACCGACGTCCGACGTCCAGACAGATTCCGGTCCCGCCGGACAGCGAGCGGCCGAGGGGCCCCCGCCTGCCGGGACCTGTCGCCCCTTGGGGGCCCTTCGCGGTGACGTAAGACCTCCGCGGTGCCCCTCTGCACCTTCAGTAGTTCGATACTGGGTTACCGTAAATGGGCTGTCAGCCCGCCCCCCCCTTCGAGCAACAGCAACCCTCCTTGTCCTGCTGAAGTAAGCGCCACACTGCGCGCCGCACAGACCTCGTGGTGCAATCCGCCCTCACACCGCTCCCCCATTTCCTCGGCACGGACCTCCACCCCTCCTCATCTCCGCCCACAGCTCCTGCTGCTGCAGCGTCTGATGCTGCCCGGCATTTCACAGCTTCTCCATGAGGTTCCGAGCCTTGTCGTTCAGGATGTCGAGCGCCTGCGCCAGCAGCTCGTGCGGCGGCAGCACTCCCGAGGACTCGATGGTGAAGATGAAGTGGTCCTTCTTCCGGCGGTACGCCACCGCGGAGGCGTACTGTTCCTGCTCCAGCAGTCGCCGAAGCTGCGGGGGAGGGGTCAGGGGGGTACAGGAAATTGGTAGACATATTATTACTGCGCTGCTGCCAGAGCAAATATCCGATAAAGACCTGACTGTACCAGAACGGGGAGGGGCGGGTCAGGGGGACAGGTCTGTCGTCTCGTACCCCGAAATTGTCATACCCCCGAGAGGCCAGGGCCCCCCGCCGGACCTCTGGAAGTTGCTGATGTCCGCGACGGCTGTTGTAGGCAGGGCTGCGCTGCTACAGCTGTGCTCCCCAAAGCGAGTGGTATCCCGGCGGCACCAAGGTGCCGCGTCATACGTGCAGCAGAGCCGAGGTCACCGTGTTGCAGTCAGATAGGGTAATGAGGCGATGGTTTCCCCTTAGAGGCCTACACACCGCCCCCGCCACCGCAGCGCTTCATGTTTCATGCATGTCCGGGTTGGCGGGGGTGGGGTACCTGTCACGCAGGCATGCGGAGTTGCGGACACGCCCAGGCGGGGCGCTGCCACGCCCTTTGCCTCCCTCGCACGACACCTAAAACAGGCGCCGACACACACACACACACACACACACACACACACACACACACACACAAACACACCTCCCTGCCCCCCTCTCACACAAACACACACACACACACACCTTCTCCAGCGTCATCTCGTGCCCCCGGGCGTTGGTCGCCCGAATGTTGCCCTGCTCGTCCGGTACGAACAGTCCCGGGCAAATGGCCATCAGCTCCTGACCCATGTCGCTGTCCACAGGAACGTCCTGGCGGGGACAGCGGGAATCGACAGGGGGAGATTACAGTGGCTGGGGCAGCCCCTCGTGCGAGGTGAAGGGTGACAGGAGAAGGCGGCCGCAGGAGGCAACGGCATCGGTGCACCGGCGTGCGATTCGGCAGGCACAAATGTGTGTGTTTGGCTCTGCGGCGGTGTTCCCGGGTGCGGAGGCGGACCCTAAACGTAGTGGCTTCACCAAGGCCAGCGACCTCGCCAATGTGCCCTTTTCTGCAGATTTTATTACGACGGCCGGCTACTGCCCCGGTGCCCCGACCATCCCCCTGCCCCGGTGCCCCGACCATCCCCCTGCCCCGGTGCCCCGACCATCCCCCTGCCCCGGTGCCCCGACCATCCCCCTGCCCCGGTGCCCCGACCATCCCCTGCCCCGGTGCCCCGACCATCCCCCTGCCCCGGTGCCCCGACCATCCCCCTGCCCCGGTGCCCCGGGCCGTCCAGCTGACAGACCATGGGGGACTATCGTATCACCCTCCGCAGCGCCCAGCTGAAGCGCTCAGCACCGGGCTCCCGCGTCCGGCGCCGCGTCCCTCCCTAGCTGCCGTACACATCCCCGTATCGTTGGTTCGATTCTCTCGCGAGGAAAGACTCCGCTCCACGCTCCCAACCCAGCCAGCCCCTGTCGCCTGCCAGTCCAGCCCTCCCCGCCTGGCCCCGCCAGACCCCGCCCCCGCCAGTCTGTGACCGCCTGTTGACCCCACCCGCCACCCGTTGCTTTTCGAAGCTGTGTTGTGTTCTCCGCCCCCCTCTCTCCCTCTCTCTCACCCTCAGCACCTCCACGACGGGCTGCAGGCGGTACCAGGCGGTGGCCACCGGCGACCACTTGGCGTGCTGCTTGCCGATCCCCTTGGTGGCGTGCGCCTCCAGCTGGATGGTCTGCCCGGGTCGCAGCTTGGCCAGCAGGATGTCGTCGTGCACCGCCCGGGGCCGCGGGTGCGGGCCGTCAGAGAACAGGTGCGCCTGGCCCGCGGCGAAGCGGCACGTGGTCTCGTCCGGCAGCTCCGAGCCGCCCGGCAGCCACTCCAGGTGGCTCGAGAGCACTGCGAGGAGGGGGCGGGTGGGGGACGGGGTGGGGTGGGGTTGACATCTGTGACAGACAGCCGCGGCGCGCGGCCGAGGAAACTCCTACCTGCTTCCTACTAGGGCGCAGTGGTACGGGAATGTTTGCTGTTGGCGCGTTTCGGTGTTTGAGTCCGGCGAGCCGCGGCTGTCATCGCCTGTCTGCGTCCAAGCGTGTGTGGCTTTATGACAGCGCTCATATCTGCACGGGTCGCTGCGCAGCAGGCCTCACCCGGCTCCAGCCTGCGGCGCCTTGCCGCAGGGATCGGCGAGGGCTACGTCATCACACCTTTGGGGACAGCACAAGGAAGAGTTCTACATACCCCTCACTCCTCACATACCTTTATCGTTCTCCAGGCTCCCGTCAGGTTTCCTGCACGCAACGCCAGGGCAGGTACGCAGGTTGGCTGCTGACTGACGGCCACGTCCCCCTCCACCCACCCGAGGGCACCCACCGGGTTCCACCACTGGGGCACCACCACCACTACTGGGGCAACCCTTCCGTGCAGGTCTGTCCGTACGGACGCACTGCCAATGCGGACGCACTGCCAATGCGGACGCACTGCCAATGCGGTTCCGCCACCAGCATTCAAGAGGCGCGCGCACCCGCCGGCAGGCAGGCAGGCACGGGGCGATGAATCCATGCCAGGGAACAGAACACGCAGAACAAACTAGGACCAGGGAGCTCGGGTGTCATTCACCCCCCCACAGACGACCAAATAAGCTCAACCGCCCAGCCAGCTGCCGGCTCTCCTCCGACCCCAGTTCAAAGGGCGCCGCCCCCCTGCTTCCGCGCCTCCCGCTCCTAGCCCCCTCACCGCCCGCCCCCTCCCGCCCCTACGGTAGCCCCCCTCACCGCCTGCAGGTGATGTCCAGTTTGAACACCAGCGTGTTCTTCTCACTGGGGGCCTCCTCCGCCACCTTGTTGTCGAACAGGCTGGGGGCCACCGCCAGGGGCACCAGACCCAGACGGTGGGCGAGCACCTCGTCCTGCAAGAGGGAGGTTGGGTGAGAGGGCGGTGGAGGGGCCGCGTGGGAGCCTGCCAGCAGGGGACGGCTGAGAGGTTGAGAGGGCGGCTCCACACACCGACGGGCGCTGCATCACATGGACGTCACGCCAACATCATCACGAATGGCACGCGCCGCTACGAGAGAGAGGGGTGCGGTGCACTCGCCACCTCGGGGGAGGGAGGAGATGGTTGTAACCCACCCGACCTGAACCCCTTTGACACCCCGTATGGTCCATGTGCGGCACCTGAATGATGGACGTGTTGTTGATGACGAACACGTGCTCGATGGCCATGGTGGGCACCTCCGCGATGAGGATTCGCCGCAGGGCGTTGGCGATCGCTGGGTCGACACCAATCATGTCAAACTCCATGACCTCCTTGTCCATCTTATTGATGACAATCTGAAAGTTCTCCTTGAACTCAGGGTAATTCCAGCTGTTGTCGACGCCCATGGCGCTGAAGACGTTTGCGGAGGTGAAAGTGTGCACCTGGGGCCGAGCGACAGCGGAAAGCCGAGATACGTACGTGTAGGGTTTGACGTGCCGTAATCACCCGCGAAAATTTGGCGATTGCACCAGTGAACTTGTCAATGCCGGATTCGTATGCTTCGTAGCCGATCACCACTCGTCGGCGCTCAGCTCGGCAGCAGCGCACGCAAGCGACCGGCGGCGCTCACATTGTAGTTAAGCTTGTCGCCACACGTCACGTAGTCGCGTCGGAGCTCTAAATGCTTTGGTAATTTCGGCTTGTCCTTCTTTTCCTTCTTCTCTTTATCGGTCCCCATGACCGGGAAGCAGGCGAACGGGTAACGGTAAGTGCGCCGCCGACAGCCCAAAATTAAACGTAGGTAGCACGTATATAGTTCTAAAAATTCAGATGAATGACGTGAGTTGAATGTCAGCCGAGAAAAAAAGTATCCCTAAATAGTGTTGTGCACGAAACTGTCCAGCGAAATAGAAGTTTGTTCTCAGCAGATGGCATGTAAATTGCGGCAAACACAGCACCAGGTTACACACAGCGGTTGTATCATCGACTGCTCCGGAACTTCAATAACGGTAGTCAACCACCCAGCCTTCACAACGGTTGCAAACTTGCACTTCGACTTTTGCGTTGTATATGCCTGCTTATTGTGAAGAGGTGCATACCATATTTCAGATCTATACGTACCTTGTACCTAAGGCGGTGTTTACGTAAGGGAATGGCCCCGTTTACCACAACGCAACGTCTGTTGTTGGCTGCTTCGTGTGTTGTCGGCCTGGCAGCAATATTATGGCCGTCTGGTGATAAAACCGAAAGCACTGGACTTGGGAGTCCTGAAGCGTGTCCTTTAGGTTTCACGAGCAGTGACGGAGACAAAAGTCTATGGCGCACAACAGTCCAACACCTTCATGTGGTGAGCGTGTCCACTGGATGAGGACGGGCAGGCACCTAAGCCGAGTGGCGTGTGTCTTGCGCAAGGTAGAGCGCGCGTGACTCAGTTGCCAGCAATGGCTGGATGGCCGAACGACCACCCGTCAAGGCCCGGGCTGATAACCGTAGCAATCGATATTGCAGACGGTCCGGAGCCCTGCGTTGCGGTCGGGCCGCCACCCGAGTCTCGGAGCTTCTCACAGCGGCGGTGCCAGGTCCCCTGACACGAGGTACCACCTCTTTTACAACGCCACGATCTGGACAGGAGAGGAATCGTCGGAGGCCCGCTGGCAGGTGGGCTGCAAGGCGGTTGGACCCGATATCACCTTCCTCGCCCCTCTTGCCCTGATGGCGGCTTACACCCGGGCGGGTTTTCCTCGCTCAACGCAGCCCCACCCCCCACACACGCCCTCGACAGGACGGTCAGTTCGCGGACGCCCTGCTGGTCCACCGGGGCGGGGTGGTGGCGGTGGGCTCCCTGGATCAGGTGCGGGCCGCGCTGCCCAGCGACAAGGCCGCGGATGTGGCGGAGCACGACATGCGCGGCAGCTTCCTGATGCCGGTGAGCCAGGCTGGGGTGGCCGGCGGGGACACCCCACCTGTGGGTCGCCACCTCCAAGCACGTCGTGATGTGTGGCGGGGGCTGCATCCCGTTGTGTGGGTACGAAAGGGTGTTTCCGCAATAAGGCATACGGAAGCTGCCGCGAGCCCTGACCCCAGGTGCTACGGAAGCTGGGTCGAGCCATCCGGGTCTCTGCTCCTGGCAATGAGATCAGTGCCCAGTAAGATCCCCCCGCCCGTGGTGTGCGCCGCCAGCTGCGCCTTGGTCCCTCTTCTCCCTCGGGCCGACTGGGGTCCTCCTCCCGCCCCCGCCCCCGGCCCCGCCTGACCCGACCCCGCCTGACCCTCCCCCCGCCGCTGCACGCCGCTGGTGCCGCAGGGTTTCGTGGACGCCCACGTGCACGTGTTGCCCGCGGGTCTGTCCCTGGGCCAGGTGGACCTGGGCGGGGTGGCCTCACGGGGCGCCCTCCAGGAGCGGGTGGCGGCAGTGGCGGACCGGCTGGGGCCCGAGGAGTGGCTGCTGGGTGGCCAGTGGGACGAGGGCGAGTGGGGCGGCGAGATGCCGGACACCGAGTGGCTGGACCAGGTGGGTGGGTGGGTGGCTGGGTGGGTCTGGTGGGTGGGGAGCGGACACAGGCGCGGGGCTGAGGATCGGGGCAGGGTGGGGTATGTGAGGGTGGCGGAAAGGCTTTGTTGGAACGGGTGGCGGGGTGAGAGGTGGCTTGTTAAAACACAGCTGTCCGACGCCGCAGTGAGTGTTGGCGAGCTGGGGGCAGCAAGCGCACAACTGAAGCTCTGGGTGGGGGGGGTGCGGCCGGGCCCTTGCGCTGCTGCAGGTGTGCGGCGGGCGGCCGGCCTACCTGACCCGTCACGACCTGCACTTGGCGCTGGTCAACAGCGCGGCCCTGGCCCTGGCCGGTGTGGGGCCCGATACGCCCGACCCGGAGGGCGGGACCATCGACCGGGACAGCACCACGGGCCGACCCACGGGTCTGCTCAGGTGAGATGCGACACGGGCCTGCGGCTGAGGGTCAGGGGGGATGAGCGCGCGCCAAGGTGTCGAAACTCGTCTCTCTTTTACCTCCGCCCTTGCGGGGTTGCAGGAATGGCGGCCGCCGCAGGGTGCCATTGTATGCAGTTGTGCCGGGTCCGTGTGCCATTGGGCCGATCGTTGTAGCCCCTCCCTGTCATGGATCCCTCCATGCCATCACCTCCACCGGTGCTGAACGAGTGGATGGGCGTCTGCACTTGAACCCTTCTCATTCGTACAGCCGGTCGGATAGCCGGTCGACTGGTGGTGTCGCGCTCGTTTGTGCACATACATACACACACACAGGGAGCGGGCGATGGCGCTTGTGGCCGCGGTCATTCCGCGGCCCTCCGTGGCGGAGCGGCGTTCCGCCCTGGCCGCCGCCTCCCGCCACGCGCTGTCCCGCGGGGTGACCACCCTGGTGGACATGGGCCGGTACCTGGCGGGGGACGAGCAGGCGCCCTGGCTGGACCTCGAGGTGGGGCAGGGGCAGGGGCGGGCGGGGGCGGGGGGCGGGGGCGGGGAGGGAGGGAGGGTCTGCCGTACTTGACGCGACAAGTGCGCGAACAGCCCCAGGAAGCTGTGTGTTTGACACCGCGTGTGCCCCGTCTGGTCTCGTGTTCCGCTTCTCCTCCTCCTCCTCCTCGCGGAAGGGAGTGTCGCGAAGGGCAGTGGTCAGGGGCATGAACAGCGCCACGGCCTGGCAGCCGCCACTACCGACCGACGGATTCCCACCGTCCTATGGGTCGGGCGGGTGGCGCCACGTGTTCCCCTCCTCTCTCCAACCTTCTACCCGGGTGCTGATCCCCTAACCCCCCACCAACCCCCCCCCCCACACACACACACACGCACACACACACACAGGAGGTTTACATGCCGGCGGCGGACGCGGGAGACCTGACTGTGCGTGTCTCCGCGATGATGCCCCTGCGCACCTGGTGGGTTGAGCGAGGGAAACGGGAGCGGCGTCCTCACAGCCGCCCTCGCCTCTTCACCAACAAACAACCTCCTGTGGCGGCCACGGCCTCCTGCGCGCTTGTCCGTACCGATCCTCTGGCCTCTCGATCCATCCGCCCCTGTTGACGTCGAGGCCCCTCAGTTCCAAACCATCAAAACCATAAAACCTCCAAACCTTGCCTCGGTGAAACTCGGAAGCAAGGACCTCCCGAACCTCGAACGACCGCGGTCAGCTGTGGTGGCACCCCCCTTATTGTCAATAAAGACAGCGAAACCGCGAGTGCAACAAACCGATGCCGAGCTGTGGTGCCCCCCCCCCCTTCGTGTGTCAGGCCCCGTCTGGCCTCCTGGGCGGCGGTCCACGGCCGGGCACACCCCAGCGGCCGTCTCTTCTGGGGCGGCCTCAAGGAGTTCGCGGACGGCAGTTTGGGCTCCCGGACCGCCCTCATGTGGCAGCCCTACGCGGACGCCGCCGGCGACGAGTGCGGGACGCGGGGCGTGGAGCCGCAGCAGCTGCGGGAGCTGACGGAAGCGGCGGTGCGCGCGGGGCTGCAGGTGAGCGAGAGGCGGGGGGAGTGAGGCGGGGCTGTGGGTCATGCAGTGGGGCGAGACCCGCTGCGGCGGTGCCATGCACGGCGCAGACCAAGCGCGCACCGTACTTGCGGTTCATGACCCTGACCTGCAGATCTGTAGCGAATATTTTTAACACCAATCCAGCCAGTTCCGAGCCCTCGTTGGTGGACGCGGCTTCGGTGCAGCCGCGCAGGGAGCGCGCCCTGCTGCGATCTAGTGACCGCGCTACGGCCCCAACTGCCCATCTTCCTGCCTTCTCGCAAAACCCTCCCCCTTCAGGTGTGCGTCCACGCCATCGGGGACCGGGCGGTGGATGAGGTGGTGGGGGCGTACCAGGAGGCGCTGCAGGCGGCGGTCGGGGCGGCGGACGGCAGCGAGCAGGCGGATTCGCAGCAGGGGCCACCGAGGGAGCAGCGCAGGCAGCAGCTGGGCCAGCGGCTGAGGCTGCGAGTCGAGCACGTGCAGGTGGGGGCGGAGGTGGGGCCGCGTGGGGACGTCTTCTGCAAGACTGTCTTTCGGCATGTGCTTCTGCGGTGTGCCCGGCGCGGTCCACCGGGTGGGCTCCTGGCTGGCTGGCTGGCTGGCACGCCATGCTGTGAGGTGGAGCAGCCTTAGGAGTGCTTCGTGCCGGCCTCGTAACGTCAGGCCATGCTGTCGCTCGAGGTCTGCTGCGGAGGCCAATCGGTGCCTCTCCTTCGTCCAGTCCTGCCCGATTGCGTTTTTTTCACCCGCCGGTTCGCCACTGGCTGCCCTGCTGTCCTCATCAATTCGTTCCCCACTTCCCCTCCTTGCTCGCCCCCGGCCGGCGATGGTCCTCAGCACCTCTCCGGCAGCGACAACGCCACCGCGGCCATGTGGGCGAACGGCCTCACGGCCGTCCCCAACCCGTTGCACCTCCTCACCGACGCCGCCATGCTTGCCCCCCGCCTGGGCCCCGACCGACCGGCGCGCGCCTTCGCCCTGGCGTCCCTTCGCCGCGCCGGGCTGCGCCCAGCCCTGGCCTCCGACTGGCCCGTCGTGGACCTGCAGCCGCTGACCGGCGTGTACGCGGCCGTGCACCGCCACGCACCACCGCCGGCCGTGGCGGCGGCCGTGCAACGAAAGCTGCCGCGAGGCGCCAGGTTCCCCCTAGTGGGCAGTGGGCACCACCATCAGCACCACCATGATGACGACACCGAGCTCGCATCCTGCGAAGGCGTCGGTGGCGCGGACGATGCGCCCTCCCGGGAGCAGTGGCCGCAGGCTGTGTTCCCGGGGGAGCGGCTGTCGCTGGAGGAGGCGCTGCTGGGCCACACGGCCTGGGGGGCGGCGGCGGCAGGCCTGGAGGACTATGTGGGGCGGTTGGCCCCCGGGCTGAGGGCGGATTTCGTGGAGCTGAGTGACTCCCTGGCGGCGGAGGTCGGGGGAGGTGGGGAGCACGTGGAGAGGGTGGCCAGGGATGCGGAGGGGCGCCGGAGGCTGCGGCTGTCGGAGGAGCGGTTGCGGCGGTGCCTGCCGGTGGTGACGCGCACGTGGCTGGACGGCGAGCTGGTGTACGACAAGGACGCAGTGGAGGGGACGCCGGAGGGCGATCAGGTGACATAGGTAGTCTGTCTTGAGCATCGTGGAACCTATCGGGTCACCTGGTGGACAAGAATCAATCATTTTCATTTTCGGTGTTCAGGGTGATGCGCTGTTGCCTGACTTTTGCAAGGTTGCGGAGATCTGCATGATCTGCATGAGGTCCGGGGGGCAAAGAAGGGAATGGCATCACACGAGTGATTCAGCGAGAGCGCCTTAGGCCTGTTGAGCGTTTCAGGGTTCTGCTTCTGTTATTGTTAAGGATGTTACAGCGGACCCCGCGAGAGGGTCATCGGGATCTGTGTTGGCCAGGGGGGCCGCAGGGGCGCTCCTTGTCTGTGCCCAGCTGGAGCACCCGCGCCTGTATGCTGCACTATTCATCATCTTACATTGCCAGTTTGGATTATTACTATTATTTCATTTACATGGGACCCATGCGGTAAGTAGGGCTGGGCTGATAGCTGCACGTCATCAGGTGTGCGTGCAGGTAATCTACGTGTTTGACATCCCCCGCCAGCGATCTGCCCCTGGAGCAGTACGGTACCGTGTGTACGCTCCGTGAGGACAGGGATTGCCCCGTCGGGCGAAATGCTGTGCGCGATTTCTGAACAGCTGTTCACATGCGTTGCGTTGGGTTGAGTAGCGTTGCGTTGCGTTGCGCAAACGTGTCGTGACGTCCATGAGGATGTGATGCGTTGGAAGGCCGTCGGAAGCGCCCACCCGCCAAGGTGTGGCTTCCTTTGCGGTGTGTCCGCCCACGTCCCCATGTCCTCATGCAGCACCTCCGAAGTCATCCGGGAGCTCCTGCGTTCACGGGGATGTCGCGGCAGAAGGGGCACTGGTCATCTCCAATCCAGATGTTCCCGCCCAGACAGCTAACCTGCCGGCCTGGGGCTGCTTCAGACCTGCACCTCTAACCTCCAACCCCCGTAAAGCCCAAGCCACCACATCCCGCAGCACACCCGACGGCACCCGACTGACCGCCCCGCTCCCGGCCCCCCTTGTGCCTGGTAATAAGATCCACCCTAGCGACCCCCCCTCCCCCGTCCTCCCTGGAGCCGGCCTCACCTTGAGCCGCCCCCAGCTGCTCCCCGCCGCCACCTTGATCAGCAGCGGCACATCCAGCTGCACCACCCCGCACATGATGGACCGCACCGCCGCCACCAACTGCCGAACCGCCTCCGGCGCCGCATCCACCTCGAACACCAGCTCGTCGTGGATCTGTGCCACCAGCTCCGCGTCTACTGGCGGCGAGGGCCTCACAGCCGGCGCCGACCCGTGGGTCACGACACGGTCGGGTGCGGGGCCACGCGGCCCGGCCGGGGCGCCTGGCAGCCGGGACCGAGCCCCTGGGCTGCCCGCCGCGGGCTCTTCTCCTCCCGCGGGGTGTCCCGGATGGTTGACAGCGGCCCACATGCACATGGCGCACTTGACCAGGTCCGCGGCGCTGCCCTGTGGGTCAAGAGGGGTGGGCCCGAGGGTGGACCACACGACCAGTCATGGGGATGGTGTGATGCGCCGTGCCGTCTCAAACGCATCAGGGCCCAAGCCGCGGATGCTGCTGCTTCTGCTGCTGTTTCGCACGGTAGAGCAAGAGGGGCTGCCATGTCGTGGATGTCCTCTTTGAGGAGAGCTGGCCGCGGCGTTCCCACGTGGCGTGTACGTCTCAAGCACCGTAGGTGGGTGGGCCGGACAGGTACTGTGGATGGGCCTGTGGAACCTGCCACAGCCGTCCAGGCTGCTACCTGTTCACGTGGTGGCGGACATGAGGAGGACTGCTGCCAGTCGTTAGGTCAGATTTAAAGCGCTGCGCGGGCTGAGAACCTGGGACCCGGGAAACAGGTCGGAGGTCGTTGACACTCATGCTGCCCCAGCGTCTGGCGCGCTGCGCCCTCGCCCCCCCCCCTTTCCCGGCACGTGCGCACCTGGACGATGCTGTTGACCACCTGCGGCGGGGACGCAAGGGGGGGCGCAGGTGGTGGTGGTGGTGGTGGAACCGCTGATGATGTCATTGCGGACTTGGCACGGCTTGTCGTGTTTACGGCATCCCTTAATTCTAGACGGGCAGGAAAGGCACGCCATGCGCTTAGGCAAGAAACGGCACAGGGTAGCACGGTAAGATGAAAGGTCACGTGCGGCTCCTCAAGTGCTCAGACTCGCAACCCGTGCCGCACGGACCTTTCGTTCGGCGTCCGCCCTGACCCGTGGGTCGGTGCTGGTCACCCCCGCGATGGGCCGCCGCCTGCCCAGCAGCCCCGTCGTCACGTAGCCATGACGCCGCGCGTGGTGCAGGCTCCTGTGGGTCGCATCGCGAGGCAGGGGACGGGGCCTGAAGACACAGGAGGAAGGACGGACATCCTGCGACGGGAAGAAGACCAACTACGGTACGCACCGGTACGCTGAGGCACGCCCACGGCGGGCGCCCTCTTTGCAGTCTCTCTCTCTGCAGCCAATCCCACAAAACCGTTTGGCATATTGGCCAGCCCTGGAGCCCTGGAGCCCCCCTAACCGCCCTCTCCCCCCGATCGCTCCCAGCCGGCCCTCACGAGGTGATGAAGGCCTGCACGCCCGCGAAGTGGCGCAGGAAGGACGCCCTCAGGGCCGTGGCCTCCTCCAGACCCACACCGTACTCCTGAAGGCGGCGGTTGAGGGGGCGAGGCGGGGCGGGGCGGCAGGCATCTGCCGACACCGGGGCAGCACAGCGCGGCTCTCCTCGGGGTGAGGCGCTGGACGGCGATGGACGGCGGTGTCAACGGGACGCTGTCCGCAGCTCTGCTAGCAGCAGCATGACTGCAAAACAGCAAAAAAACATCTTTGGCATCTGTCTGGACAGCCGTTGTGCCCATGGGCAGGTGCCGGCACCGCACGTGCCGTGGTCCCGACATGCCCGACATTTCGGCGCCTGCGTCGCCTTGGCCCCATCGCATGTCAGGCATGCACGACCTCGCCTCCCTCCGCCCCCACCGTGCGGCCGCCCCAGCGCCCCACCGCCCCTCCCAAGCCGCCCCAGCCGCACCCACCGAGAGCTGCTGGGCCAGGCCCTGGGGGGTCATGCCGTAGATGATGCCGTACACCACCCGCTTGACCTGCTCCCGGTCTCGACTACTGATGTCAGCTGTGGTGACCACCGAGGCGGGTGCGTGCGTGCGTGCGTGTGTAAGAGTGTCCGTGTATGTACGGCTTGCTGAGTCACTATACGGCAGTACTACGCCCTGTGTCCGTCCCTCGACAACAACGCTCACAGGCTGAAAAGTGTGCGCAAGACACCCTCCCTCAAACGTGACCGCGTTGGCCCCTCGACGCCGCTGTCAGGTGTGTACGGTGGCAGCCCGAGTCCTGAACAGGCACACCCCATGGTGGCCCCTTGCTTGCATATCACATGACTGCAAGCCCCCCGGTCCCTCACCGGGTGCAGTTCCGGGCCGCAGCCAGGCCGCCCCGATGTGTCGGAAGGCGTCCACGGCCCCGCCTCCTCCTCCGCCGCCGCCGCCGGCCCCCGCCGCCGCCTGTCCCCGCCTGAGCAGCTCCTGCAGCCGCAGGTCCCCACTCAGGTGGGCCAACAGCCGCAACTCGATCTGGCTGTAGTCGGCCGCCACCAGCAGCCTGCCCGCAGGCGCCACGAAGGCGTCCCGCGCCACCACCACCACCACCACATTGCCCCCTGCTCCCACTCCGCCTGCTCCTCCTCCTCCTCCTCCTCCATCCGCCCCGCTGCCGTCCTCTGCGATGGGCTCCGACGCGGGCACCACCGCACTGCTGTCCAGCTGCACCGCCACCTCGTACTTGGTGACCGCCTGAGGGGGTGACGGGACAGTCGGGTTCAGGCAGGGGCGAGGTGACCGCCTGCGTAGACTGTGGGCTGCCTGGTTCGGGTGAGCTGCCGCGATGGCACAGGGAGGGCCGTGTCGTGTGGGTAGGGCTGTGCCCGGCGGTGACGAGATGCACCCAGGGGGAGGGGGGGAGGTGGTGGAGGAGGAAGAGGAGGGGGCGGGCTGCACCAGCAGTGCGAGGAGCCATGGTCCCAGACGCGTCACCTACTGGTTACCACCACACAGAGACAGGGACAGAGACGGGCACTGTACTTCATCGGCTGGCGTGCTGTAATCGCCCCGCCCCGCCCCGCAACACTCCGCCCCGCCCCACTCCGCCCCGCCCCACTCCGCCCCGCACCTACCTGCATGTTGGGGGCGGAGGAGGAGAGTCGGCCCGTGGCTGTGGCGGTCTGGTTCCAGCAGCAGGACAGCCGGGGCAGCGGCGGCAGCGCAACCCCGTCACCGCCCCGCCGGCCCCCCGGTCCCCCGATCCCGCTGCGCGCCAGCAGGGGCCCCATCCACTCGGGCTCCAGCCACTTGCTGAGCACGTTCTGCAGCGCCCGGTACTGCAGCACCATCGCCTGCGCGGCGGCAGAGGGTTGCGCTCCATTCGTCCCACCCGCTGGGATCGGAGGCTCGGGGTACGGTATAACCCTCCCACCGTACCAGGCAGGACTAAGGCCCTACTCAGCGAGCCGCGCGCTGCACCTGCACTTTCACCGGCACGTCGTGCCACTCGTCCTCACGTTGCGACCAGTCAGACTCCGAAGCAGCAGCAGCCCCCCAACGGCACCGGCTCACCGGCAGTGGATGCAGATGTGAGATCTGCTTCAGCGCCGCTTCGTCCGTGGAGTGGTGAGTCCGGAGGCGGCCGTTGCGGTCCTTGCCGGGGCCTGGGCTTAGGGTGGTGGTGATAGTTGCCGCCATCGTCGTCGCCGCCATCGCCATCGGGGAGCAGGTTGAGGAGGAAGAGGAGGCGGACGAGGCGGAGGAGGAGGCACGCGGCGCGTCTTCATTGCGGCCCACCCTACCCTACCCCAGCAAATGCTTGGAAACTCCTCTCCTGCGTGTCATCGCGTACTCGCGGCCCCACCCCCCGTAGGAACACCGTCCGCTGCGACCCGACCACAGCGCTCTCCCCGCGGACGGTGAGCGCATAATCCAGGTATGTATGGTAAGTAACTTGGGTCGCGTATTGACTCCTGTGCCACGCATCGGTTCCCCAATCCTTTCCCCCCGCGGACGGCCGTCCGCGCCACCACCACCCAGGTCGCAACAACACGCAGGGTAGCGTGCTCTGTAGAAAGGAAGGCCCCGAAGCTCCGCGTGTGGCCATCCCTGAATTCCAGTGTGACAGCCAGTCTGCAGACCCACACTGCAGAGCCACACCGCAATGGACCTCATGGTGCAGCCTCCCCCTCCCCCCCTCTTGCGCCGCCCTCCCAACCCACGGGCTCACGCACCTGCTGCGGCGTCCCGCTGCCCCTGCGGAACAGGCGGCGGCAGCCCCAGCTCCTCGAACAGCACCACCGCCAGCTGCGCGGAGCTGCCCAGGTTGATCGGCCGGCCGCCCAGCAGCGCCGCGGCGGCCGCTGACAGCGCCTCCATCCGGCGCCGGACCGCCGCAGCTTTGCGCTCCAGACCGGCCGCGTCCACCGCTATGCCCAGCGCCTCCATCCGCGCCAGCAGCCACGCCACCTGAGGGACCCCGCGTCGGCGGTGGCGGTGGCGGTGGCGGTTTCGCTCGTGCAGTCATGCTGACCACCCACACCCCCCCTCGGTGACCGGGACATGCGGGTCATGCGGCCCACAGCTAGGAGGCGCCCATCTACTGCCCCCTTACCCTGCCACCATGGCGATGTGATTACCGTAGGGGTCGCATCAGGGGGCACATCAGAGGCTCCCCTGCTCACGTCGCAGCGCCGAGGCCCCCATCCCCTTCCTTCAAGCCAGCCAGCCAGCTGGCAGGAGCGACAGGGCGCGGTCCTGAGGCAGCTGCGCCCCCTGTCCCTGTCACCTGCCACCTGCCCCTGCCACCTGCCCCTGCCACCTGCCCCTGCCACCTGCCACCTGCCCCTGTCACCTGCCACCTGCCCCTGCCACCTGCCACCTGCCCCTGTCACCTGCCACCTGCCCCTGCCACCTGCCACCTGCCCCTGTCACCTGCCACCTGCCCCTGCCACCTGCCACCTGCCCCTGCCACTTGCCCCTGTTACCTGCCCCTGTTACCTCCCACCTGTCCCTGCCCCTGACACCTGCCCCCTGCCCCCTGCCTTCCGTTCAGCCTCACCTGCATCTCCACCTGCACCGCCTGCGGCCGCAGCCAGGTCTGCACCTGGGCCCCCACCGCCTCGAACAGTCGGCCCATGGCCAGCAGCCCCCGCCGGACCCGCTCCAGGGGGGTATCACCGGGCGGGGGGGCCGCCGCCCCTGGGCCGACAGGACTGGGCGGCGGCTGCGGCAGCGGAAGGCCGTACCGAGGACAGAGGGCCTCCAGGGTGTAGCCTGCCAAGCAAGGGACGGACAAACAGCGAGGAGCAGAGACTCACAACCGAATCGCTGGTCAATGCTCGACCGCCGCGGTCCAACCAGTATCCATTGGCGGTCGGTCCTGCGGCAGGGTTGCGAGGGTCGCGGCTTGAGAGTCGTCCTCGCACGGACAGCATGTCAAGTATCCAAATCGCGCATCGCCGCCTAGACCCAGACCCAGACCCAGACCGAGACGCAGACCTAGACGCAGACCTAGACGCAGACCCAGCACTTGCCGTCGATCTCCTTTTCGTCGCGCTGCGCCAGCTGCGGGGCCGCCATCCAGGCCAGCACGCAGGGGTCGACCAGTCGGAGCTGCTGCGGCGGAGGGGACCGCCAGCCCAGGGCCATGGCTTCCTGCCCGGGCCGCACCGGCCGTCATCGACATGCACAGGCGAGGGAAGCGACGGGAGGGCGGCCCGTTACCCGTTGCCCACTGAATCAGTTGGGTTTCGGCGGGCGGCAGCTGTGGGCTGTTCATGAGACGGGGGAGGTCCGGCATGCTCATCTCGAGGCTCCTCATGCCCCGCAGCGGAGCCACGGAGGTACTCAGGATGCGTCGTCACGCGGGGGGGTTGCCGAGCAAGAACGTCACTAACGGGCCGACAGACCGACACGGCATGGGCACACCATGGCCCATCCGGCTGCTGTTGCGCGGATGTGGCTCCCAGTGGCTCACCCTCCACCAGGACATCCACTACCTCCATCGCCATGCCCAGCATCTCACCCGCAGCAGCGCCTTCGAGTTGCAGCACAGCGCGGGGCAGGGCGCCCGCACCAGCAGCTCGTCCAACAGCGCCAGCAAGGCGGGACGAGCCAGGGGTCCAGGCGTCCCGGGGGTCAATCCCAAGCGGCCGCCGCCCTCTGGGCCCCGTCCCGTCGTCCCTCCTCCCCGGGGCGGCGGCCAGGGAGTGGTCCTCAGGAGATACAGAGGCGCGGCCGCCAGGGCGGCGGCCTGCTGATCCAACCCCGCCAGGCCATCATTCCTGGCGGCAGCCATGCCGACGTTGCCCTCAACGGCCCTGCCCCCATCGGGGCCTCCCGACGCAGCCTCGCCGCTGTGACGACCGTCCAGCAGTACCTTGTACAGCTGCTCGTCCAAGCACAGCACGCAGAAGGCGACGCAGCGCTCCAGGTGCTCCGAAGCCATCACGCCGGAGCCGAACGGGGGACTTTGACCGTGGCCCCCTGCGGCCGCCGCCGCATCGGCGCCTGAGGCGCCCACATGCGCCTCCTCCTCTTGCGCGGCGATGGCTGCCGCCGCCGCAGCGGGGTCCTTGGCCAGCAGCCGGCGGGCCTTCAGCAGTGAGTCACGTTGCGGCTTGGACAGGGACTGCGGGGGTGGAGGTGGCGTTCAAAAGAAACAGCCGACACACCCGAGGTGGAGGTGGCGCAGGCGCGCAGCTTCGGGTATCGCATTCGGCATCGCCCTCAGCCTTGGCTATGCACTCAGGAGGTTGCGTTGGGCGTAGCCAATGCGTTGGGCGTAGCCAGTCTGTTGGCCTCACCCTTCGCCCGGACATCGCCGGCCGGCCTGGTCACATCGCGACATATGTGCTCCTTCACAAAAGTCACCGCTGCACTTTGTCGTACTGTGCCGTACCTGCATGTTGCTAGCGTACTGGTACACGGGCCCCTCGCACACGGCCACCAGCAGCCCCGCCAGCAGCAGGCGGCTGGAGGAGATGTCCCG
Source organism: Eudorina sp. 2006-703-Eu-15 (assembly GCA_003117195.1). NCBI lineage: Eukaryota > Viridiplantae > Chlorophyta > Chlorophyceae > Chlamydomonadales > Volvocaceae > Eudorina > Eudorina sp. 2006-703-Eu-15. The sequence continues at coordinate 133,771 of BDSI01000136.1, forward strand.
CCGCAGCTCCGAAGCCACCTGGGGAGGGAGGGGGTTTAGGAAATTGGCAGACATTTTACACTGGAGAGGGAGGGGGAAAAGGTCCCCGTGGGAGCCACGTGGGAGCAACAGAACGGTGCGGTCTGTTCTTTTGTGTCAGTCCGGATGACCAAGTCCTTGTCTGTCGCTGGCCGACAAACGGAGACCCGACCCAGGCTGAATTGCGTTCTAGGACTAACTTTGATTCCTCGCCTATAATTCGCGCCCCCGGGGCCGCCGGGCTCCCAGCTGGGTGACGACAGCGCCCCGCCGCCTCCAACCACCCCACCGCTCACCCGTGGGTCGGACGCGTCCTTGACCGCCCCGCCGCGGCCCTCCAGCCCCTCACACAACTGCCTCAGCTGCGCCAACAGCGCGTCCGCTGCTCCGTTCGCCCCAACGTCCCTTCCGCCTGGCTTGCGCTTTGGCCCCTTGCCGCCGGCCGCCGCTCCGTGGACGGGGGCCGTCGCAGCGCCCTCAGCGCCATCAAGAGCAGCGGTGGCAACCTCGCCGTCGCCGCGTGGCCGCTTTCGCGCCGCTGCTCCATTGGCTGCATCGGCCTCTCCCCCTGCGGCTCCCTGGCCGACTGACTTCGAGGCAGACCCGCCGGCTTTCCTCTGGGCGGGCTGCTGACTCCGACCGCCGCCCGAAGCCGCCGCAGCCGCGGCCGCATCCTGCTGCCCACTCCCTGTTTGGTGGTGGTGGTGCTGCTGCTCTCCCCCTGCAGCAGGCCGCACCACCTTCCAGGAGCCGCCGACGGGCGCCGCTGCCGGCAGCACGCAGCCGCCGCTCGGCGTCAGCAGGGCCTGCCGGGGCCCCGCGCCCGGCCTCCGCCCGACCCCTGCCGCTCCCGGCCCCGACCGGCCCCTCGGCTCCGTCTGCGGCCCACTGGCCGGACGCCCCCGACCCAACAGCTCATCCAGGTCCTCCCACCAGCGGCCCGCTGTCCCACCGCCAGGAGGGTCGGCCTCGGGGGCGGCCGCACCCGCGGCGCCCATGCGGCCACCCTGACCTCCACCAACCTCGGCCGCTGCCCCAGCGGTCGAGGGATGAGGATCGACTGGGCCTGCCCGCCGGGTCGCTGCTGGGTGCTGCGCCCCGATCTGGGTTGGATTCCGCATCTGGGTTTGGGGCTCCGGGTTTGCAGGGGGAGCTGTCCGGCCATCGGACTGCTGTCGGTAGCTTGTAGCGGCCTCATCTCCCTGTGCTGCTGCCACCTGCTGGCCCGGGTGTGACTGCGGGTGATGTCGATGTGGATGTGGAGGGCGAGGCTGACCTCCCGTGAGAGGCGCGGGAGCTGGGCGGGCGCCCGGGCGGAAGACCGAGGTCGGGCCCTCGCGTGATGCCTGCGCCGTGCAGGGCCGTCCGCCGGGGCCGCCATGTGGGTTGCCGTCCAAGTCACCCATGTGGGTTGCAGCGGGGGCGGCAGCGGGCCCGTCGAGACACAGGTCCAGGCCATCCAGCAGATCGTTGTCCCACTCGGTTGCGGCGGATGAGAGGCCCAGAGCGTGACTGCGAGCGTTTGAAGGCTGCCTGGTCCGTGAGTCTCGCCCACGGGGCGAAACAAGAGGCGGAGATGGGGGAAATGGGACCGGTGGAAGCTGCTGTTCTTCGGGCGGTCGGCGCGGCGGCGGCGCCGACGAGGCCGACGGGGCCGCTTGCCGCTGTCCAGGATGCACTGATGGCAAATCTGTCACGACCTGCTGTTGCTGTCCCAGGCCTGGACGCCTGCTCCCGGGCACAGGTACAGGTTGAGGGTCCCTGCTGGGCCCGCGAGGTTCCCAGGGGAAGTTCTGACGGGTCTCAGCCGGGGCTACCATACATGAGGGGACATCAAAGTTGCTAAGATGTTGATGGGTGGGACCTGAGTTGACTTCAACTTCGTCCTCCTGCGCGCCCGACACATGCGGTGCGTCCATGAGGGCATTCCGCAGGTGCTCCAAGTCCACCCCAGTTTGATGGCGAGTGGATTCGTCTGTGCACAAGTTGATATTTCTCAAAGCCCAAGAATTCACAGTCGGTGGATTGGGCGGCTTGCGGTTCGGCCGTAAGACCAGTGTTTGCTTCGTGGCTCCCATAACAGTATCAATTGCGGTCAGTTATGTAATTAAGCATTTGGGCTGTTTACAGTATCAGTACAAGGCTGCACTTGGTGCTGGGGAGCCTGGCAATGTTTCAGCGCCATTTCGTACTTGGTCTTCGGAGCCAAGGATAACAGGCAGAAAATCAGTCATAATGCGGTCATGTACATGCCATATTACGTACTTTTGTGCGCAGCCTACGCTGTTATGGGCCACTGATAACTTGCCGTGGTGCGTCAGCAGTACATGTACCTGGCGGTCAACAAAACAGGAAGTGCCCGCTGGACGCCTAGATGGGGTCAGGGATCCACCACAGGCCACCACATATCACCCAACAAAGGTCCACCCTTTGCAACGGGCGGTCCGGGTCCTCCTAACGGCTCGTGTTCTAGGGGGCCGCATCTGCGGGCTGGTCAGAACTTCCAGCCATGTTCGTTTGCCCCGTCGGAAGACAGGAGCCATGGACGTGGAACGCAGAGTCTGGGGGAGTCGACTCGGGTTGGGAGTGATGGGCCCCTCTGGCCCTGTAGTTCCATCAGGTTCCATGGAAGGAGAGTTGCCTCACGTCCGTCAAGAAAGTCTCTGCACGGAAGCGGCACTCTCCGCCCGTGGGCATTGGCACGAGTCGGTGCAGCCGGAGTCGGGAGAACAGGGAGCACGGCTTCAAAGGCTGGGACCTCTTAACCCTGGATATCAATGAGATAAATGTTACAACGGGCCCTGGAGATGCCGTCCAGGCCACCTGGCCATGGTTGTGCAATGTGCCAGGACACCTAGGGAAAAGCAACGTGTCCTCACGTCGTGTCACTGATTGAACAACAATTCACCCCCCTTGCCGCTCGGCCAAGGTAAGCATCCGCTATCCTCCATTGTCAGGCATTGTCAACCCCCCCATCCTGTCCCAATTCCTTGTTTCTCGGGTGGCCCTGGTGGTGTTTCTCACACCACGAGACGAGCAGGAGCGCGACCCAGATCCCCCTGACACAAGACGCACGCATCAGCACGTCGAGTAGGCCGTTAGCAACCCTGCAAGGACAGACGAGGACGACCATCGAGCTACCGAGAGAGAGGCGGTCCGTCGCAACGCTGTACCGCAGGGCCGATACGGCAAACGGCATGTACGGTACGACGACTCAGTTCGGGTCCCGTGGCGTGGCTCAGCGCATGTGCAAGCAGCCCTCAATCAGAAGCGACTCGTCTTTGCATTGGCACACCGCGCCCTTCCTTGCGAGGATCGTGTTGCCGCCAACATCACAACCTTCAGCGCATATAAAATTAGCATGTCCTGCACAGGCCGCGCGTAGATGCCCCCAAACTGTTATTTTGGCGAAGACAACACGGAAGCACGCTGAGGTCGGTTCGTTATTCCCCGGACGTTCGCCGCATTGCCCTGCCAGTGTACATGCAACCACTAATACTCCATTGTTTGGCTAGGGTGGGCTAGGGTGTGCGTTAAGTCCCTTCCCCAGGCCGTCCGTCCATGCAGCGTGCGGGGGCGGCTTGGGACTGCGAAGCCCAGACCAGTGACGCTGTGACCCTCTCATACGGGTACTGTGATGCCGTCCCTTCGCGCAGAAGCCAGTCGTCCATCCGCACAAGCCGCAGGGAAAACTAATTCCGTAACGACCACACAACTCTTAATCATATCCTATCATCCCGTACACGATACACCAAACAGTACCACCGAAATACACACTCAAAACCACACGCAATACGCGACTGTCCAAAATTTTGGTCATCAGCCAGGTTATCTATCTGCCAATCGGTCTATCGCCCCGCCATGTCCCTAGAGCCCAGAAGTGCACCCACACTCAAAACCCCTCGGCATGCACACACCGAAACACGTGATCGGTGTTCCCCCCTTCCTCCTCCCCCTCCCCATCCTCCTCCTCGTCCCCCTCCAAAGATGATCATGAAACCCCTCGGCATGCAGCTATGGCTACAGACAGGTCATTCGGGAGTCATCACAAAGTCGGCGAATCCTGCGGGTAATGTGTCGCACACGGGCCGCCGAAGACGGCTAAGACCAAAACCTGACATCGAAAGAGAAACGGTAAGAATGAGCGTAAACGCGCCGTCCACGACTCGCACTTTCTGCGCAAGCGCGAGCCTGGTTCTTCGTCGATGAGGTGCACAAAAATCAACGAATCCCTACACTACCCAACCTGGGAAAATGCACAGGGCGCCCTCCCCGCGGCCCTCGCCGCGCCTCCCTCCCTCAGTACAGCACAGGCGTCTGCGCCTGCACCAGGGCCATGTAGCAAGCGCTGCGGTGGCCCTCCGCGCCCGGCTTCCCCTGCTCCAACGCATGCAGCCGCGCCGCCATGTCCTCGTTCTCACTGCGCAGCCGCCGGTTGCGGTCGCGCAGTGACGCCACTGCCCGTTTGTAGCGCATCAGCTCGCTCTGCGCGTCCACCAACTGCTTGCGAGTGGCGGCGGCGCGGGCCGAGTGCTGCTTGCAGGTCCCCTGCGCCAGTTGGGCCGACCTCAGAACCCTGCGAGGGGGCCACCACGGGGCGGGCGTGCAGCTGATCACGCGACTGGCCTGGGTGTCATCATTCCCCAGAGCCCTGGTCCAGATGGGTTGCATCGCACGACGTGTGACGCTTTGGCACTTGGGGCCCAGCACTCCGGCGCGCTGGTCTGCAAACCCCCTTCCGGGCGAGTAGCAGGCACACACACGCACCCTGGGCGGTTCTGGGTGGGCTTCTCATTAAACACACGCACCCCTTCGCTTCTCGCGGCTCAGCTTGCTTTTACACACGCACCCCAGCACCCGTGCGCAACACAGCACACGGCGACAAGGTAGCTGCCGCGCCCCGGCCCCCCACAATACGCAACCTGACGGTCCCCACCGGGGTCCCCATCCCCACCATCCCCACCCCCACCCCCACCACCCGTCCACCTCACTTGTAGTACTCCTGCTGCAGCCCGTTGAGGCTCTCCGCCATCTGCACCTTCAGCCGGATCGCTTCGGCCCGGGTCATGGTCAGCTCGCGGAGGACCCCGCGCAGGTGCTCCACCTCGTCCTCCTGTCGGCAGCCGGGCGGGTCGGGGTGCGGGTCGGGCGCAAGGGAGATCGGCTGGACGCAAGGCCGCGGGGAGCCCCCAGCAACCATAAGCGCAGCGTTCTAGGGATGGGGATTGTGCTGTGTGTTGCACGCAGGGCTCCAAGCACTTGTTGACTGGCAAGCGGCCCAAGAGGCTGGCTCAAACGGCTCACGCGGCGCTTGTTGTAAACAACAAATGCTGCTGTCGCACGCGGATAGAATCGCAGGGGCGACCTGAGGTAGTCCATCCGGGCAGGCCGGGGATACAGCACAGCCGCGGTCTAGCTGCGTCGTTCAACCCTCCCCTACCCTGGCTGGCCCCGAGACCGACGCGTGCTTGCTTGCTTCCCCAGACACCTCATCCCACATCCGCCTCGCCCTTGCGCATCATCTCGCCAGCCGGCCGGCCAGCCAGCCAGCGGCCTCAATGCGCGTCCCCCCCCAGACGCCCCCAGCCCGGCACCGGCACACCCAAGACCCTGCGAGCGGCTGACCCACCTTTCGCCCCAGCTTCTCACACAGCGCGTGTAGCTCCAGCAGCCGGTCCGACAGACCCTGCACCATACCCATCTGCGCCTCGACGTCCGGGTGCGACGCCAGCAGCGCCCCCACGTGCACCACCAGGTCGTCAAACAGCCCGTCCATCCCCGCGTTGCCCCGCGGGCTACCGGTGGAGACGCGCGCAAAGTGCGCCGACATGCTCCGCACGTAGCCGCTGCTGCAGGCTGCCGGCATCTCCGGTACTGCCGACGGCCGGCCGCAGGCCGCCAAAGCTGCATCGCCGGATGGGCCTTCGCCGCTTGAGCTGCTGACAGCCTGGGAAGGCGCCGCTGCTGATGGCCCCTCCGGCTCGGCTCCGCCGCAGGAAGACATGGCGCTATCGGTTGGGGGCTGCCGTACCGAGCTGCCGACCCCACCGCCGTAAGAGGATGCGGGAGAGAGCTCGACTGCCGCGCTGTAGCAAGTGTACGACGGCTTGTCAAAGAACGTATCGACCTCGTCTTCGTCAAACTCCGAGTCGGATTCCGGTTGCAGCTGTTGGTGTCGTTGTCGCTGGTGCTGCCGCTGGTGGTGGTGCTGCTGCTGCTGCCGGTCACCGGTGTGGCGCGTGCTGGCCGCTGCGCGCCGCGCACCGTTCGATCGTCCCTGTCCTGCCAGCGGGTGCGGCGCGAGGGGGTGCAGCGGCTGCGCTGCCAGGGCTGTGGAATGGCGCGAGCCTGGCGGCCCATCCTGACCTACCGGTGACGTCGGAAAGTCCTGCTGCTGTGATGATCCTGATCCCCGGGAAGATGACGAGAGCCGCTCAAAGTACGTGGCGCGGGACCGAACGATCGAGGCCGCCAGCAGGGCTGCCGGGGAGTCGGTTGCAGTCGCGTGCGCGAGCGGGGCCGGGCCAGGCTGTCCCGGCGCTGATGCAGGAGGTGGAAGCAGTCTTCCGCATTCAAGGGCTGCTAGCTGCGCGGGCGCGACTGCCGACGACAAGGACGGTATGCCGTCCACGCACTCCATCGCGAACGCGTCAAGATCAGCGCCCTTGTCCGCCTGCGGCATGAGATACACAAAGTAATTGCTGCTCCATACTCAACAGGTTGAGTCAAATCGAGGCGACTGCAGACGGGCTCGCTTGCGCGCGCAATTCAGCGAGATAAAAGAGGGAGTGTCAGCATTGTATGATGGTTTTGGATTTGCGGTCGGGCAGCAACCTCTGCAAGCCGACGTGGCATCCAGGTCCAAAAGGGTTTCACACAACGAGACCTAACGCGACACGACGCGCACGTCATTGATTACAACAGTCAGGTGAGTCCATTGCTGACCAGAGGTCCCAGGCAATGTACAACTGCTGAGACGCTGTACCGGTACGCGCATTAGGCCGTCACTGTCACAAGCGAAGGCGAGGGCATCCCGTGCGTACCTTCTGAGACAGCACCCGTTAAGCTCTGAGTTGTGATCTGCTGAAACCAAATCCCCGAGACGGATCAACTAGAAAACGTGCCCAAGGGCGGGAAAATGCAGCGGCAGTGTGCTATGACGACAAGTCACTTGTTTCACACGTTGAAATAGACTAAAATGCAGTAAAAAGTGTTGGATGCAACTGTCCGGTTGTCAGACAAACCCGGAGGCCGGACCAACACTCGGAGTCAAACATAGCGCAACGTGAGGATACATGCCTTGAGCCATGCAATACACTGTATGCCTGCAAGAGGATTTTGAGCGCTCATTGGTTTTTTGGGAGTCCCTAATGTACGACACACGTCCTGCTGAGCTGATGTTGCCCGAACCCGACGGGACACCACATGGAACAGAATTTGTTGCACGTAAGCAATGTTGAATGCCCTGCCCAGATTGTAGGATGGGGCGTCCCATGAAGGACGGCTCTTGACCTCTTGTTAACGTGTTGCGGTACTACCTTCGTGGCCTTCCATTTGACGGCACGGCTTCACGTTGAACATGCAGTCGAACGCATTCAGTGGTGAGAGTAGCTTTTCTTATTCGGAAATGACGGCACGGTGTTGATTGCTCACTCTACCCCATTTTGCAGGCGTTGTTTTAGCGCACCTGGCTTCTTGTGTGACGACACAATGCTCTATATCTGCGCTTAAGCTTATAGGGTCGCGAGGCCTCGCTTCTGTCGCGAGCAGTACAGCGGGCGCAGGGGAACATCCCCCGACACCCACGGGTCTACCCTCCCTGGTACGTGACGGCCCGCATCCCGAACATACCCACAACATTTTGAGTTGTTCAGACGGCACGAGGCCCCACGAGGGAGGAGGCCGCGAACAAGCGGTATCTATTTCCTGGCTGGCCTCCTTACCTTTCTGAGAGCGACATGGCAAAGATCCACCTGTCCATCACATCTGCATCACCGACTGTGAGGTCCCTAGTTCCCCGCCGTCCTTACACTCTTGCCGCTGTGATTGCCCCTGCCACGACCCGGCCCTTCTTTATTGTTACCCCACTTCCTCCCGATGTCAACCAAGACAATGCAACCGCATACAGTCACGGCAGGCGCAGGTACTAGGCAGTAGTTGTCCGGGGGCCGACGTGGCCGTTGCAAGTGTCCATCTTCCACCCATTTCCTGTACCCGCCTCCGCAGAGCGCCGCCCAACGGCAGCAGCTGCCCGGCCTCCTGGCGCTGCTGCGACGTCCCGGCGACGTCGCGCAGCGCCTGGGCGGCCTCACCTCCCTGGCGGCCTCCTACCGGGACCTGGCCATCTGCCAGTCCGCGCTGCAGATGCGCCACCACGACCTCGACCCGCTGGTTGACTCCCCGGCGGACCTGGCCAGCCAACTCAAGCTGGCGCAAGCGGACACCGCCGCCGGGGCCCCATCCACGGCCGCGTCGGATGGGCCATCCCCATCCACGTCGTCCGCCGCCGGAGCTGCGGCGGCGGCGGCGGCGGCGGCGGCGGCGGGTCCGCGGGCTGCCGCGGCGCCGCGCCGCGGCAGCTTCCTGCCGCTCAAGGACGTGAGTGCGCTGCCCGAGGACGTGGCGGTGGACGGCCGGTCGGAGGCACCCACGGAACCGCAGTACCATCCGCCGTACATGGACAAGATCAGCTGCTGGTCCGCCATGCAGCCCAGCCACCTGGAGATGAGTCAGCCGCTGATGACGGCCATCAAGCTGTTCCCGCCGGTGGAGGCCGCCTACCCCACCTACGTCGACTTTGACGCGGCGCAGCGGATGCTGGCCAACCACACCAGCCGCAAGCGCCTGCGCCTGCAGCGGCGGCTGCTCCGCAAGCAGGACAAATACCAGATCAAGACGTGGGACCACTACTCGGGAGAGGCGTAGAGGGGCCAACCTGGCTCAGGGGTCGGGTCCGGGGCCCGAGAGCTTGAGACGTGGGTTTGTAGGTGGAGGGCCAGGAGGGCCCTGCCATCCTCCGGACTGTATCCCTGCACTGTACTCGTGTGTGGGACGCAGGTGGGGAGGGGATGCGCGTGCGCACACACCGCGGGCCTCCCGCTGCTCGTCGCGAGCAAGGCTTAGGCTCCGTGTGACTGCGGGGTGCGACCGCGTGCTGGCTGGCTGGCTGTTGCGGGTCCAGTCGTGGGGAGTGAGCTGCGAGGAGGGGACTCGCCTGGGGAAGCCGGGAACGGGGCCGCTGGGCGTGTGGGTGTTCGGCGAGGAGGTGGGGCGAGGAGGTGTGTTGCACCAGGTTGGACAGGGCTGGTGTGGCAGGCGACGGCGTGCAGGGCACCGCCAGGCGTTCACCCCGGCGCTGTACAGATGCTGTACAGGCGTACACGAACCGCTCTGAACTGAGCGCGCGTGGTTCCGTAGCCCCGCGGTCACGGCATGTACCGCATAAACTGCATGTGACCGACGTCGGCCATCGGGTCGCTTTCCATTGGGCAAGGAGGCATCACATGAGGCTCGCCAACAGACCGTAACACCGCCGTACGCATTCGGACAGGTTCGCACACCACCTTTCAGATGCATCACTCTGCAGGGGATTTACAAAGCCCAGACGATACACCTCCAACGCCTCACAACCTCACATGTGGGTAGTCCCCCTCACGGCGCCTGGTCTATCAGCACCACCTTGGGGCCCCGCCCCTGCCGTCGCTCCGCCTCCTCCCGCGCCCTCTCCTCTTCCGGCCGCAAATCCGCGCCCGCCAGCCTCGCGCCCCTCGCCACCGCCTCCGCCCGCTCCGCCGCCTCCGCCTCGTCCACGCCGCCCTCGCGCGCCGCCGCGGCCTCCGCGCGGAACGCCGTGCCGTCCTGCCACCGCGCCAGACCGTCCCATGGGTCCAGGCCCTCAGTCCGCGCGCGCGCCCCCAGGGCAGCCCTGCCCAGCCCAACCCGCTCCGGATCCACCTCCTGCGGCCGCGCTGCCCCACACATCATGTCCGCCGCCATCTTGGCCAGCAGGGGGGACAGCTGGTAGCCGTCCGTCAGGACCGCCTGACCCGCCAGCAGCCAGGCCGAGGATGGGGCCGCGTCCTCGCCGGCCGCCTCCGCCGCGACATCCCGCGAGGAGGTCGTCCCAGTCCGGCCGGGCGCTGCCGCGCCTCCTCCTCCGCCGCTGCCGGATCCGGAGCTGCGGGGCCCCGCGCCCTCGGGTCGGGATCTGGATCCCGATCCCGATGCCGCCGCCTCTGCGGCCGCGACCTCGGGCGTGAAGCCCGCGCTAGCGGTGCTGACGAACAGCGCCCGGCCGGGCTCGAAGCCGGGTAGGAAGCCCAGCAGGGGCCAGCCGTCGGGTGTGGCGGTGTACAGTCCGGGGTCACCCCAGTGCTCCAGGATCTGCTGCGCGGTGGGCCCCACCACCCCCTCGGATCCGAGGCCGGCGCCGTGGCCTGCGGTGACGGCCTCCGGGCCCCCGGCCGACGCGGACTCGGGCGAAGGCGGCAGCAGCGCCGGGCCCACACCTCGCAGCAGCCGCATGGCCAGGCGGTGAGCCCGCTGCAAGCCCGACCTGACATACACACGGGGGACACGGGGCGGGGTGAGCACAGCGATCGTGTGGCGGGGTGAGCACGGGGAATGCTCAGCGGTGTGTGTGAGTGTGGCGGCAGCAGGCAAGGCGAGAGCATTAACTGACGAACGAGTAATTGGGTGAATCACCGCTCAATCACCCGGTGAATCCCAAACGGGCTCGTCGGCAGGGATTGTGCACACACGCACCTGTCTGGTCTCCCCGGCAGCCAGTCCGCCGCAGCGGTCTCCCCCCCGGGAGGGTCCACCGCCAGGCCCAGGCTCAGCTTGAGCGCGGGACTGCCGGAGGCTCTCCGAGTCGGCATCCCCGTGACCAGCTGCGGCTGCTCCGCCCGCTCCGGAACCGTCCAGCCGGCCCTGGGCCCGGCACCGGCGTCCAGCGGGATGCCGATGGCCCGCCACAGCGGCGCGGAGCCCAGCTCAGCGGTGGCAGAGCAGCGGCCAAAGGTGCCCTGGACCGCCTGTCGCCCGGCATGCGCGGGGTCAGGGTTTAGGTTTTAGGGTCAGGATTTAGATAAGAGTCAGGATCTGGAGTAGAGTCAGGATTTGGAGAAGAGTGAGGAGCTCGAGCCGGAGCCGGAGGATGAGGAGGCGGCAGTGAGTTGACGAGGAGCCTGAGCAGGTTGACGTTGATGAGTGGGGGATCTCAGCAGCGCTCCGTGGGGCCCCCAGTCCCTCCCCAAAGGGCTTCAGTGCTCCCTCACACCCGGGGCTTGCAGAAACGAGGTTCCTTATCCCACCGCATACCGCCCCACCGCCTTCTGGGCTGACAACGCTGCAACCCCCAACCTACGGTAACACTCCCCCCCCCCGGCCCGGACCCCACCCCCGCCGCCTCCCCCTCACCCTCCCCCTCACCTGCAGCGCCGCGTCCGCCCCGAACATCCTGAGCACCTGGCGCGCGGCCCCCTCCTCGGGCGCCACCAGCAGCTGCTCCACCTCGAACACCGACTGGGCCTCGGGCAGCAGCGACCCGGAGGCACGCAGCACGAAGTGGCTGCCCTGGTCGCGCCAGCCTTTGGGGGTTGGGCAGGGGTTGGGCAGGGGGTGGGGTTGGGGTTGGGGCGGGGTAGGGGCGGGGTTGGGGCGGGGTTGGGGCGAGGTTAGGATAGGTGCAAGTCGGCTCTCTGATGCAAGCTGCACCGTTCGGGCTCGGCATCACGGGGGGCTGCGAGGGCCAGCCGCACGCCGACCCAACCGACCAGTGGCTTACGTTTGGGTGCAAGGGGCAGGTAAGATTGTCGGTGGTAGTGGGTGCGATCAGGGATGCGGAGCAGCAGCGGCGCGGCTGCCCTGGGTGGGCCCTGGGGACCCCCTTACCTACCCCCGTAGCCCACCCCCACCCCTGCCTACCCCTACTCCTGTCGCCCTCATCCCCACCCCCGCAGCCCACCTCGCAGCACCAGGCGGTCCCGCAGCAGCACCCCCTGCCGCTCCCCCAGACTGCTCAGCAGCTTGCCGGCCGCCAGGCTGTTGAGCACGCCGCCCTCGGGCTGGGGCGGGTGGGAGGCGGTGCGCGAGGGCGGGGCCGGGCCGAGTGAGTCACAGGGGTGGAGCTCGTCAGTCGTCAGTAAGGGCTGTGAGCAGCCGGGTGGCGACCGCAGGCCCCCGGGCCCCCCCGAGCCGCTTTGGGCCGCACCGGTGCCGGCTGTCGGCTGCTGGTGTCGGGTCCTATCGCCGCTCGGGAGAAAGAAGTAAATACACCGCAGACATACAGGCCGACAGGCAGGCCATGGCGTCCTGTTCTCCTTCGCTCGTGCTCGTTGGCCCTCTCGAGCCCTCTCGAATCCGCACACCCCCAAGCCCCGCCTACCTCCGATGAGGCGCACCCCGCACCCCCCATCCGGCCACCCACCTGCAGCAGTCCGGACACGCCGGCCGGCAGCTGCAGCGCCGGGAACAGCCCCGACAGCTCCTCGGACCGCAGGGAGCCCAGACGGACGCCCGCCGCCTGCAGCGTACGGCAATGTACGGTTACCGTGTATGTGTCAAAGGGCTGTTATCACTCGGTCTCACCTCGCGTGCAGGGCCCCCCCCTTTGGGTGCGTGTTGGCCCTCACGGGGATCCCTTCCTGACCGCTGCGGCCCGGAGGATCCCGACTTGAGGCCGGACTAGCACCTGAAGCCAAGCAGACTGATCCTGATCTCGACAGCGCACCCCGCCGTCTCACCCACCCTGCAGGCGTCCTGAATGCGCGCGAGCACCTCCCCCGCCTCGCTTCCGGCGCCCCCGCCGCCGCCACCGGCCCCGCCCCGCAGCGGCCCCAGGTCCAGGGAGCGGCAGTCGGCCAGCAGCTGCAGACCGCTGCCCCCCGCCTGCGCCTGCAGACCGCGCCAGTAGGCCGCCGCCTCAGATGCGATGCTGGGGGCGGGAGGGGGGGGGGGGGGAAGAGGCGGAGGGAATGGAAGAAACGGGGAAGAGAAATGCGCCAGGCGAAAAGCCTCCTCAGTGTCACGTGGCAGGGCCGGCAGTCTGGAAATCATCAACAAGGAAACCATTGGTTAGGACGCCAACCGGCATGGACAGCTGGCGGCAGGTCATGGCGCCGACAAACCGGGGGCCGTGGGTTGCGGCTCTCTCCGCCTCTCCACGGCCCCCGGGATGGGATCCCCCTCACCGCCCGCATCCCCGCCGGCCGCCACGGCCCGCACCTGACCGCTGCGGCATCCGGGTGGGTCAGCTGCAGCGGGCGGTAAACCCCCGGGGGCGGCCGGGTCGCTGTGAGGCCCAGGTCCGGCAGCAACACCACCTGGGGGGAAGGGAGACGGGCAACGGGGAGTGAAGTGCGGCGGGTGAAACCCGCATCTGTTGACCACGCACGCCGCCGCCGCAGCAGCAGCAGCAACAGCAGAAGAAGCAATGGCAACAGTCCGCAGCAGCAGCAAGTAAGAGCACGGGCCGGATGCGGCGCTGCGGGAGACGACTTGACGGGGAGGCGTTGGGCCAGGAGGGCAAGGATATGCAGATGGGGGAGTTTCGTGAATTGAAACGCCGCAAGGTCCGTTGGATGCTCGTTGGAGCCCGTGGCCATGCATGGGGCGTAGGGAAGGGCCTTTTCGGGCCACGACGACGGAAGGGCGACCAAGACCTGCTTGTCCGGCCACGGGGGGCAATAAAGACCCCGAGGGGCAATGAAGAAATTACCTTCTTCCCCCGACGCGCCAGAGAGTATGCCACCGCAAACGCGACTGCGCTCCCCCCGAGCACCGCGACGTCAGCAGCGCGACGCTCCACCGTGGTGGTGGCGCTGGCTGGGGCGGGGCGGGTCCCAACACTGCGACTCCCTGGCGGATTCCAAGTTGATTTTAATGATGCCATGGTCATGACCAGCCGATGACGACCGGTGCATTTCAGCAGCGCCCAACCGGCCCGACACGACAGCGACGTTCCGGATGAGCAACGACGCGAGTTTAGATTCACGTTGATATGCATGTATCTTTAGTTTCGGCAACTTTAAGGAGCTGAGCCTTGCTTGCGGCGCAGGCAGTACTTGTATTACTGAGAAAATCGCAAAACAGGAAAGGAGACTCAAAGCTGCAGGCAGTGCGCACCCGATATGTAAACCTCCATGAAAAAGTAACAAGAATTCGGGCATAATTCTGGGCTTGCTCACGACGTTTTCGCTTCCACAGGGGTTTCGGATCCAGCAACAACCGAACCTTCGACTTCCACATGCAAGATATTGCAATGATGCATACTGATTTTTGCTGATATGAAAACGGCATAAGTTTGTCAGATGCCATCCTTTGCGGAGGTTTCGCCCTGCGACAGTCATCCTCTGGTCGCAACCCAGCTGCCGTCATGGTACCCGCACCACAAAGATCACGCTCTTAAGAGCATAATTATTCCGCTGCCGCCAGGCTTTCTGAATTACCTCCAGGAAGACGGCGTCTTCCTCCCGGATGGCTCGGCGGCGGTGAGCGCGGGCACTGCCAGGGAGAACCCTGACAATCTCGTAGGACAGACGCGCCTAACACAACTCACCCTGCCAGGCGTCTGCTCTATGAAACCTATGACCCTTGCCGCTCGCGCGCCGCACGCTGCCAGGTTCCCCCGCTGGCGGAGCTGGACGCGGCGCTGCTGACGGACGGGGACTACCGCCGCGACGACTGGGGCACCGCCCCCGGCGGCCGCGGCACCGCAGTCCTCCCACAGCCCAGCCCCAGCGGACCCCTCCACAGCGGCCGAGACGGGTTGTTGAGCGGCAGCCCGCAAAGCTCCGAACAGGATGACACGCAGCAGGTGCCCCCGGGTCGCCACCACGTCGGGGGCGGCATGCATGGCGGCGGCGGCGGCGGCGGCGACAGTGACAGCGGCAGCGACAGTGACAGCGGCAGTGAGGCCCTCTCGCGGGATATGGACTGGACGGCTCGCTTCCCGCAGCTTCGCGCCTCCCTGGACTCGGCCATCAGCTCCCTGGGCGGCCGGGTGGTGCCCAAGCTCAATTGGTCGTGTCCCACCGACGCCGTGTGGATGAACGCCAACGGGACCCTCACGTGTCGTAACGCGGAGCAGGTGGGGGCAGGGAGGGGGCAGGGAGGGGCCAGGGAGGGGGCGGGGAGGGGGCAGGGAGGGGGCCAGGGGTTCGGGGTGGAGGGTGCTTGTGTCTGTGTGACTTTGTGACACTCGTCGGTGTCGTGAGCAGAGGAGCGTGTGTGTATATGTGTTTGCCCCGAAGCGCCGATGCCGTCCCACCCACCCGTCACCCTTCCCACCCCACCACCCCGGCAGGTGGTGCTGCTCCTCAAGAGCTCCGACCGGGTGGCGCATGACGTGGCGCTGCTGACGGCGGTAGCGGAGGCCGGGGCCGGGACCGGCGGCCGTACGGCAGTGGAGGACGCATCCCAGCTGCGCCCCGCCGCCGCCGCCTCAGCCGCTGACCAGCAGGGACCGGCCCCTCAGGATCCCCAGACGTCGCTGGTCACCCAGCAGCAGCAGCAGCAGCAACAGCAGCAACAGACGTCCGCGTCAGCTTGTTGGCCGGGGGGCAGCCCTGGAGCGCTTGACAGCCGGGGGGAGGCGGAGGCCTCCTGCCACGGGGAGCAGGCCGGGGCTGCCCGGGGCGGGCGGGATGAGGCCTCCGGGCCTTCCGACGGGAGAGGCGGCGGCGGAGGAAGCCGATGCGAGGGCGAAGGGGACTCCGCCGACAACGAAGTCGCGGGCCCAGGGCCCGGCTCCAGCGGGTCCGGCGGCTCAGTGGGCGCTGGGCTGCTGCGACCGGTGCTGGTCCTCAAGAAGTGGTGCAACCTGCGGCCGGAGAGGGAGTTCAGGTGCGCGGCTGCCCGCCGGTTGCTGGGGGCTGGGGGCTGGGCCGGCGACGATGGCTAGGGCTGTGGGGCCCACCCCACCCCACCCCGGGCCCATCAGGGTGTGGCGCACCCCACAGGAGTTACGACAGCCGCCCGCTGCACTGCAGACCACCCGGGCGGATGGCACCCGGGCCCGGGACCGCCAATACATGTAGCCGACGGCGCCGCAGGGGTTCAGCGGGTGCGGTGTACCCGCTGGTCGGAGGCTGAGGCCGGGGGCCCCCGCTTCCGCGGCAGACGGAGGAGGGAGGAGGCCCGGGGGGGGGGGGCGCTCAGGCGCTGTGGGCGGTTGCCGGGTCTGTGGGCGGGGCCGGGGGATGGTGGTGGCAGCTGGTAGGGTGGACCCGTCGCTCTGCCGCGTGTGGATAAGAGACGCGCCTGAACCAAACCAAGCACCAGTATATTTACCATATTAACCTGCAAAGTGGGCGCCTGCCGCGTGTGGGAGATGGCCGCGGGCGCGGTCGTGCCGCTGCCTCGTCCCTGTGGCGTGAGGCGTGAGGCGCTTCGAGTGCGCGGGGAGCCTACGCTTCAGGCCTCCATCTCACCTCCCCGTCCAAGGCACCGTACCCCAAACCTTGCTGTTATTGTTGTTGTTGTTGTTCTTGCTGTTGTTTTTAATTGCTGTTGTTCTTGCTGTTGCTGCTGTTGGTGGTGGTGCTCAGGTGCTTCGTGAGGGGCGGGGCGCTGGTGGCGGCCAGCCAGCGGGACGTGAGCCAGGCCTTCCCGGCGCTGACACCCGGAGCGGTGGCGGAGGTGAAGCAGCGGCTTTGGCGCTTCTGGCAGGACAAGATGCGGGGCAGCAGCCTGCCGCTCAGGGACTGTGAGTGCGGGCCGGGCGGGCGGGCGGGCGGGCGGGGTGAGTGCGAGGAGCACGTCGGTCGGGCCAGCCAACCCGGGTGACCGGGCGCGCTGCCGGGCTCCACGGCTGGACGCTGGAGGTGCTGTGGCCCGTGCACGCGGCCAGCTGTGGCTGAGAGCGGGGCTACATACCCCGCCTCTATGCCCCGCCTCCATGCCCCGCCTCGTATCGTACTGCTGCGGAGCGTGCAACGCCATCATACGGTACCCCTTTCTGTGCGTGTCCGGAACCCAATCCAAACCGCGCATCCCCGGGCAATGCAACCGTTCCCGCGCGTTTCCATCCCGCGCGTTTCCATCCCTTGCCCGTCCCTTTCCTTCCCTCCCCCACCGCCGCGGCCACGACCCCGGCCCCGCCGTCTCCCCCAGTCGCCTTCGATGTCTACGTCCCCTCCGAAACCACATCCGGGGTGCGCCTGGTGGATGTGAACCCCCTGACGGACACCACCTCCCCGGGGCTGTACGACTGGGCCGAGCTGGGCTTTGCACCCGCCGCGATCCCGCCCGCGGAGGCGCTGCTGGAGCGCCTGCTCCTGCGGTCCCGGGGGCACCAGGGGGGCGTGCTGGCGGCGGCTGCGGAGGAGGCGACGGGCACCGCGGGGCGGTGTGGCGACGGGGACTCCTGGATGGATGAGGCGGTGGGGCTGTCCGCGCTGCCGCTTCCGTCGGGTGCCCAGGAGCTGCAGGTGGGCGACGGCGGGGCCGTGTGTGTGGGGCTATGTGACAAATTGATTACCCATTAAGTAACATGCCCGATGCAGCCGTTCGTGTGTATCAGATAACTGAGCCGCGAGCCGTTCTTGTGTGTATGATTGTTTTGCTGGCTGGCCCTGTCTGGTCCAGGTGCGCATCGTGGAGGGGCCCTCTCAGGGGCCGACGGGGGGCGCCGCGGCGGGGATGCGCGGCGCTGAGGCGGCGGCCGGTGGGCTGGCGGGGCTGGTGGGGCCCATGCTGCTGGGCTCACGGGCTGCGCTGGCGATGCCGTACGACATGTTGGGCATCGCCGACTCGGTTGACAAGATGATTGAGGTGATGCAGCGCCAAGAGCAGCGCAGGCGGCTTGAGCGCGACCAGGGCTCCGACGACCAAGAGGATGAGGAAGAAGAAGAGGAAGAGGAAGACAAGGAGGAAGGCGAAGAGGAGGGCCCATGTATCGATGAGGCACATGGGGGAGGAGGTGGGCAGATGGTCCCGAACCGGCGGCTGCCGTACGTCGGGCGTCGCGGTGCGGCGGCGGGGCCGCCTGCGGCCCGGGGTCCCGAGGTCGGGGTCCAAGGGAGGGAGCCGGGGCCCGAGGGCCCTTCCGCAGCGGAGCTGGCGGCGGTGTTTGGCAGCCCCCCCACGGGGCCGGAGGGAGGTGACGACCTGGGGTCGCTGGCCGGGCTCCAGGGGGGCTGGGGGGACCTGCAGGCCCAGGCAGCCGACGTGATGGCCATTCTGGGGGACCCAGACCGACAGGAGGAGGGCGTCTGAGGGGGCAGGGTGGCGGCTGACGTGGGGCGGGCAGCCGTGTGGAGGTTTGGAGCGCGGGCGTCCGATGCGTAACGGGGGTGTAAGCGTGCAACAGCGCCGAATGGATCGGAGCTTCGCAGGACATGGGGCACATGGATGCGGATGCCCAGCTCACGGATGTGCACGTGAGCCCACGTGTGCCCTCGAGGCGGTGTGCCCTTTTGGTCGCCGGTGCAGTCCGTGCGCTGGCAGGGGAGCGGAGCGGGCACGGCAGGCACGATGGGGTCGCTCAGCTGCCATTCACACTTTCTTATGGCCGCTAAACCCGGAGGGTTTCTTGCTGTGAGGTGCCGCGGCTGTCTGTCGGGGGATACCGTACGGCAGTGTACCTCTGGAGGGCCACCGGGCGCTGCTGAGATCCGGTGTGAGGTGCGGGCGGCCTCCTGCGGCTCTCATGGCCCTCCTTCCCGGCTCCGCGGCCTTGCCCGGTCGCTCAAGACGGTGGCCGTGCGGATGCAGGGATGATAGCGGCGGCGGGGCGGGGCGGGGCGGGGCCTATGCTTAGCGAAGAAGCCCGGCGGTGTGTACCGGTATGTGTCTGTGTGTGTAAAAGAGAACTGAGCCGCGAGAAGCGAAGTCCAGCGTGTCAGGTGATGTAGGCGAAGGAAGTAAATGACACCCGAAATACCCTTAACTCGAAACCCGAATTACCGATAACCCAGATGGAAGTGAATGGTGACGGCGACGTAGAGGATAGTCGCAGACCAGCCGCATCCGCACCGGTATGTGTGTGTATGTGTGTGTAAAACCTCGCACTGGCGATTTACATCTTTTTCAAGCGTTCGGCTTGTCCTCGCACGCCCGGAGCTCTGGCCGGCCGGACGGCCGCTGTCCATTCCATCCGCCTCAGCGGCCATCTCCCCAAGGGGTGCCGCCACACAGGTCCAACCCTACTCCGGCCAGGGGCAGCCACCATAGCCGACCTGCTTCCCCCCGGCACCTGCTTCCCTCCGACCCCCTTGCCGCCGCTGGCACGCATCTGCAACCCATCACAGGCAGTACCAATCACAACGCGCCGTACCAATCAGGCCCTGCTGTGCATATCTGTACGAATCGTTCAGGTCTCAGATCAACCTTCTGTGTCCCAGTCCCCAGGGGCCTTATATACATGCCTTATGTACGGATAACCTCCCGTCGGTTGGAGGCCGGACGTCGGCCGCGCTGATGCAACGCCGCAGTCGTCGTACGGCACACACACACCCCGCGTATGCGGGCCTGGGCGGTTCTGGGTGGGCTTCTCATTAATCACACACACACATACACCGACCGCAACGAGCCCCCCCGGGAGCGTTGATAATAAACAAATAAACACGCGAGCACGTGATTGAGGCACGGCTATAATCCAAATATAATTGGATATGTTACCATTCTTCCGCGGTACAACCCCTGTGCCCGGCCGTCCCGCTGCCCGCATCCGCCCGCACCGCCCTCCCCACCGTCGCGTAATCAATGCGATGAATCGGTACAACAAAGCCACGTGCTGATACCCGCCCCCGTATTCCAACCACCATTGCCTATGTATACCAGGGCCCAGAACGAAAAAGAAACCGTGCGGTTGGTTGGTGTGTCCAACAACTTGCAGCCCCCACAACACCACCTGCAGCCCCGCGGCGGCCGACACCAGCGACCCCCCTTCAGGCGCTCGCTGTCTCACTGCAGGTTAGGGTTTAATCATCCCATCATCCCATGTATTAATCTTGAAAGCTTATGAAGGGCACGATGGCCTCCGGACCGCCACCGCCACCGCCACCGCCTGCTGACTGCCGACCTGCCATCACAACCTCCTGCGCCGTGAGAGACGCAGAGCCCAGAGCCCTCCACGATGAGGCACGAGGCAGCCCAGAGCCCACCATACAAAAGAGTTCACGCGGAACACGTCTTCTTGAGGGTTGCCGTACAAATGGACACCTTGTCGCACGCCGGTGCGGACCCATCCACCCCGACAGGGGAACCCCAACCTGCACTGCTGCACACCACCACCCTCAGACGGTTGGTCTGCTCACACACTAGTTCAGACACATAGACACACATACCCACACACGGGGCGGGTTTCTCACTGAACACACACATGTGTAGGTTAGATACCGCTTGTCCACTGTTGTCCGCTACAGGGGTATCCTGACAGAGAGAGAGAGAGAGGAAGCGGAGCGCCGTCAGCCGCACTGGACCGTGCGAACGACTATGCCCCTAACACGGCCGTCAAGTCACGCGCGCGCACACACACACACAAGTACATGGCGGGGCGGGCTCCTCATTAAACAAACATACATGGCACCGACGAAAATGGCCGACGAGCGAAGAATTTCACGATGAACGTTTCATCAGGGACTAGGGACCCCCCGGGGGTCATCGATAAAACAGTGACTGCTGCGTCATTCATTGGAGGCGCCATGCCGGGGGGTTCGCACGCCAAGGAAAACTCCCCGGCCGGTGTGGTGGTGGTGGTGGTGGGGGGGTGCGGCAGGTTCCCGGCGGATGGGAGGGGCCCTCGCCGGGCGCGCCGGGCGGCCCCCGGCTGCTCACAACCTCAGTGAACTCGGACTGGTTGGCGGGGCTGCCAAGCAGCAGCGACTGCTGCTGCTGCTAAAAAGTCCTATAACTGCAGCGTCCCACCCAGCGCCCACGGGTTGGCCACCATCTGTTCCTCGAGGCGGCACCCTCCCGCCCTCCGCCGCCCGCCTTTCCAAACCCCCGCCTCGCTCAGAACAACGTAACGGGGAATGTTGGGCAGCAGTGCTTGCTTTCGTCGAACAGACTGATCCTGTAGGGGGGGATGGGCGACGACACCCAGGCGGCTTACACACCGACAGCGGCCGCCCTATCAAGACATGACAGGAGCCTATCAGACGCAGCAGCAGCGACAGCACTTTCGACCTCCACGTACCGTGTGCGTCCCACCGGACAGGACCTCCCCTTGGATCCCCTATCCGCAAATGGGGAGTAGTCCCCTACCCTCACTCCCACCCACTCGTGTCTGGGCTGTTTTTCCATTAAACCCGCCCGCACCCAAGGTGAGGTGCACCCACCAGCACGTGTTGGACCCGTAGGAGCAGAACTTGTTCAGGTCCGTGCTCTTATCCAGCTCCAGACAGATCTTGCCGCCGTCCGCCTGCTTGCGCGACCAGTAGAGGGACGACACCTTGATGGTGCTGTCGCCCTTGGCGCCCCAGGAGGGCTTGATGAACTTCATGGAGGGGGCGCCCGCGGGCTGCAGCCCCACGGCCACCAGACTGGACCGCCGGAAGTAGCTGCCCATGATCTCCGCCTTGTACAGGGTCGTGGTCTTGGCGCATGGGTTCTGCGATAACACCAACCGACGTGCGGGGAATGGGGTTGAATTAAAGATTAAGGAAACGGGGTGGGTGGCCGGGACGGGGGGTGCGGTGGGATGGCATGGTTCAGCACGCACATGTGGAGTGTACGGCAGGGCCGCTTACTTGGTGTGGCGCAGCTATGTGCAAACCATAGCCAACCCACGGCGCACCCGACTGGAAACCCGGACCCCCCCTGCTTGGAGCGTGTGGAGACAAGGCGCCCCGGCTTAGCTGGGCTGAAGAGCCCCGCCGTACGGTACAAGGACCGATTCCGCAAACATTATAGCCATGGCGCATTGGTTGGGACTCAGCACCGGACTAGCTTCTTCGCGCCGACAGGGGCGCGGCCTTCGTGTTGTTGCTGGTCGCGCCCCGGGTGCTGCAAGGACTAAGGGGTTGGACAGCGGGCCGCGAGGCGCAGGACCCGCTCAGGTTGGGCTTCTGCCCAATCCCTGGTTGGGGCTCAGCTGTCGCTACCTTGACCAGCGTCAGGCACAGTCAGATATGTAACGATGCACACACAACCCAGATGCCAGCTACACTACATCACAGCGCACTGCTTGTGCTCAAGGCCATTCCGCATGGTTAGGCCTCAGCCCGCGCCGGTCTGTGCGCTGCCACGTGGCTCAGACCGACATGCGATATGGGACGCGACCTTATCCAGAGCGGCACAGGTAGGCAGTCAGGCAGTCAGGCAGGTGCTCACATCTGGCGCGGAGGGGCCCACCCGGGCGATCGTGAAGCAGAAGAGCGTGGTGTTGGGTTTGCGGCCCGGGGCTTGCTCCAGGAAGGGAATGGTGGCGAAGGGTGTGGAAGCGCGCCGGGTGGTGCACCTGGGCACATCGCAGGGTCACACAGTCACACATCCGAGGGTTACAAAAGGGATGGGGGACGGACGGTACAGGGATTGTGGCCAAGCACTGTGGGGGCGCTGAATGGGGTGTCGGTGCAGTAACAGCGAACTAAATGCGCCCCAGGGAGGGGAGGTAGGTTTCGGCACTTGGCCAGAGCTTGGGCGGAGATCAGCTTCATGCAATTCGGGGGCACCGGCATCCGCCTGCCGGTCTGAGGCGTCGCCTGCCCACCTCGCCCGTCGCGGTCCACAGCCGCTGCAATCCCGATCGGGTCCACCGTCCGTCTCACAACCGATCAAGCATGGTGTCGCCGCTCCAGCCCCTGTCTCCCGTTCCCCGACCCGTCACACCATCACCGCTCCGGGCCCTGTCTCCCCCTCCCCGACCCCCGACCCTGCCGCCTCACTGGCACTTGGGGAAGTCCGGGTAATCGAGGTCGCAGGGCTGCAGGTAACGGGTCTCCAAGCAGCTGGGCGGCAGCGCGGGCGGTGCGCCGCCGTCGCCGCCCACAAACACCCCGAACTGGTACC
This sequence comes from Eudorina sp. 2006-703-Eu-15, assembly GCA_003117195.1. NCBI lineage: Eukaryota > Viridiplantae > Chlorophyta > Chlorophyceae > Chlamydomonadales > Volvocaceae > Eudorina > Eudorina sp. 2006-703-Eu-15. Next base: position 156,745 of record BDSI01000136.1, read on the forward strand.
CGTAGGCACGGAGGTACGGCGGACAGGCGGAACCGGCCAGCAGCACCGCCCAGAACGGGGCCTGCAGCTCCACCCAGGGCTGCAGTGCGGCGCCCTCTTGGAACGAGCGGAAGCTGACGCAGACCTTGACCAGGTTGGGCTCACAGGACGCGGCCGGCGGGCTGCGGTCGGCGGCGGCGTCCTCTAGCACCTGGGCCCCGGCCACGGCCGCCTGGGCAAGGATGTCGGAGCGCACCTGCGCCGCGACGTCCTGACACTGCTCATCCGAGATGGTGAGGGTGAACAGCGGCGACACAGGGATGAGGGCCAGGTAGACGCAGGCTGTGCTGGGCGTGGCCTCGGCCGCCTGGTCCGGCGGCGGCGGCAGCGGAGGGTTGTTCAGCCCTGCGGCACAAGCAGCTCTGCAGGTACGGAGGGAGGACGCCAGGTCATGAGTCATGAGTGGTTGCCTTGAAGCGTAAGTTGGGCGTGGATGTACCAGCCGCCACCAGCCAGACAGAGAGGGCCTGCCATGTGGGTAGTGAGCTGCAGGATCAACAGCTGTTGTCCTTGCATTTCCCGCAGTAGTGCCCATCGGCGTCTCGATACAGGATCAGCAAGTGCGTACATGGATGAAAGCAGGCAATAAGGAAGGAGCGGCATTCGGAGGCAGGAAAACAGCATTTCACAACTGCTGATGTCTGTTTTTGTGACCGGTCATGTCGCATGCCAGGAACACTGCTCCCATAACATAAACCGGTCCCAGTGTATTTTTGTGGCGAGTCTTACGTGTGAAGAAAAGCAAACAAGAGCAGCACCCGCGAAATGGCCTCCATTTCGCGGTTCCTCGTAGTTCAAACGCAGGAGCGAAGCCGTAAAATGAATTCGTCAAGCTCGTTCGGTACCCAGTCCCATCAATAAGTTATCGGCACCCGTCAACTGTCTTCAAAGCATGTGTACATGCCCAAGCGGGAATGGGTTTAAGACAAATTTCGTGACGATGAATTTTAGTCGGAGATCTTTCACTGGGGACCAACTGCTGATCCCCTAATTTGGTTCTCAGTGTGAACCAAAGAAGGTTAAGCCTGCCAAGCTTGCCAGCGCCGTATTTCTGAAAATGAGCAGTACAGCGGTACCCAATTGCGACAGAGTGCGACAGCGCACCGGCCTTTCAAAAATAAGTTGCGGCTATTAGCCTTGCTGCACCCACGACTCTCATGTGAAAGGTATAAAATTTAAAGCAAAATGTTTACGTTGCTACCCGGAACACGTCGCTAATATTAGCGCAATTCAACTAACGAGACGCCGGCCGCGCGGGCAAGAACTGATGTGCATGCTAGGTAAAACCAGGGTAGATTTAAAATCCATTATTCTGGAACTGTAAAATTGCGGCTCCACGATACGCAGTTCTGGATACGTCTGGGCTGCCACGATGTTCATAAGCAACGGTCTGTAGCGTATATGCATACTCATGCGCACCGTTCGACACGCGAACGCCATAGGAAATATATATCGGTGACGATGCGCGGTCTTCATTACGCGGAACCGTGCCTGGCAGCGAATGTCGCTGAACGATAAAGCGGCAGAGGGCAGCGGACATCACTGCAAACCGATCTAGTCAGTATAGTATGAGAAATGAATATCAGTTGGCGCGGTAACCGCGGTTGCAGATGTTGTAAATGAAGCAGCTGGTAAGCACATGTTGCGTCAGACATCCATGGTGCCGTACGATGTACCACAAGTTCCCTTTGGCTGTCACTGTCGGTCGACTGTGCGGTGCTCACCGAGCCATGTGTCGACTGTGCGGTGCTCACCGAGCCATGTGTCGACTGTGCGGTGCTCACCGATCGGTGCTCTTAGGAAGCCCTGTACTTTCGAACCCGGACCAGCCGCGGATCAAGTGCGCCGCGATACCGCCGCCTCCCTTCCCTAACGAGAAAGCGCGGGCGTGAACGGCTCTGAAAAGACGCGAGTTTCTCGTTGATGAAATCCTCAACAGCAGCATTGCAGCTATCGCGTGCAGCGCTCCAGGCCTCCTCCCAGTCCACTGCGCAGCCCTGCTCCAGCAGCCAGGACAGGAACTCCACGCTGCAGCCTTCGCTTACACCATGGCTGGCTGAGGAGCAGGTGTTCCCTCCTGCCCCAGCCAGCACACACCCTTCCGCTGCAGGCACTGCACAACCGCATGTCCTGGTTGGCGATGGCGATCTCGTAGCACTTACTGTCATCCTGTTGCAAAAAGGGACCGAATGGGAACACGAATGAATGAATGCTGCTGACATCTGCATTTTGACGCGACCCACACCTCTGATCCACACACGAACCTTGCAGGCATCCTGTATGGCATGCTTCCGGCGATCTACACTAGGGCAACGAACACATGGGGCTGAACACTATTTGTGGAGCCTGTCCGGTGCGCCATGGTGGTGCAGTTTCGTTTATGCAGTGTACGGTGCGGAAGCTTCAGCTGTCACCGATGACCCGCGGGGTCTGCTGTAACATCCTTGGTAATAATGGACTACTGAGACTCACTAACTCTGTTCTGGTCCACAATCCACTCGATGAGGGCAACGTTGCCCGACCTCGCAGCCTCCCATGTGCCGCCTTGTGCGTGCAGCCACTGCAGAACCGACAGGTTGCCAGTCTCAGCCGCAATGTAAACCAGGTCCGGGCAATACCACTTCAGAGCATCCCGCAGATACTCCGCAGCCTCCGCCGCTGGCCTCAGATGAACGCGATGCTATACGTCACGCCGCCCGTAGTTTTCATGTCCAGTTTTGGTCATGTAGGGAGGGAATCTGTTTTAATCGAGCAGCGACCCTTGAATGAGGTTCTGATGCATCTGTTTGGGGTCATGTGTTTGTGCTAAAGATAGAAGCGGGCATCATTCTTGGGTTCGCGCCGCGCTTATTGACCGCAATTTGTCCCTTCTTGCTGTTTGTGTACATCGGCCCATTGGAACAAACATCCCACCTGGGCACATGCAAGGGGACCACAAGCGTGAAGAAGAAGGGCCAAGAGTGACATCAGGGACATCGTCGCATAGGGGTTGAGCCTCGAGGAGTTGATGTTACTTGTTACATTTGGAGTCCCCGGCAACACGCGCACAGCCCCGACCTCCAGCTCACACTGAGCCGCAGAACGACCTATGGGTGTACATATGCGTCTCCGTCGTCATGGTCAGCACGCTGTTCAGACGAGGGACGGCCTTCGAATTATATTCTGGGTAGATCTCTGAAGACATTTGCGTTGCAGTGGGAACACAGCTTGAGCGACGCGTGTCTCCTTCATGTTTACGATATTGATGCACAATATTGATGTACAATAATCGTACCTTGATGCCCCCTGAATGAGGCCGTGCAGTACGAGGAGGCGCTGCGGCGGGCGGTGTACGGCGGCTGCGGGCTACGGCGGCCTGCGCAGGTCCTGGCGGGCCTGCTACAGCAATCCTTCCTGGAGCTGCGGCTGGCGTCGTACAGGTACGGTGTACGGAATTGCTCCTGAACATGGATCCCTCCCGTTCCTGCCTTGACCTGCCCTCCCCTTCCCGGCACTGTACTGCATACTGTATTGCAATGACCTGCACTGAACCCTAGTGCACTGGACGGCACCGTACTGCATCGCAGATGCATCGCGGCGCTGGCGCTGCGGAGCTGGTTCGCCGTAGATCTCGTCACAACGCCGGTTCTGTATGACAGAATCACTGACGCGAGCAGCGACAGCGGCGCGGCGGCGTGCACTTGGCGCCACGCGGCGGCGGCGGCGCTGTGGGCCACCGTGTCAGCGGCGGCGGAGGCGACAGGGGACGCGCCTCCGCCGGATGCAGGCGAGGTGGCGTTTGCCACGACGCTGGCAGCACAGGCGATGGTTGAACGCGTGCGGGCGGCCGTGCGCGGCGGACCGTACGGCACCGACGCTGGCAGCCGTACTGCAACGGCGTCGGCGGCGGAGGCCAGCAGGATGCACGAAGAGCATTTCGTAGCGTCGCGGGGGTTTGGTGGCGGCATGTGAGGGCGGTTAGCGTGACCGTTGTCGCTTTGTGGACACGTGCGGCTGGCTCTGGAGATTTTGGGTCGAATCCAGGCCGGCCAGTCATCAGTCCTGGAGGGCTCGGTTCCGGTTGCTGCGGACGGATGCGCTCCGCCCTTATTTTGAACCTGGTCAAGCAACCAAACAAGTCATCGAGATCGGCTCGTCACTGAACATCTGGGTGGCACGACTCGCCCGCTGCAGCGCCATCACTGTCTGCTTTTTTTGTAACCGTCTGCTTGCAACATGCGATGCGAGCTTTGGGACGTCGAAATGCAGAAGCTTTCACAGCGACCGTGACCAGACAGGTGGGTTGTGACGGTCGTGGACACGTGCTGCGTTGCTTTGTGCTTCGTGCTCCGTTCACAATTTGTGACAAAGTATAATCAAACATACGGGTTTGTCGCACCACACGCATTCGAGGTTGGAGCCATGGGCTTGCAGCGCCGTTTTTATTTGTGCAGGGACATACGTACGGACCTAAGTGCGGACATCAGATACGGAACTGCACGGGTATACTTTTGATTGGGGACCAAAAACCCCTACGTAGAGGCCTTCCACTGTGTCCTGCTCATTGCCCCGAGACCCCCTGCTTGTACGCAACCCCGACACATGCAGGGCTGCAGGACGTGCAGGGTGCACCCACACGTACAGCAGGTGCTCCTGCCAACCTCCGTTACAAACCACCATTGGCAGTCAACCCACGTAGCCACGCGACAACATGGAACCAGCAGTCAAATCAATTCTCGTACCTTGCCGTACACTTACATGCATGCGTGGATTGCTTCCACGCACAACGGCAGTTTATTCGCAAGAAACTGCCTATGACTATGCTACTTTCTCGCTTGGAGAAGCGAGGAACGAGCATAACATCCTTGCCGTTTCGTGAGGCGGATCCGCCTGCCATGCAACCTAGCCGCCTGGTCAGGTACACATATAACATCCCACGTATATGATCGTTGGTTGTACTACCTATGCGGAGTGCAGAATTGTAAATCGGCGAAATGAGCGAGGTATCCATCTAGATAGACAGAATTACGCAGTTGCCAAAAATTGTGAGTTTCATTTCCTCGCGTTAAGTAAGACTGGACTGCGCTTCAAACGAGAGTCGGTGCCTACCGTACTGCCAGCACGGCCCACTCGCAGCATTCTGTTGCCAGATATCCCTTGTAGCTAGCATCCAAATTCCTCCTGATCTCCCATGGTGTAACTGAGATCACTGAGCAAGAGTGTACCATACGTATACCGTACGATAAGTTTACGGTAAATAAAACGAGCGAGAAACACAATAACGTGCGCAAGGTGCTCAACTACGGACCGAAATAATTTGATAGACACGAACAGTTCATTATACGGATGCAGTCAGTTGCATTTGGTCCAACGTGTTGGGACTCAGTTGCTGTACGTACAGCAGTCATGTGCTTCTTCTTGCGGCTTCAGAGGTGTAAAAACCGCGCACTCCCCTCTCATGAACAAAACATTTTGAGGTGACTCCTGGCTTAGACAGCGTTTCATCGCATCGCCACTAACCGAGACAGGTATCGATATTTCGTCAGGACTGAGCGTAATGAATGCGGAGGCCTGGAATGGTGGGCGGTCTGAGGAGAACGCTTACTCCTCAAACACAGCAGCTTCAAGAAGTCGGCAATTGCATGCTCTTATTCGGCCTGCATGGCAAAGCCAGGGGCAGCTGTCACCTCTTATGTCATCCGCCGTTGGGCGCTGTCTTTAATCACTGTTATCGTAAATGGAGTTTGTTTGGTAGTATCATTTCATGAAAACCTTGTTGTCTACTCCCAAAGACACATACGCAAATCTGCGACGGGATAACTAGTAAGTCAGACGCATCCGCAAAGCACAGGAGAAGCGACCGTATGTGACAGGACTTAGAAGTCCACAACGTACAAGGCCTGCGGGCCTGGAGGCCTGCGGGCACCGGGCACGCGGTTAGAGTCATGCTATACTTATGCAAAGCTGGGCCGTCAGAGCTATGCAACATAACATATTTTGTCATAAGTCGCTCATCATATAAATCTATTTGTTTGGAATGCCTGATGAATACTCGTCGCGGCGCATTTTTCCCAATCCACTTCTTGCGACACACTCCCGAACGGACCGAAACGGACATCCATAGCTAGCTGATCGGCATATTCCTCAGATTTGCAATATATAATTTATGTCACAAACACGTCGCCTAAATCGCCTAAATCGCATGATCAAGCGTCGGGCAGCGCTGTACGGCAGTTTGTGGTTTGTACACGTCGTCTGTCGTCTAGATCGCGCGCAGAGCTTTCCACCTCATAGCTTGGCGACATCATCCACGCTGGCTTTTTGAACTGTCAATGGTCGGGCCCTAGGATGCCTGTCAGAGTCATCAGTCCTGGGGGGCCCCGTTCCGGTTCCGGCCAGACTGATGTGCTCCGTCCTTACGGAGACCCTGGTCAAACAATCAAACAAGTCATCTCGTCACTGAACATCTAGGGTGGCACGACTCGCCCGCTGTAGCGCCATCACCGTCTGCTTGCAACATGCGAGCTTTGGCACGTCGAACTGCCGAAACTTTCTTTCACGACATCCGTGATGAGTCAGGTGGGTTGTGACGGTCGTGAACACGTGCTTCGTTGCTTCGTGCTTCGTGCTCCGCTCACAATTTGTGATAAAGCAGAATCAATCATACTGGTTTGCCGTGCAACCGTTTATTCGAGGTTGGAGCCATGGGCTTACAGCGCCAGGGTTCAATTCTATTTGTACAGGGACATACGTACGGATATATGTACAATGCACTTAACGGAACTGCACGGGTAATCTTCTGAGAGGGGACCAAAACCCCTACGTAGAGGCCTTCCACTGTGTCCTGCTCATTGCCCCGAGACCACTTGCTTGTACGCAACCCCGACACATGCAGGGCTGCAGGACGTGCAGGGTGCACCCTCACATACAGATGCTCTTGCCAGTCAAGCGAGAAATAATTGGCGTGTGTGTGTGTGTGTGTGTGTGTGTGTGTGTGTGTGTGTGTGTGTGTGTGTGTGTGTGTGTGTGTGTGTGTGTGTGTGTGTGTGTGTGTGTGTGTGTGTGTGTGTGTGTGTGTGTGTGTGTGTGTGTGTGTGTGTGTGTGTGTGTGTGTGTGTGTGTGTGTGTGTATATGTGTGTAATCCTCCTGCGGCCTCACTCGTTCCAATGAGCGGGATGTATGGGCGTATGGGCCATCACACCTGTGACATTAATTGGATTACGTCGACGGTTGATGACCTGCCTGCTGCCAAGCTGCCATTTGCCCAGCAGACTCTGTACTAGCGGTGCGGGCGGCGGGTGCACGGATGGCTGCGGGCTGGGTGTCAACCGACTCGCCTGCATGCGTGGTGTGCCAGCTGGACGCGATGCCCCGAGGTGACAAGCGGTAGGTGCGGCTGCTGGCCGGTCCATTACAGACTACCGATACGATACCGTAGCTCATCAGACCGGCCTAGCAGTCCTCAAACAACAAAATTCACTACACATACAGTAGTACCCACCATCATTTACATCATTGCACGCATGGCCCCAACCCCGCCCCTCGCTGGGACGACCCCTTGCTCCGTCGCCCCACGCGGGGGATGACGGACACGCACACGCACACGGACCCATACCGCTACCTCTGGCCAGGAACTTAACACGTAACGCCAGCTCTATCCGAGCTGTCCACGCACAGGTCATAGGCCGCTGGCTCTCAACACCAACCGCCCTGAACTAACGAATGCATGCGCACCACATGTTACAGCGGACAGACATGGAACCGACCCGCCACACACCTTAATAGCGACACACCTCTGCTGCATTACGCACAATGGGATGCCGATCCAAGCACCTAACTTGTTTGGGTGCATGCCAGCCACGCACGCCGTGCAGTGACCCACCCATGCAGTCCATGAATGCTCGACATCACTTGAAGTGATGTGTCGGCGCGGTGGGGGCAGCCCCAAGCATGGCGGAGTACGTAGTGCCCGCGGTGTTATATATTGTTACTGCTACAGCGCGCATATTTAGCGCTAATACGCAACGGGATATATTTTGGCTGGCTCGACACGCACGCACACCCCTCATCTTTTGGGTTTGTCACCGGCCTTCACCCCACGTGCACACCATGCAATGGCACTGTCGCTTGCAGCTGGCAATGTGTGCGCCGTCGGCCATCCTCCATGAAGCTCCCTTCCAGCAGTGGTGGTGTGCAACGCATTCACTCCACGCACGCGCCTCGTCTATCATGCCTGGTACTCGCGCCCTACTTGAGCACTACACACAGTGGAAGGCTCAGCCCGACTCCTGTACACGTATGTCACTCACGCAGTTCAACTTCTCATGACGGTGGTGGAGCTTCCGGTGGAACATCGAATGGCGGAGGGGCCTCGACAGGCGGGGGATTATAATCAAACGGCGGGGGCGCGAAGTCGGCCGGCGGGGGCGTAGCATCGGCCGGCGGGGGCGTAGCATCGGCCGGCGGGGGCGTAACATCTTCCGGTGGGGGTGTAACATCGGCCGGCGGGGGCATAACATCGGCCGGCGGGGGACCTTCCGGCGGGTCCATCTCAATAGTCGGCACTGAAGGCGGCGGCGGAGACGGCGGCGATGGCGCCAGCTCCGGAGCGTAGGAAGGACAGCATTGCTTGGATTGGTCGTACAAATATAGTCTGCAAGGCGATCAGGAAAACATGGCCATTCGCACAACCATATGTGCTATATCCCACCCCAAACAGTGTTGAAACCGAATACGGTATATGGCATTTGCCATTTGCCTGCCTGGTGTTGGTTACTACGTCAGGTACGCACTTGTCTGACACGTAACAACTGGATATCACAAAAGCCCTTCCACGATGAACCCATCTTCTTAACCACATACATGTCAAAGTTGACTTCAGCACCTCCGCGAAGTTATACCAAGCGCGTACGGCACTCACTGGCAAGTCGTAATGCCCGTGGAATTCAAGATGCAGAACCTCTGCAAGTCGGCCACGTACTCGAGCTCCAAGCACACCAAGCCGCCGTCCGCCTGGTCGCCGTTCCAGTCCAACCGCGGACCTTTGAGCGTGTTACTCCCCACGGGGCCCCAGTTCTCGGAGAAGAACTTCATGTTGGTCCCGGCAGGGCTGTCGCCCGCAAGCACGCCGATGCCCTTGACCCAGCCGCGAAGCGTGTCGTTTGCCGTGATCTCTATTTGGCGGAGAGTTGAAGTGCGGCCGCACTTACTCTGCACGAAGACACATGCAGCAATGGGGAGGGGAAGACGGGGGTCGAACAGCAACAAAGCGAGTAAGCAGGTTTCCACCGATTTCCGAGACGAGGTAGACTCAGTAAGTGCAACACGCACCGAAACCACTACTACGTCCCAAAACGGCGCCGCCTGTACAACTGTCACGGCATGCAACACTTCAGTATGTGTTGGTGGGTGGGTGCGCGTGCCCACTTCCCATGAATGTGTGTGCCTGTGTACGGACTGTGTACGGCCATAACAGAAACAAACTCACCTTGGGATCCACGGGCGTGATAACTCCGAGCGTGAAGCAGTAGAGTTTGGTGTAGTTCTTTCGGCCGGGTAGCACGGTGATTACAGGTTCCACGGCAAACTGTGTAATGTTGAGGTCTGCGGTGCAACTGCAGCCGCCCCAAGCGCAAGCGCACATCTCAGGACATACAGGCTGGTTACTCAGCAAGAAAGCAGGCCATGTAATGCTGCGCATCTCTTTTCTATTCTCACCCGACCGCTGGTGTATCTCCTGTCGACTGCATGCCTGCAAACACAAACATGCATGTGCTAGCCCGCCTTCTTCGCCTGCTGCTGCATGCCCCGCTGTGTATCCAGACGCATATTAACCTGCCGTACATACGTATGCCGTATGTAGTTCTCTGAATCCCTACGTGGCATGTATCCTGAAGGCAGCGCGGCAGCTACATCCGCAGCACGGTCGGTTCAACGGTGGGGAGCCCAACGGGGGCGGCGTGTCCCGGGGACGCCTGGGGACAACTTACGTACGGCTTCATACGGCATTCATGACATTCAGCGACCAAAAACCAGCAAGCTGGAGCCCGCATCGCTGCTATGTCTGCGACACATCTGCACAAACCAACCTACGTCACACCTAAACCCTAGGCAACCCGAGCAGTCAGGGCCCGCGCGACGATCGATTCTCATGGTACGTACACAACCCATACCGGTGGTGTGATAGCTGATAGACAGGAGATCACAAACTTACTTGCAGGGACCGAAAATGTGCGGTTTGGGGCTGCAGGCGACGGCGGTCTCATCCGTTGGCAGGCAGACCTGGTCGTCGGACTCTGACGCGACGGTGACGGTCCAGCCGGGGTAGACACAGGGGCCCCCGGATGACCCCGTGATGTAGTCCAGCCAAAACCCGTTCTGAATCTGCTGCCATGTGGAAATACTGGCGAAGCCAGCCGCATCACCGAAAAGTATGAAACATGTTGTCATGATGTACGGATCAAAGGTATCAATCCCGTCGTAGACGGTGACGCCCACCGCAGCCGCCTGCACGGCAAGGTTCGAAGCCACTAAAGCCTTGAAACCTTCAAACAAATCCGTGGTGAATTTCGCATTGAAAGTGCCGTTGTCAAATCGAAGGGTTGCGGTGACGCAGTAGCTGATGTTCTTCGTGCAGGGTGGTGGGGGTGGGGGTGGGGGTGGCGGTTGCTGAGGCGGCAGCGGACTGGGCGGCGGCGGGGAGGGAGGGGGGGCTGAGGTCGGGCAGCACTTGTTGCTTGGGTCGAACACCGAGTAGGAGCACGTGCCGGGGGCGCCACCCTTGGGCGGCCTGCACAACGTTTCACGTGTGGTGCAGCCCCTGGCTAGCTGGCCCGGCCATCTTGTGGTCAGCGTGATGCAGATGCGGGCGCCATCGTCCCGCGCACCCAGCCCCAGTTTGGAGAGGGACAGGACTTTGCTGCCCGCAGGGCCGGTGGCGGGCTCGACGAAGGCCGGGCCGATGGTGGTGTACTTGCCGTTGACCGTGGCCTTGGCGACCATAACGGAGGTGTCGCAGGTGCGGTTGACGTCGATCTGCGTATCAGGGCGGCAGCATTAGTTGCGGCATCGGGTTGCGGCGTAGGGTTGCGGCGGTTCCGCGGAGCGCCAGTTCGCGCAGAGGCTGTGCTGAAACGGTACGCACGCGGGCGCCGACAGAAAGTATTCAGATGGGATCATATAAAGCCAATTGCGTTATGAGATTATGAGATATTGTGCGTAAGAGTTAGCAGCACGAGGATGCACAGTCGGAAATCCTACACCAACGGACGCGCGGGCAGTTAAGAATCCGTTATGCGTCGAAGAAAGTCCGCTGCAGAGGCTCCAGCCATCATATTTACAGGTGGAATATCTGGTCATACTTACGTAAATTTTGTCGACTTCCGCCTGCTTAGCGCACGGGCCCACTGCGTCAGTCGGGACGGCGGACACCTTGAGGATGAAGCAGAACTCGTTGCCATTGAAGTCAGGCACCAAGCTAAAAGCGTTGGGCGCCTTGGAGCAATCGCAGTAAGGAAAGGAACCAACTAGTCCAGTCTGCGCCGTCTCGATGGCGAACTGCGCCCGGGCAGCCCTGCACAAGAAAAGCCATGTAAATGCAAGAGAACATAGTCACTGTCGAACATGTTAACTTCAAATCCCCATCCGAGAGATTTCGTGCCGGAACAGTCGAATGTCAAAAGCAACCCTGCCGGCCATGTTGAGTCGGCACCCTCAACAGTATGGCACGAATCACCCTAACCTTCTACCAGGAATACAAACAATTCTCAGGATTTGACCGTCCTTGAACGCTCTCACCCCAAGGCGCCCGCCAAGCAGGCAAAAACCATTAACGAACGCCACATTATGGCACAGATGTATTATAAAACCAGATCAAATTACTAGGTAGAGGTATTTATTTCCTTCTGCTCGATTGCCGTACTAATCGAAGAGTGGGGAAGTGTAGATGCAAGCCCGGCGTAATGAACTAAAATTTTTCCATGACGAGTGCATACATGTATCATGGTCCAGTACGGTAGAGCTATGCAGCTTGGTGGGGAGTCGTCGCCATACGGCAGGCGGAAACGGCCGCAGTTAATGTGCAGTACAGCTTTGAGCAGCTAGCATTGCAAAAGCATTGTACTCTTTGTACAATGATAAATTGAAATTCTAAACGGAGGGCGACCTCGACTCTTCGCGGAGAGGAAAGCGGGCGCCAGCCGACGTGACGGTGTTTACACTGACTCCATGCCATCCTAATAACCATGCAATTGCACTGCATATATTCTGCTCCAGAGAAAGCATCAAGAAGGCAAAAATCTTGTCGGAGTCCGAAGCGACGCCCTAGCCCTGTACCTGGCCCTGACGCAGGCAGCACTGCCAGGCACTCCTGCTGTTGACGACAGCGCTATCCGATATCCGAGCAGCTGATGGATTAGTTCTGGGTTTTGCCAAGGATAATATTCGTCGGACCTAAACTTCATGATGCGCCTAATAAGCGGTTGATGAAATTGGTCCCGCCCGACACAGCTGCGGGTCCGTAAGGCGTGCATTTGATCATATTCATGCCTGTTCTAGTTATGATGATGGTGGTTGCAATTGTTTCCAATCCTGCAGTGAACATCAAATAGAACAGGCTTGACCCCGGCCCGAAAGGTCAAGATCTTGATCAGCCGGCCTGGAGGCGCAGTACCGAAGCTTTTAGTTATAAAATGACGACATAAACTCCGCAAAGTGATCAATCCTCAAACCAGGCATTCGTCCACCCGGGCAGCCGTCCACCCGAGTAGCTATCCACCCGTAGCCGTCCAGCCGGGTAGATATTCACACGGGTACTTGTCCACCCGGGTAATCGTCCATCCAGGTCCGAGCTCCCGTCCGTCCGGTTCGTGGTACACCAACGCGGTTAAAGATGTAGGGCTAGGTGGACTACGTCTCAGGAGATTGTTCATATCAGGAGGCTGTTCATTCCATGCAATCGTGTTACCAAATTAGCTCTGGATCGATACAGCTGTGGGCACCTGTGCATTTATGAATTATTTCGTCCAGTTGGTAAAATAGGCATTGCGTGGCTGCAGTTTCCTGCAGGTTGTATCAATGAGCTACTGTTGACCATGGCAAGCACACGTCACAAGCTTACACATCTCAACTCGCGGGGAGGCCATATGCGTGTCGCCCCTCTCGCATCCCGTGCCTGCAGCGGCTGCTTGGCCGCACAGACACGGTGAGTGCGCAAATCGGCGCGGCATAGTTTGAAGTACTCCATCGTCCGCAGGATCGGCGACGTAATACCATGTTGTCGTGTTGCTCACTGGACACCACAGGACGCACATATGATAGCACACACGCAAGGCGCGCTGCAGCGAATTTGAAACGCTTAAAACTCGGCCCCGAACGCTTTGGGCAGCACCAGTACCCCAGTCACTAACCCCAACGATGACCTCCATTCGGATTCAACGGGGAGAACCATCATCTCAGTACCACATCGATGCAGAGGCCACAAGCACACGACATCCCGTGCACCCACCCCAATGATCGAGAGCAAAGCCTGCAGTTTTACCACCACCCTGCCTACATGAAACAAATAAGTTATGAACTGCCTAATTATGAAACCCATTTTGCATTTCTTCGTGCGCGGCCCTGCTGTGTAGTTCCTGCACCGCAAGTAGTTCCTGCACCGCAAGACGTCGCGGCGGTACTACGCAGTTCAAGCCCTCGGCGGTACTACGCAGTATCGCCGAGGGCTTGTCGACCCGTCACCTAAGCTCGGCTCAGCTTCGCTCAGGAGCGAGCCGTTCCTGCCGGAGATTAGCCGTCCTAAAATCCATCCATCCATCCATCCACCCGTCGCCACGGGCGCCCGGTCTAGGAACGATTCCACAACACATCGACCACGCAGGGCGTGGATCTGAACTCCGCCGCCGTGAGCACGACGAGGCAAGGCGGAGGACCCGGAGGATCTGGAGGATTCGCTGGATTCGGAGGATTCGGAGGATCCGGAGGACCTCCGTACGGAATCTCTAGTGTTCCAATCGTTCACAGCCAACAAGTGCGGCTCACTCAGTCGGCCAATACAGCACTGTCGTCGTCGGTGTCACCCTGGATGCGCCAAGGTACCCACTCCCCGTCAACAGGAGGATGACCCGGTAGATGCGCGCCCGGGTACACAAGTGCTCACTGAGCCGACCCGGTCCTTCCCTTAATTATCCCAGACCCTCTCTTTACTGTCCCAGACCCTCCCTTCTAATAATCTTCAATTCTCAATCATGGCGCCGACAAGAGTTTCGCCGGGTACGTTGGGCAGCAGATCTTCTTGTCGTCGTACAGCGTCACCCTGCGGTCGGTTCAGCGCGGCAGGGCGGCAAGTACGGGCGGCATCAGGACAGGCGGCAGCAGGACAGCTCAGTCGGTAACCCACCCCCGAATGTGACACAGAAGCACCGATGCTTCGGTGGTTGAGGGGTTGGGTGGGTTACAAATATCGATGCTTCTTGTGTTATTCGGAAAGGATCATGGCAGCTACAGGTTTTCAAGTAGCTGAACGGACGGCAGAGCGCTGAACGTCTCCTAGGGTCCCCTGGGTCTCCTGCCCTCCTCGCTCGGCCACTCGATCAGCCCCACCCCGCAGCACCCAACCCTCGCAACAACCGGCACCCACCAGCAAGTGCTCGACCCGCCCTTGCAGAAGGTGTTGATGTCGGCGGTGTACTGCAGCTCCAGGCACACCGCGCCCAGGTAGCCCGAGACCGGGTCCGCCTGGTCCACGTTCCAGTTGATCTGCGGCGTCTTGAGGGTGTCATCACCGGTGGGGCCCCAGGACTCCGGGCCGACCGACGCGGCGCCCCCGTTGACCTGCCACAGAACATTCTTGGCGTTCGCGCGCTGGGCGGGCGTGTCGCTGGCCCAGATCTCGATCTGCCTCAAGTTGGTCGTCCGGGCGCAGTAGGTCTGCGGGCGGGGAGGTCAAACCCGCGTGCAGGCAGTACACCCACCACCCAAGCCCGATGGATAGGCGGGGGGAGGGGCGGTGGGGAGGGGCGGTTGCGCGTCAGATCCGTAGGCGGCCTTACCACATCACAGACATGGAGTTTGGATAGATTTGCTTCACTCCGACATTGATCGGAGTGCCCCATGCGAGGAAGGTGACGCGGTGTGAGGAAGTGCTAATTAATCCTGATTGACTAGGGTTTTACATATTTCGCCTAATCGCGTGACCCGGGGAACCCACCCCGGTCGGGAGGTGTAAGTGCACGGGACGGGGCCCTGGAGCTCTGCGAGGGGGCTCGAGTGCGACATGGCGGAAACCGACAGCGGAAACTGACACGTGCGCAGATGCATGGCTGGACACCCCATCCAAACCAGTCCCCCGGTGGCATGCGTAGCATACCGAAGAAGGTACATGACCCCCGTCCGCCCGCCCGCCCGCCCGCCCGCCATGGAAGTCGTCCATCCAATCACAGACTACTCACGTTAGCGCCCGTTGGAGGCAGCACGTAGATGCCGAAGCAGTACAGGTTGGTGTAGTTGAAGCGCTGCTTCGGAATGTACATCATGATCGGGGAAACAGCGAAGCGCGACGAGAACGTCGCGTTGTTGCACCTGGCAGAGCGGGTGGGCGAGCGGGGCGAGCGGGGCACGTGGGGAAAGGGGGAAGGGCTCAGCGGAGTGCACGAGGAGGCAATGGAGCATCAAGAAATCCCGAAATGTGGTATCGACAATTGACTAGCGCTACACGTCCGCATCCTTCAGGACACCACCCTCGTCTCGCGCCCACATGCTGGCCGCTGAGGGCTCTACCTGACCCACCGAGCGGGGGGAGGTGAGGCGTTGCGACTTGCGAGGCTTCGCGCCGGCTTGCGACCGACTCGAACTGCCCCCCGAAATGGCTGCCGCCCCGAGACGACGGGCGGGGACTAGATTGATTCAGGTCCCCGAATTCTCTTCACGTGATCGCAGGAGAGCATCCCTTCGCTGTGCTGTACTATACTCCCGAGGCTTGCCACCCTGTCCCGGCTGGGTGCCCGCCTCCCTGGCTTGCATGTGGGAGACGTGGACTCCCAAGGGCGACTGCAGGGAGGCTGCTGTCACCCGGCCAGCAGCCTCCCTGCACTAGCGGGGTGACAGCCTCAAGCCGGTGACGGATCCCTTCACTGCCCGCAAGTGCAGTGCCACCACCGCGCACCGCCGCTCTCTCCACACACACCATCACAAGACAGATCTACACACACACAAGGGGTCCACTTACTCGCACTTGGGGAAGTTGGGCGGCTCCAGGGCGCACGCCGTGCTGGCGAACGCCTCGATGCAAGTGCTGGCGGGCACGGAGGGCGGCACGCCGTCCCCGGTGATGTCCACCCGGACGTTGTAGCCGCTGAGGCACAGGCTCTTGGAGAAGAAGTCCAGGAAGGAGGTGGCCAGGACCGTGGCGTAGGTGTCCCCGCCGGTCGGGGACTGCATGAACAGCGCGCCGTCCGCATCGGAGAAGAAGGTGAAGCAGACCTTGACGTACATGGCGTCGCAGGAGGCCCGGGGCGCGCCGAGCAGCCGCGCTCCGAGGGCGGTGGCCAGGGAGGTGAAGTTGGAGATCGCCAGCTCGGTCAGCTGGGCGCACTGGGCAGGGGAGATGCTGTACGGCGTGATGACCGGCCCAGCGGCTTCGAGGATGAAGTACACGCAAGCGTCACAAGGGGGCGGCGGCGAGGGTGGCGGGGGAGATGGGCTCGGGGGCGGCGAGGGAGGAGGCGGGGAAGGGGCGGAGGCGAGGGGGCGGCGGGCTGGGGGAGGGTGGAGGCGGCGAGGGAGGTGGGGCGAGGGAGGAGGAGGCGAGGGAGGTGGGGGCGAGGGAGGAGGAGGCGAGGGAGGAGGCGGCGAGGGAGGAGGAGGCGAGGGGGGCGGCGGCGAGGGAGGAGGGGGCGACGGCGGCGGCGGCGAGGGAGGAGGGGGCGACGGCGGCGGCGGCGAGGGAGGAGGCGGCGAGGGAGGAGACGGCGAGGGAGGAGGAGGCGCAGGGAGGGCGGCGGCGGCGAAGGAGGAGGCGGCGAGGGCGGAGGAGGCGACGGGGGCGGCGGGGAGGGAGGAGGCGGAGCGGGGGAGGGGGAGGCGGCGAGGGAGGAGGCGGCGAGGGCGGAGGAGGTTCAGGGGAGGGCGGAGGCGGCGAGGGAGGAGGAGGCGAGGGAGGCGGAGGCGACGGCGGCGGCGGGGAGGGAGGCGGCGGCGACGGCGGCGGCGGGGAGGGAGGAGGCGGAGCGGGGGAGGGGGAGGCGGCGAGGGAGGAGGCGCGAGGGAGGAGGAGGCGACGGCGGAGGCGGGAGGGAGGCGGCGGCGACGGCGGCGGGGAGGGAGGAGGCGGAGCGGGAGGGGGAGGCGGCGAGGAGGAGGCGGCGAGGGAGGAGGAGGCGACGGCGGCGGCGGGAGGCGGCGGCGGCGGCGGGGAGGGCGGCGGGCGGGGAGGCGGGCGGACGGAGGCGCGGGAGGGGCGGCGAGGCGGCGGCGGGGGCGGAGGCGGCGGCGGCGAGGGCGGCGAGGGTGAGGGCGGCAGGGGCGACGGCGGCGGCGGCGACGGCGGCGGCGGCGAGGGCGGTGGCGGCGAGGGCGGAATCGGTGACGGCGGCGGCGGTGACGGCGGCGGTGGGGACGGTGGCGGCGGCGACGGCGGCAGCGGCGACGGCGGCGGCGGCGACGGCGGCGGCGGCGAGGGCAGCCGGATCTGCGGCAGTGGGCAGCAGTTCATGTCGGTGTCGAACAGCGCCGTCTGGCAGGTGCCCACGGCGGCGTTGGCGGGCGGCTCGCACAGCTGCTCCAGGGTGAGGCAGGCCTTGGACGGGTCCGCGGACCGGGCGCTCAGGGAGATGCACACGACGGTGCCGTTGCTGCTCTGATTCAGACCCAGCTGGGTGAGGCGCAGGATGAGGCTGCCCTCGGGGCCGTTCGCGGGCGCATCGAAGGCGGGGCCCACGGTGGTGGGCCGGCCGTTCAGGGTCGCCCGCACGGCGGTGGCGGCCACGTTGCAATCACGGTTGACATTGATCTGCGGGAAGGTGGACACCGACACGTTCGAGGAGGTGGGAGTGGAAGACGGCGGTGGCACGATGCGTTCAAAAGGGGGGCAAATATTTGAGGGGGCGCGGCTCCATCCCGACAGCTGCACAGCCGCTCGGACTGACGGCCGTGTGGCAGCGAGAGACACCCCACCGGCGTCTTGCTGCCACACTGGCGTCTGCGAGACGGTTTCACTGGCCTGGGACCCAGGCCGCCCAGACCGATGCAACGCCGGACAAGGACACGAACACGAGCACGGAGACGGAGACATACACGACGGCACCTGACGCGCCCAGCAGGCCCGCGGAGCCCCTCCCGCGCAGAACCCCCCCAGCGGCCCGATCCGCACCTCGATCTTCCGGACGTCCGCCTTGGTTGCGCAGTACCCAGTGTACTGCGGGGGCAGCTCCGAAACGATGAGGCGGAAGCAGAACGTGCCGTTGCCGTACGAGTCCACCAGGGGCGTCAGGCTGTAGGGCGAGGGGAACTTGACGCAGTTGCAGTATGGGAAGTTAGGGTACAGCCCGGTCTGGGCGCCAAAGGCCTCGAAGTACTCGGTCTGCAAGACTTGCGCCGAGGCAGCCCTGCGAATTAGGTTTGCATAAGGGCAATTGAAAGGAATTACACATGTTACAAGGTTATGTGTATGGAGGGCGGGTACATTGATCGATGACTTTTGGCGGCCATCTTACGCTCCAGACCATCCAGAACATCAGCCGCATATGCGAGGTATGCTGAGATAACAATCTGGCGCCAACACAGCAACATACTATAATAGGCTTCCGTAACTATTCATGGTAACTGGAAGCCGAATGTAGTTGCAGGTTTCTCCTGGGCGCCAAACCGCATCTACAAGACCGCCAGGCTGCGACGCACCAACGCGTGCGAACCCTTTCCCTTAGCAAATTTCATGAAATGACTGAATAAATGGAAAACGCCATGTGTGGCAGAGGGCGAATACACCGTGTTGCGGAACTGCTCATACTCACGTCAAAACGGCCGCCAGGCACACCACCGCCGCAAGCATTCGCATTGTGCAAAGATAATACCTATTCCGTGAGTCTGTCCCATCCATTTATGGCACTTCAAAGCCCGCTGTCGTATGTACAGCATTCTCCCGCCATCGTTCGCCACCGCGCGCACCTTTTAAACGCCCGCCACCTTGGTACCCGATGTGAGCGGCAAGGGACGGAATATGCCGATAATGCCGTCAGTTTGATTTGCGACACAATAAGGTCAAATTCCTAAATTATATGTATTTTATTCCGTAAGGTATGGGGGGTACGCGTGCATGGTTGGGCGCGCAAGCGCGGCGCAAGCGGAGCCATATTTGGAGATTCTTATTTGACACTACAGAATTGAATTATTTGCTTTATTCAGCTGGATTCTTCAGCCAACCTCGATCGGCTAACTACCCGGCTGCGGCCAGCCGTGGGCCCCTGGCCAGACGATCCATTCAAACAGGCGCCGGGGCCTGGCCGAAAGCAATTTGAATAGGAGCTATAATTGAATAATGTGGAAGGTCATGTTGTACTTACAAGCAGGGTAAGCTTCGTGATGGGTACGTCCATGACAGTCCAGGATGGCGTCACATTGCGGTCGGTGTTACGACGATGCGAACCGAGACTATAGCGAAACCCATCATAAAACTATATTTTTTTGATGAAATTTTTGAATATTTATTGTGGTGTATGTGATAACTTTCTTTTGCTGAGAAGGAGCGCTGTGTCTTGCCGTTCAGGTCCTTGCGAAGTACCGTCAAGTTACAATACGATAACGCTCTCCCTTGCTTGCATACAACCTTACGAAATCTTTTCAATAATCTTAATTTATTTCTACGATATCGGCACTGTTGCCGTTGTATCGGCTGGGCACCATTGGGTGAAATAGATTCCAGGTGTACCGGTCAGGTTTGATTGTGCACTGATAATCATTTATAACCTCAGCTAAGTGACTAGCTGAGGTGCGCGAGGAATGAAACCATGGTTTGATTTGAGCTGACGCTGTGTAACGACCGGCTTTTACAAATGTTCACTGCGCGAGAGATTGTTCAGTATTATTACCACATGTGCGTGACTTTGGGCAACTTCTGGACAGTTCTCGTACTGCATTTCGCATTTCGCATTTATTGAGACGAATGCACTGGATCCCAATGCAGTGGAGTTACCCTAAAACCACCTTCAATGTGCAAATAAATTGAGAACGTGGTGCGCACATTAGGGTAGCACGTCAAGAAATTGGCGTAGCTCGCAATCGGTCACCCTGAACCCGAAGTATTTAACAGTAAACAATTTGTATGGGTGTTCTTTAGGCAATCATGTTGCATCTGCTTGGACACGGCGCGGTGCCGCAAGCGAGCTTAGGCCCGGTGACCCAGCGCCGCAGGGGATACACGGGCAGCTGCGGCGCGCTGCGGCGATTCCCGCACGGAACGCCGCAAACGGCGGACAGGCACGACAATAAACCCAACCAGAACTTATTGCAATCTAAAATACTCGGGGATCACGTTGTGGCACCGTAACGTTGCAGCTGCACAGGACCGGAGCCAGCAGTGGCCCCAGGTGATGACAATGACAGACTCCGCTGGCTGATGATGAGAGAATCCGATGAACAGTTGGGGTTTCTTGGCAAGAGACATACATAATAGCCATGCCAGCCGTCGGGCCAGGAACAACGAGACTGTTCCCCACTGTGGAGCTCGAGGTCTCAGGTCCCAGCTCCACCTGTAGGGGCAACGACCAGCACAGCAGGCGAAGGACCAGCTCGGACCACAACTCGAAGCCCACCACCACAAGTACCTCCATAAAACGCCTCAGCCGCGCTCCAGAACCTTACACACTACACATTAATGCTCAACGTTGTAATGCGGCGCAGCTGACCTCCGGATACACTGGACTCACCACCATGATATACCTAACCGTCACGTCCGCAACGTACCTGAGTTGCGCTAACCCACCAACCAACCAATCTACGTCGCCAACGGATTTCCGCCATTACGGATGGCCATTGCTCATTCCGCGATGGCCAAGCGTTCAACTAATATGCGATTCTATTCCGTGGAAACTTGGGCAGCAGGTCAGATCCCCTCTACTGCGGCTGCGGAGGTCCGAACGTGTTTCGCCATCAGCAGCGTCACATTTACATCGAAGTGGTAAACTTCTGTGTTCACGACTAGCGTTTCTCCAATGGCGTTTCTGCCAACAAGGAGTAGCAACGGGTGTATCGGGTTGCTCAAACTTTGACGCCGGTTAGCCGTATCCGGTGCTGCCGGGTCTGGTCGAGCCTGTGCCTTCGTGACCTGTTTCAAGCCGTTTAAAGTGCTGAGAAAGATATCTTCTGCATCGTCTAAGCACTGGCAGCAACAACGACAACGACGAACACGATTACACAATTCCCGAAAATGCTGATTATTGATGACAGTGTCGCCGACTTGCGGTGGGAAGCCGCCGGGAAGGTAGCATCGATTGTTACGGAAAGATTGCTACGAGCTATGAACGATGGAGATCGCAATATCACTTTATACACATGTGCAAAATAATTTCAACAATATATACGTATTTAAGCTTCCGGCCAGCAAAGCATTAGCGATAAATGCCTCTTCCGCGTGCTTCTGCGAGGCAAGGTTAACAACCCGTCAAACGGGCCCCTAGTCGAACAGCGTTTCAAGTCAGCGGCAAAATATTTCATTGGAGAATCATATTAGCGAATCACATTAGCGAATCTGAGCCCGTCTCGATTAACCGCCACTCCCTTCCCATGTGAACCATCACATGCTTCATCCGGATGCATTCTGCGGAAAACCAGACAGCAGAATAGAATAGTTCTCCATTCATTTCATTTCTTATTTCGACGTGGTGACGTCGAACTGAGTTTACGGCTTACCATACACAATTAAACGCATCACAGCACTGAAAC
Organism: Eudorina sp. 2006-703-Eu-15; assembly: GCA_003117195.1. Lineage (NCBI taxonomy): Eukaryota > Viridiplantae > Chlorophyta > Chlorophyceae > Chlamydomonadales > Volvocaceae > Eudorina > Eudorina sp. 2006-703-Eu-15. Next base: position 178,694 of record BDSI01000136.1, read on the forward strand.
AGTGGATACGGACATGAATGGCTGTCGGGATGCTCCAACATGCATGGGGACCGCCCCATGGCCGCAGTACTGTGACGACTCGACCGACTTGAACCGATTTCATGGTGCGCGCGCGTCGGATGTGAGACATGCAATCCAAGCTGCAAGCGCTCTCAACCAGAGAACATTCAACTTTTATATTACTAGAGATATTGATCACAATGCCAAGAGGTGTAATGCGGGGTCTGACATGGGCTGTTGGCTTGCGTCCCAGTCGTGCAAGAGGCGGGCCGAGCTCACGGCCGTTCGTGGGAGCAGCTATCCTCAGTTATGCTGCCGTTACGATGCAGAACGGATGCAGCAGTACAAACTTTCCGTTTCTCCTGTAATGAACGTACTAAAAGGCAGACCGAACTTGCAGAAATATATCGAGCTGCGAGTACGTTTACGAATGAAGAATCGTAAGCAGCGAACCAAGAACATGCAGGAACACGCAAAGTGGGCAAAACTTGGTCAAACACCTGCAGCTGAGCAGAACCGTATCGGATATCGAAGCTCAGCGTGGTTGCTTTGTTTGGGGTACACGTCGCCGTCAGTGGTATTCCAGTACAGCAGCCGATGGTACAGGGGCAGGCCCGGGTGCCGGAGTGTCGCCACACATACACCTGTTACGTGTGTGGGGGCGCCCGCGTGCGGGGCGCAATCCCGCCGAGGTGAACAGCTCCAACCCAGGCCCGCAAGTGTGCTACCTGTCCGCAAAGAGTCCCAAGTTGCTCGCCCTGCAGGAAGGGCGCCGTGGAGGATGGCGATGCGTGTCAAAACACGTAAAAAACATGTAACGAGCACGGCAACGGGAAAAGAACAGGTGCACGGAGATTGTTTTCGCCAGCGCTACACGAACTCACGAAGAGTCCTACCTGGGGATGTGGGTAGTCGAGTCGGCCTTGGGCCATGCCTGCGTGCCTTCAGTGTTTAGTCCCGTCCGGGCGTTCAAACGGGCCCACATGAATGATTGGATGAATGAATGAATGAACGTTACAGCGGATCCCGAAAAGGGATCAACGGTGGAAACCAGGGCAAGCCCCAGCAGGCCCCGCCGACAAGGCGGCAACACACCTCCTACGTGTCCCCTAGAGGCCACACATCGGCGCTCGTTCCTTCCCTCCGGAACGGGTCAGGGTGATCCCCACCAGGTACCAGGTAAAGGGGGCTTGGCACCCGGTGGGATTGGGGATTCGGCTCAATAAAGATGTTACAGCGGACCCCGCGGGTCCGGCTCATCCGTCTTGCCTCCGAGGATCGGGAGAGCGGCGCCGCAGCGCGCGTGGTTGTTACAGGGAGCCATGCATGTCCGGCTCCAGGGCGGTTCGGGAATGTCACTATTAAGGATGTTACAGCGGACCCCGCGGGTCATCGGTGACAGCCATCGGCGACAGCCGAAGCTTCCTCACCATACACTGCATAAACGAAACTTGCGCCACCATGGCGCACCGGACAGGCTTTACAAGTGCACCGAAACACTCCCCGGGGCCCGGGCCCACACTACCAGGGAACCACCCCGTTCCTGAGAACCAACCACGGCTAGGGATAATGCATGTCGCCAACAATGACCCACCCACTTCAGCAGCGCTGCCACGTAACGGTTGTCGTACATCAGGATTCTGACGTATCGTACCCCTCGGACCGAGCAGGCACCGTGGTGGTGGGGCGGGGCCCAGAGGCAGCCCCCAGACGGCGGGGGCTGGGGCTAGGGCTGCGAGGGGTGCACGCTGCCACCAGGCTACCAAGCTGTGCTAAAGCGCCCAGGTGGGGCGTTATGTCCCGGGGCGCCGGGGGTAGATCGCATCAGGTGTCCCACAGCTTCAAAATACGGTACAGCTTCGAAATAAGCGCAACACCAAGACAGGGCCTGGAAGCCTATCCACACTGATCCACACTGTAACGATACTACCACTACTACTACTGCTAATACTATTATTACTTCGTCGACGACGACGTCATCGCACAACAAGTCAGGTCAGCAGGTCAGGCCAGATCGACACATCTCCTCGTGCAACAGCTGGACGCCCAGTCCGGGCCATCCCGGCCCCGACCCCAACGCCTTTCTGTGCAGTAACGTCCGTAATTCGTACACTTGTGCCGAGTTGACGTCGGCCCAGCTTGTGAAACCATCGCATGAATGTAGCATTTGCATCAAAGGCAATAAGCCTCTGGGACAGAGCGAGCAACATGCTGTCGTTTGCAACATGCTGTTGATTATGGCTAACGCGGAGCCATCAACAGTTGTGTGTTGCAACAACCCCTACGAGCGCAACACCCCTACGAGCATACTCGGTGGTAATACCCCCCGAGCAGTAAGCCGCGCAAATTCACAGCCACGGAGTCGCCGCAGGGGCCAAAACTTCCTCCCGTCTTCCGCGGGCGTGGATGTCTAATCTCGTGACTCAATATGTGCTCACGAACAGACACCACGCTTCGGGTATGTAGTCCCAACCATCCAGCCGAAACGTCCGGCGCGTCCGTGGAGTTGGAGTTATTGAGAGTGATTGTGACGGGGGGCACATGGCTGAATCACAGTACGGGGAGCACAGACGCCACGTAGAGCGGGCAGCACTTCTTGTTCAGGTCGAACAAGTTCGCCCTGCAGGGCGGGGGTGCAGGGCCGGGGTGCAGGGCCGGGCAAGTCATAGCCGGGGCAGCGAGGTTGGGATCAGAGCTCCACCGCATAGAGTACTGCGGGCTCTTTCGCAGATCGACCAATCTGTACGGCCCGCTGGGTTGGGCCGCGCCTCGGCCCCCCAACCCCGCCCCCAGCGTGAACCACACATGTACGGCACCTGCCGCGCGCCCACCTAACGCTGGCAGGGCCACGGTGTGCCGCACACCGTATGCGGGTGTGCATGCCGTACTCACCAGCACATGTTTCTGCCGTACATGCAGAAGGAGTTGATGTCGGTGGCGGGCTCCAGGTTGAGGCAGATCTTGGCGCCGTTGGCCTGCTCGCGGGTCCACTGCAGGGGGGTGGCCTTGAGGGTCTGCTCGCCGACGGCCCCCCAGGTGGCGGACAGGGTCTGCCAGCTGTCTTCGCCGGCGGGGAGCAAGCTGATGCTCTGTACGGCGCGGCGCTGGTCGTCGTCCGCCCAGAACTCGGCCTTGAGCAGCGTGGTGGACCTGCCGCAGGGTGTCTGCGGGGCAGGGCGGGGCGGCGGCGTGGCGGGGCGGGGCGGGGTCAGGGCGGGGGGGACGGGGCAGGGCGGGACGGGGCAGGGCAGGGGCGGGTCAGGGGCGAGGCGGGAGCAGGGGCGGGGGCGCACCACCTTTCAGCAAGTGCTGGCAAGGGTCCACGAAGGCTGTCCGGGGGTCCTGGCGGCGTTGCTTGCCGCTCAATGGAGGAGCCTGGTGCTGCCGGGCCACTCCGGAGGTCGCGGGGAGGTCACCAAGCTTGTGGTGGCGAGCAGTCGTGATCGAAGTGCCTTCGGCTTTGATTGTGAGCAGCGCGATGCGGGGGAGTGCTGCCCGGTGTCAACGTCCAAGCAACATCCACATCCTCGCTCCTTTCGGGCCTTGGGGGCCCGGCAAGCAGGTCCTAACTGATCAAGCAAGCGCCCCTTACTTGCTTCCCAGGGTACGGCACTTACATTCGGGTTTTTCACCGGAACCACGGTTACGTCATAGCAGAGGGTTTTGGAGTTCTCGGTGTTGGTCACGGACATGACGGGCTTGACAGCGAAGGGAGTGGCGGCCATTGTGGTGAGACACCTGTACGGCAAGAAGGCGAGGAGGACAGCGGTCACGTCATGTCAACGACTCAGTGATGCTCCAGGAGTGGCGCATGACAAATTGGCGATCCTCCGTACCCATAATGCCCCGCAGGCCGCAGACCGCAGTACCAAACGTCTGGATCTGGTTGGTTGCACGTGTGGGGGCATCAAACATCGTCCACAGTACGGCCTGAAGTCATGAAGGGGCGGCGCCGCATGCGCCGCAACTGCCACAGCGGCTCAGCCCAGCAGGCAGGGATGTACCTCAGACAAACAAACAAGCACAAGAGCAAGCGCAAGAACAAGCACAAGAGCAAGAGCCCTGCGCAGCCGCGCAGCACTCACTTGCACTTGGGGAACGGCGGTGGTTCGAAAGGGCACGTCCCGTTGTGTTTCGTGTACAGGGTGCAGCCGATCGGTGCGGTGGCAGGCGAGTCGGCGTTTCCGGCGACGGTGATGGTGAAGGTGTAGTTGCGCAGGTACGCTGCGCAATCACCTTGGACCGTGGATATCCAATTCACCACCAGTTCCTCGAAGTTGTCCGTCAGCTTCGCGCCATCGGCATCGGACCGAAAACTGCCGCACACCTTCATCTGGTCGGCGCTGCAGGACTGCAGAGCGAAGGGGGAGACGATGACGGCGCCCAGGCTGTCGGCTGTAGCCAGCAAGTCCTCGTTGACAATGTACGCGAAGTCGCCGCACTGAGACGAGGTGAAATTGAGCAAAAAAGGAGACCCAGTATTCGTCAAGTTGAGGTGCACGCACACAGGGCAGGGCGTCGGCGGCGGCGGGGAGGGAGGCGAAGGTGAGGGCGGCTTGGGTGCGGGAGGCGGGGGCGAGGGCGGCTTCGGGTTAGGAGGCCGTGGGGAGGGAGGCGGCGGGGAGGGAGGGCTGGGGGAGGGAGGCGGCGGGGACGGAGGAGACGGTGAAGGAGGCTTGGGTGAAGGCGGAGACGGGGACGGGGGTGGAGGCGAGGGCGAGGGCGGGGACGGTGAAGGAGGTGGAGGAGACGGGGAGGGGGAAGACGGCGAGGGCGGGGGCGGGCGGGGCGGGCGCGGCGAGGGCGGAGGCGGCGGGCTGGGCGGGGAGGGGGATGGCGGCGAGGCGCTTGGCGTGTTGGCGTTGGAGGTGGGGCAGCAGTCCATGTTGGAGTCGAACATGGCGGCGGTGCAGACGCCGGCAGGGGCGCCTGCGGGCGGCTGGCAGAGGGCCGCCAGGGAGGTGCAGCCGCGGCCCGAGGGCTTGGAGCCCAAGGTGAGACAGATCCGGGCGCCGTGGCTGCCGCGACCCAGACCCAGCTGGGTGAGCCGCAGGACGACGCTGCCGGCGGGGCCGTTCTTGGGGAAGCTGAAGGCGGGGCCGACCGAGGTGAACCGGCCGTTGAGGGTGGCCTTGACGACCGTGTCAGCGATGCTGCACGCGGGGTTGACGTTGAACTGCACGGGGTGTGAAGGAACAGCGCGCGGGGGGAAGGGGTTGACGGCGGTGCGCAAGCGTCAGGCGCTTCCCTCCCTCCCTCCCTCCCCCGCAGCCGAGCCGACTTGGCATCGCAAGGCTGGTGCCTGCCCGATGTCATGCTGTCATCATGCCAATGCCACTGCCGCATGGCCGCCTTGAATTCAAGCCACTCTTCATTTAACCAATCAACGAACCAACGAACCAACCAACCAATCAACTACCCAACGAACCAGGCGACCCGACGCCCTCCGCACCCGCATGTGATGCTAATTAGGACATACGGCTGTAACGCACCTCAACCTTCCGGACGTCAGCCTTGGTGGCGCAGTATCCGGTGCTGCCAGGCGGCACCCCGCCAACATTCAGCGTGAAGCAGAACGTGCCGTTGCCATAAGCGCGCACGGTCGGGCTCAGGCTGTACGGTGATGGATAGGAAACACACTTGCAGAACGGAAATGTTGAATACAGGCCCGACTGCTCAGCGGTGACGACCCTGCGAGTTCACATCCCGTGACAGAGCATGGAAATTCGTTACGGCCGCACCCTCAAGGTCCGCTCCAGACATGAACGTTAAATGTCTTTGCTATGGCTTGGCGCGCCCGGGAGCCGCCGCGGCTGCACTCTTGGCAGGGACCTAGCAGGATCCAGGTGCGTCGAGCCACCCACAACGCCGTTTCGCGCGTACAGCGTTCCGTTATCAGTAGAAAGATTGAAATTCGGGTGCAAAGCAAGGTGTAATAAGAAAATTGCGTCAATTCAGAGGTAAGGATAGACTTACGCAAATGCGGCCGCCAGGCAAAGGAACAGTGAAAGCCCTCGCATTTTAGGTGGGAACTTGTAGAATAAACTTATGATTTTATTGCTTGTCCAAATACAAGTCAATCGTTTGAAACGCCGTGTCACCGGTACGGATGGGGTCTACCTGAATGAAGGCAGACGAAACCACATTAACACCCTCGAAACATAACCAAAACGAAGTATTTTTTTATACTTGGAGTAGTTCATAATACGCTGTGTTCTTAGAACAACGACCACGGCTCTGAGGCAGGTAGGTAAAACGCGTCGATTGGCACACAACTAAACATCTATCGCAAGACCTCGCAATGTCACGTTATGATACGTACACTTGCTTGGATAAGCTCCGGGGACTCAAAGCCACTTTTATGATACTGAAGCGTACGTGGTATCGTAGTAATCGCCGACAACAAAACGCAAAGAAATAATGGTGGATGCAACTATGAAGTCATATCCCTAGATGTTTAGCTATAATGGTACCTATGGGTTTCCTCAAGGGGCTTGCTCTCCCAGTAACCTTTCTTAATAATGCGTGTTGATCTGCAGTACGAAACTATGAGGAGAAAGCCTGAGAACGTGGCTCACTATTGTGCATGGAGTACCTAATATTGAAACATTTGCAGCTGAATACTTGCTGCGTACAGATTGCACGTCCACACGGTTCCAGCTGTAGCTGGAATTAAGCATCCTACGTAGGCCAGCCGTTTGCGCGGAACTGCAACTGATATTCGGCAACGTTTTTGGCTAGTTTTACTAATCATGTAATGAAATGAAAATCGAGCTTGTCGAGCAAACCGGATGCTTGGAGCAAGTTACCGCAATCAATCACGGTTTGCTCCAAGCACTGAAAAACATGCCCTAGCAGGCGTAGAAGACCGTAGGTAGAGGTAAGTACCAAGCAGAAATTTGGATGGAATATGAAGCGTGCACGGCCGGTACCTGCTTACAACAAAAGCTATATATTGTGACGTGCAGCGTCCAAAAATCGTCTCGTTTCGTTCGTTAACTCGCCGTCGCTACATTGACATCCTGCGCAGCCCTAGCGCAGCATCGAGCGCATGCCTAGAGGATCCCCATGCAAGCGGTACTTTTTTGCCGGCGCTTCTCGCATACCTTACCCGCTGTCCTGCGCAGGCCTGAGCTCACACAGGCCAGCACAGGCCAAGCTTTCCTGAGCCGTCCTGAGCTCACACCGACCAACCTCTGTAGTTCAAAGTTTATCATTATCAGAAGTTGTAAGTTAAATGTTCCATGAACCGTAACATGCGACAGCCAAACACGAGCGTGCAACTAGGGCTCAGCAACGCTGGGGAGGGGGGCCAAAGTGCGAACAGGCTGGACGCGTCAGGGAAGGTCAGGGAAGGTCAGGGAAGGTCAGGGAAGGTCAGGGAAGGTCAGGGAAGGTCAGGGAAGGTCAGGGAAGGTCAGGGAAGGTCAGGGAAGGTCAGGGAAGGTCAGGGAAGGTCAGGGAAAAGGTCAGGGAAAAGGTCAGGGAAGGTCAGGGAAGGCGCGGGCTGATGCGGCTGATGCGGCTGTGGGGTGAGCGGGTAAGGCGGAAACACTTACCGCTGCGAGAACCGGCAAGGCCGCCCTTGCGCGGGCAGGCGCGGGCAGGCGTGAGGCTTGTAGGCCGCCGATGGCGTCTGTGACGTCTGTGACGTCTGTGACGTCTGTGACGTCTGTGACGTCTGTGACGTCTGTGACGTCTGTGACGTCTGTGACGTCTGTGACGTCTGTGACGTCTGTGACGTCTGTGACGTCTGTGACGTCTGTGACGTCTGTGACGTCTGTGACGTCTGTGACGTCTGTGACGTCTGGCTGTGATGCGACAGCGACAAGGTGGGCGCTGCAGCTACCACACATCGGCGTCAGGCCCCCGAAGCCCCGAACGAACCCCGGATGAGGCAAACCCCCGTGTTGGCCGAATCGAGGCTCGGGTCCACCCCTTGTAACAGTTACACCACATGTTGGTGGCCAAATCGTGGCCAGATCCGCCGCAACCGGCTTCAACTGTGTCTGCCCGAGACCCCGACCGCCCTGTGTCCGAACGAGCCAATGGTCCCCCTGTCGCTACAGGGCGGGATCTTCCGTCTCCACCGTCGCAAGAGCCTCTCAGCCCTCACGCTGGGGGCCAAGACGACAATTACCGTGGTAACACAGGCACGCACACCCGGGTGGGACATGTCGGGGGCTTGCAGGCCCTGACAGACAGACAGGCGAAGCTGCTCAGCGAGGTGGGCCGAGGGGCTGACCCCAACCAGCCGCCGCGGTTGCCCACACTGGCCCACGGATACTGACCTGTAGCGCTGCCCACTACGGCAGACATCCGCCGTCCCTGTCGGCGGTTGGTCCGGTTGGTCCATCGGTACGTCATCCGGCCGGGTCCGTAACCCACCCTAGACCACACCGACATGGCTGGTGCGGCCGCACCGCATCAGTCAGTCAGTCAGTCAGTCAGTCAGTCAGCCACTCAGTCTGAAACGCCAACCAATCCGTCCGCCAGTCATTCATTCATGGCTGGCTGGCTGGCTGGCTGGCTGAGCGGGTCAGCGGGTCAGGGGGTCAGCGGGGCCCAAGGGGCCCAAGGGGCGCAAGGCGCGCAGCAGGAGGCGCATGCAGGTCGATGAGGCACCTCAACGGGATCTTGCCGGTGGTGTCGTGGTACATCACGAGGGGGTCGGGAGTGACCCGCCGGGTCGGTCCCCCGCCAGCAACGACAGTGGCAGACGTCGTCTCCGGGCCCGCCGACCCATGGGCCGCCGCAGTACATCCCGTCACGCAGCCCCGCGGGTCGGGCGCCGCCTCCACCAGCCGCCCCTCCCTCGCGACGTCCTGTTGGGGCAGCCGGCAGCCGCAGCCGGCAGTGGGCAGTGGGCGGCGCATCAGAATGCAAGCGGCGGCTGCGGCTGTGGCGGCGGCGGCGGCGGCGGCGGTGACGGCGGCGCCGATCGCAACGGCATCGAAACCGATCAGGCTACATACATGGTACGGCAGCGGCAAGGTCTGTCAGGGCCCTCAAACCCGAAACGCCGAAAGCCTCACGGCCGTGGGGGCGGTCCCCCTGACGTGATCGCTACTCGGTCGACACCAGCTTGCAAGCGCGTCCGGTGAAGCGCCTTCGGTCAGGACAGGTCCCGGCACCGGGATAGGATCCAGTCGCGGGATAGGATCAGACCCCGCTCCATTGCAACGAGTTGTGCTCTCTGCGCCGCTGTGTGTCGTGTCGTGGGCGGGATGCGCCGCACGGCGCCCTCACGATCGACCAGTTGTCCTTCTTGCAGCTCCCCCCCCCCACCCCACCCCACCCCACACACACACGCGCACACACCACACTGCGAGCTGCATCACTGCACACACACGGCCGCCAGCTCCACACTGCCTTCCGCCCCACCCCCCACCCCTAGCCCCAGCCCACCAGCCCCACCAGCTCCCCCGCTCGGCCCGCCCACCTTGAGCAAGTTCAACACGAAGGGCGACATGTACTGCTGCCAGTGGGCCGCCTCCGCCGCCCGCCGCTGCTGCTGCGTGGCGGCGGCCGCTACCGCGTCCCCCCTGGCCTCCGCCTCCGCGATCTGGGCCTCCCCCGGGCCCAGGCCCAGGCCCAGGCCCAGGCTGTCTCGCAGCCGCCTCCGGGCCCGGCTGGCTGCCCAGGTGAGGTACAGCTGGTCCATGGCCCGGGTCATCCCTGGGGGCCAGGGCAGGGCAGGGCAGGAGGGCAGGAGCCCAGGAAGAGGGGGGGAGGCGGAGGGCATAAGGAAGGGGAGGGGAGGGGAGGGAGCCAGGCGGATGCGATGGGGTCGGCAGGAGGTGGGCGGGGGCAGCAACGGGAGGGCAGGGGAGAGGCGGGTTGCCCGAGGAGGGGGAGGAGCAGCGGCGCCGCATTCCATTGCACCCTTTTCCAAATCCCTCCCTGCCTCCCTCCCTGACACCCCCCTCCCTGCCGCCCTCCCTCCCTCTTTCCCTCCCTGCCTCCCTGCCTCCCTGCCGCCCTCCCCCCCAAACGCCTCTCACCCACGAACATGAGCCGCTGCTCCTCCAGCCGCTGCTCCACCCCCACCGACAGCTTGTGCGGCAGCAGCCCGTCCTCGCAGCCCACCAGGAACACCACCGGGAACTCCAGACCCTTGGCGCCGTGGAGGGTCAGCAGCTGCACAGCGTCGGTGTCGTCATCGCCGTCGCCGTCCGCATCATCCGCGCCGTGGCCACGGTCGGTGCGGGGCGCGTCGGCGGCCCCCGCGGCCGGCGCGGAGTCCTCCGGGTCGGTTGCGGCAGTTTGGGTTGGGGTGGGGGTGCTGGCGGTCTCGGCCTGGGAGGGGGAGGATGCGGTCCCGTCGGCGCCCGGGACGGCGGCGGCAGCGGCCCGAACGGGTCGCACACCCTTCCGGCTGCGGGGCTGGCTGCTGCCGCTGGAGGCCGACGCAGCCTGCACGTGAGGGACGGCAGGGAGAGAGAGGGGAGACCCGTACGGCGGCCTTTGTGTGCTGCCGTACCACCTACCCCCGGGAATCAGGATGACCATGGCGCGCACATGAGGAGGCAAAGCAGCGGGCCGTACGACACACGGTCCGTACGGTACGACTCGTGCTCCCTGTCACCAGCACAGGTCCACTACCCTGCCAGATCCTTGAAGATCGGGACACTGAGGGGGCCAGCCCCCCCTTCACGAACCCCAGCGTCCCAATCCTTGTTTCCAAACGCCCCTCCCCTGGCTGTCGCCGGGCTTGGTGTGTCTGGGCTGTTTTTTTATAACCCCCTCCCCGCACCTCGCCCCGCTTGCTGACCCCCTCCGCCGCCTCCACCAGGTCCGATACACAGCCCGCGAACTCCTGGAGCAGCGGCCGGACCCCTAGGGACGCCGCAGGGGCGGAGGCGGCTGCAGCAGCTGCAGCAGCTGGTAATGGTGGTGGTGGTGGTGGTGCAAGGGGCTGCGGCGAACCATAGGAGGTGGAGTCGGAGGTGGAAGAGAGGGCGGCGGCGGAGGAGGCGGTGTCCGACGAGTCGGCGGCGGCGGTGGTGTCATCGGTGGCGGCCCCCGCCCTCGCGGCCCTGGCAGCCAGCAGCATCTCCTCCCGCGCCCACTCGTACTGCCGGGCAGCTTCCTTGAGCTCCGCCAGCCGGGTCAGCTCCTTGGCTGCAGCGGGCGGCAGCGGGCAGCGGGTGGCGGCGGGCAGCCGCCTCCCCCGGGGGAGGGACATCCCAACTTTCTTTCTTTGTCGTCCTTCTACAGTAATTCGGCCGACGTGTGTGAGCTGTTTGTTCAGGGGTTGCGGCGCAGGCGCAGGGGCCGCACCGTAGGCCGGCCGGACGAGGCGACTGCGGCACTGCGGCGGCTCCCCCTTTGCCGCTTTGGGAGCTTTTCTCTCCCTCTGCCGCCCTGTCCCTGTCCCCGTCCTGTCTGTGAGGTTGGCGTTGCTTGGTTTCCTTTCCTTCTGGTTGGCGCCTCTGGGGCTCGGTTGCGGTGTGGTGGTCTTCGCTTGCCGTCTGGCCTTTTCCCCCTCCCGGATGTGCTTTGCTACGTGGCGGCCCCGCAGCGCCGCCTCTGTGCTGCTCCTCCCTCCCTCCCTCCCTCCTCGTCCCTGTCGCTAACCCCCCTCCCCCTCTCACCCCCCTCCCCTCCCCTCTACCCATTTCCTATATCCCTCCCCCCTTCCCCCCCCCCACGGTAGATATAGCCCACCGATGTTCTTCCGCTCGCCCTGCTCCATCTCCAGCCAGGTCACGTAGCCGGTGGCCCGAACCACCATGTCCACCAGGTCCTGTTGGCGGGAGGGGGGGAGAGGGGGGGCGGGTTAGGGGTTAGCGGGGCCGCATGGGGTAGGGCTCCAGGGACGGAGGCAGAGGAGGAGGAGCGGTGGCGGCGGCGGCGGGAGCAGCCCTAGGGAGCAGTCATTGTGAACCAGTATAACACCCCCCTCCCAACGGGCCCGGACATGCCGTACCTCAGGGCCGTACCCGGTTGCCGAGGCCACGTTGAGCAGCACCACCAGGTCTCGGAGGAAGCTGCGGTGCGGATGGGGTGGGGGCGGTGGGGGTTGGGGTGGGGGGTGGGGGTTCATTGACGGGGGTGGGGGTGAGGGCGGGAGGCCAGGGGGCAGCGCCCCAGCGTGTAGGCATAGCGAGGCTGGTGGAGTGTGTTCGGGTGCACTGCATGCGGCAATGACCTCCTCGGCAAAAAAGGACGGGCGGGGTAGGCGTGTACGGCATGTACGGCACGGGCCCTTGTCTACATGGCTGAGACGAGTGCCCACCAATACACGGGTGTCGACCAATATATTATGACCTTCGCTCCCGCTTGCAGGCACCAACCCTTTCTACTTTACCTCCCCTCGCCTCCCCCGCCTCTGCCCCTCCCCCCTCCTCCCCCCTCCCCTCCCCCCTCCCCTCCCTCCCTCCACCCACACGATGCCGTCGTACTCGGGCTCCCCCGGGTGTACCCCAGCGCCTGACACAGCTCCAGGGGCGGAGGCGGTGCCAGGGGGGCCGGGAAGGCCTCGTTGTCCACTATGAGCTGCCGGGTCGGGGCGGGGGGTGGCGCAGGGGGGGTGGGGAAGCGGCAGCAGCAGCCCGAAAAGGGGGGTGGGGGCAATGAGGGAGCCTAAGGGGTGGATCGCCGGTGGCGTGGAGCAGGAGGAGCAGCAGGAGCAGCAGGAGCAGCAGGAGCAGTTGCCAGAGAGCCATGGTGATGGGGGACAGGGACGCGGGCCCGGTAGGGGGGGCTGCATGTGAGGTTGGTGGACAGCGCGCCGCCGAATCGCCGGTGGGCTGCTGCGTAGACATCCACGTCTCCTACGCCCCTCCCCCCCTGCCCCCAACTATCCTCCCCCCTGTCCCTCACCCAACCCCCGCACCCGATTCTGTGGGCCCCGAGAGGCCCCCCCCCCGCGCACGCCCGTCCCCCGGCTGCCAACCACCCCAACTAACCCAACCACCTCAACCTCCCACAATCAGGTGAGCACCATCCAGGGTAATTCTGGGTGTGTCCAGGATCAGCCGTGGGGTTTGGTTTTCTTCTTTCCTTAACAATCACAACATCCCGACCCAACGCCCCAACCCCCCAACCCCACCCCCCCTTTCCGCCCCCTCACCATCCAGGGTGGGTCATCCCGGTGCAGGTCCCTGAACACCAGGGGGCGCTGCATCGCGGAGGGCTCCAGAGGACAGTACCGCTCCTCCCCACCGCCACCACCACCACCACCACCACCACCACCGCCATCTCTCCAGTCTGCACCGCCATCTCTCCCGTCTGCACCGCTGCCCTGCGCCGCCCCCGGCAGCGCGGTGACGTGGTCCCGGGGGGCCGGCACCAACAGCTCCAGGGCGGCCCTCACGGGGCCCTCCAGCCGGGGGGGTAGCGCCAGGGAGGGGTCCAGGGGGGGACAGCCCGGGTGCAGCAGCAGCAGCGGGGGCCAACCACACCCCGGGGAGGAGGAGGCGGAGGAGGAGGCCGAGGAGGAGGAGGAGGAGGCGGGCGAGTCCTGTGCGGTGTGGTGTGGTGGTGTCAGCAGGTCGGGTCGGGTCAAGGATCCACGTCAGCTGTAGCGTCTAGGGACCAAAACGTTCCAAACGGAAGCCCCCCCCTTCAAGTCCGCAGCACACGGTACGCCCTCGCCCGCCTCCGCCGCTGGTTGTAGCCCAACCCCGCCCCCTTGGCCCCCTCCCCGGGGCAGGGAGCAGCCCGCCTGCTGCAGTGTCCCCTCCCCCGCTCCCTCCCTCCCTCCCGCCCTCCCATTCCCTGCAGTCCCCCGGCCACCACACGGGACCTCCTGGAAGCACCCCCGCCCCGGTTTCCCAACCCCCACCCCCCTGGAGCCACCCACCCACCCACCCACCCACCTGGTCGTCTCCGGGTCCCTGACTCGCGGTCTGGACGGGGGCGGCCCCCACGTCCCCGGGCGCCACCACGTCCCCGAACAGCAGCCTCCCCGGAGAGCTGCCCCGGTAGGAGGGCCGCTTCAGGCGGGACAGCACCGCACTGCCTGAGGCGGGCGGGGGCGGAGGGGCTGTCATGATACACTGCGTGCTGAGCAAGTTGGGTGCGGATGGATGACGGGTGGACGGGGCGGACGGGTGCGTGGACACAGGGAAGGTCTCGGTCTGTACAGTGCATGTACCATTGCCGTAGCTGTCGTCACGTGATGGGCTTTTCACGGCGTGGCGGTGTCGTCGTACTCACTGGGGTCGATGCCCCGCCTGGGGCGGGTGAGGGCAGCCGCCAGCAGGTGGCCGCTGCACTCCAGGGGCGCCGCCGCCAGCCGCAGGAAGGCCGCCACGTCGCGCACCTGCTCCGCCGCCCAGAAGGGGGAGCTCTTGGGCAAGCAGTACGGCACCCCGCCGGCCTGGAGGGCCTCCTCTAGGACACGGGCCTGAGGGGGCCGGGGGGGTGGTTTGGGCGGTTATCGGTTTGTTGCCCTTCTACCGACAAAAAGGGGGTGGGTTGGGGCCGTGGGGCGCCCGTGCGGAGCGGGAGGGGAGAGTTCGGGGCCCACACAGACCCGTGGGTCGTGGAGGGGGTGGAGGAGGAGATGTCAGGCGAGGGCTGGCCCCCCCCCGGACGCCACCGCCGCCGTCCTGTAGGTCGCACTACCGTGACCCTACTCTGAGCTGAACCAACCTAGCTGTCGAAATGCTGATCCAGTTCTCTCCACCTTCCCCACCCACCCACCCACCCACCCACCCACCCACAGCGAACACACACACAGTCAACCCGCTAAATACACACAGCCCACACACCCACACACCCACACACCCACACACCCAAACACCCACACACCCACACACCCACACACCCAAACACCCACACACCCACACACCGGGCGCTGCTGCGCTCCTGCATGCCCCACACGCGCCTTTTATGACCATCCCATGACCACCCCTGCCCCCCTCCCCCACCCCACCGCACCCTCCCCACCTGCAAACCCATTTCCCATCCCCCCACCCCACCCCGCCCCACCCACCTGGCGGTTGAGGCGGTACAGCAGCGCCACGTCCCTCATCCGCAGCGCCCCCTCCGAGGCCGCCACCACCCGCCGCACCTGCCCCGCCACCCAGGCCGCCTCCTCCCGCCCGCTGCCGGTCGTCACCACCGCCACCGCCGCACCCGGCCGGGGCGGTCGCACCGCCTCCAGCTGCTTGAGGGGGGACTGCTGCTGCTGCTGCTGCTGCTGCGGCGGCGGCGGCGGCGGCGCAGCTGCGGGTGAGATCTCCAGCGGCCGCGAGGGGCTAGGTGCTGGTGCCGGCCCTGTCAGCTGGTGGGTCACCCGGGGCTGCTGCCCCAGGCCCAGTCCCTGGTTGATGAGCCGCTGGGCCACCTCCACGATGTGGGGCAGAGACCTGGGGGGGGAGCGGGGGGGTGGGGGGCAGGTGGGGGGCAGGGGTGGGGGTTGGGGCAGGCGGGGCAGCGAGGAGGAGGGTGTTCCATCTGTGTGGCTTCCGCTGGGGGGCGCGGTCCATCCCTTCCGCTGGCGACAGTCCATCCCTGTGGCGTTCACATCGGCACTCGTGACTGCCGCCCATCGCCCAACGCCCAACGCCCAACGCCCAACGCCCAACCCCATCCCCACCCGCACCTCACTGCCAGTAGCCCGGCCCACCTGTGGTTGCGCCGCAGGTGCAGCTCCAAGACACCCTCGGAGGGGGAGGGGGAAGGGGCGAGGGAGGGGCCGGGCCGCGGGCCCCACCCGCCGGCCGCCAGGCTGGCGACCGCGGCCCCGGCACTGCTCTGCTCGGTCCCGGCCCCGGCCCCCTCCCTGGAGGAGGCCGGGTGGCCGCCCGCCCCCACCCCCTGGCCGTCCCGACCAGCGCCGCCCCCGCTCCCGCTCCCCCTCCCCCTGTCGCCCCCGCTCCCAGCGGCCGCAGCCGCCGCCAAGCCTCGCTCCCCCCGGTGCACATCCGGCGCATCCTCGGAGGCCGAGCTGCCCACCCCGGCGCCGGCAGCAGCCCCCCCATCCGGCGGCCGCGGCGGAGTCACGGCCCCCGTCGGCCGCGTCGCCTCCGCCGCCGCCGCCTCTGCCTTCAGGACGGCCTCGTCGGGTGGGTCGGGCCCCAGCGACCCGCCGTGGAACATGCCCGCCTCACCCACTCCTCCTCCTCCTCCTCCTCCCCAGTCTCCATCAGGAGTGGTTGCTGTTGGGGATCCGGCAGTTGCTGCTGCGGCTGCTCGTGGCCCGGCCCTCGCCTCCCCCGCGGTGCCGACTGCCGCCCTGGCCTCCTCCGGCAGCGCCCCCCTCCAGGTGTAGATGGACTGGTCGGGGTCCCCCACCAGGAACAGCTCCGAGCCCCGGAGGTGGAGCAGCTGCACCAGCCGGTACTGGGGCAAGTTGGTATCCTGGCAGGGGAGAGGGGAGGGGAGGGGGGACCCACACAGGAAATGGGCCACAGGGATAGAGGGGGAGGGGGAGGGGAAGGGGAGGGGGAGGGGGAGGGGGAGGGGTTGTGTTGATGCACGCAGCACGCTGGATGGGCGACGGCCAGGGCGGGGCGGGTGCGCACGTGGGGGGCGTTACCGGTGGGTGCCATGCCGGTGTACCTTGCACCCGACAGGGGACAGGGTGATGGGGGACAGGGTGATGGGGGAGGTCCGGAGGTCCGGCAGGGCCGGCCCGACGGGGGAGAGGGGGACGAGCAGCGGAGCCCGGTCCTGGTTGCGGTGCCAGTGGGGGGTCCCGGCACATGATATGCTGACACGAGGTACGACACCGGGTTCGGGTCTGCAGTCCACATGCCCCCCCGCTGCCGTACCTACCCCGGCATGTATCCCCCCCCCACACACACACCACCCGGCCGCCCCTGTCTTCCCGGACCCCCCACCCACCCACTCACCCACATACCCATGCACAGCGGGGCCCACTGCAACATCAGTACCACTTCCTGACGCATCGCTTCTCACCCCTCACCCCCCACCCCTCACCCCCCACCTGGAACTCGTCCACCAGGATGTGCCTGAGGGCGGGAGGGCGGGAAGAGGGCAAGAGGGCCGGCGGCGAAAGGGGCTCAATATCTGAACACAGTCTGGTGCCGCTACTGCTGCTACTGCTGCTACCGTATTGCTGCTGCTGCTGGTGCTGATGGTGGAGGTGCTGGTTAGGCTCTGATCGACATCGCCTCAGCCCAACGCCTCCGCTCATGCCGCATCCGCATCCCAGCTCACCTGAACACCCTCGCCGCCTCCCTCCGCGCCGCCGGCTGCTGCATCAGCGCCACCGCCAGCCCCACCAGGTCGTCGAAGTCAACGCAGCCGGAGACCTTGACCCGCTCGTCGTACAGCTCCAGGGTGGCCAAGAAGCGCTGCAGCTCCGAGACCTGCCCGCCGGCCCCTCTCCCGCCATTGGCCCCCGCCGACACCTCCTCCCGCCCGCCGCCGCCGCCGCCGCTGCCGCTGCTGCTGCTGACCCCACCCGCCTCGCTGTTCGCTCTGAGTCCTGCTACGGCGGCGGAAGGCGCAGCATCCGCGGCGGCGGCGGCATCGCCCCCGGCTGCCAGTGTGTTGCGGGCGGCGGTGGCGGTGGGGATGGCGGCTGTGGGCCCGCAGCCGTCGTGGTCCCGCAGCAGCCGGGTCAGGGCGCTGTGGGCGGGTGCCAGGCGCCGGAGGACCCCCACCAGCTGCTCCCGGCTGAGGCCGTGGGAGGTGTCGATGCGGTTCTTCACAAAGGAGATCAGCTCCTGAGCGCCGTCGGGGTTGGGGTTGGGGTTGTCGCCGGCCGGGGCGGGGCGGGCGGCCGGGGCGAGGGGGGAAAGAGCGGTGCGTGGCAGGGCACACGGGGACAGCGGCGGCGGTGGCGGCAGCGGCGTGCGGAGGGAGGGGTCACGGAACGCGGGGGGGGGAGGGGGGTATAGGAAATTGGTAGACATATTTCATACTGCGCTGCGGGGGAGGGGAGGACCCCTCCGCGGGCTGTCATTGGCGGCGGCCTTCCCAACTCCGGCAACGTGGTACATGGAGGAGGCGGCATCCGCAGCCCGCACACACACACACACACACGTACACGGCGCGGCATGGTACTGCACGATCGGGTATGGCACGGCATCGTCCGGCACTGCACACGGTACGGCATTGTCGTGTACCTTGAACTGCTTGGCTCGACCCGGCTTGGCCTTCCCCCACCCGGCGGCGGCGGCGGCCTCCTGCTGCCGGATCACCTCCATCAGCAGCCGGTCCCGCTCCTCCTCCTGGGGACCGAGTGCCCCCGGGGTGGGTGGCCCGGGGTGGGTGGGTGGGTGGGTGGGTGGGTGGGTGGGTGGGGCCCCAGCACAGGTGGGTGACGGGTGAGGACCATGGTGCGGAGCGGCCGCCGGGGAATCAAACAAACTGAAAATGAAAATGAACTGAAAATGAAATGAACAAAGCGAAGCACTGACGTCTCATACGACCACCGTACGACAGCTCTCCCGCCAGCGACACCCGACACGCCGCTCCACCCCCCCCCCCCGCCCCCCGCCCCGCACCTCCATGATCCGAAAGTCCTTAGACAGCCAGCTCAGCCGCGAGCCCGGGTCCGCGTCCCGGTCCGCCAGCTGGAAGTACGACCTGGTGAGCCGTACAGCATGTGAGTCAGCACGGGTTGCAACTAACCAACTAACTAAACGACCTCGATACTGTTGCGGCGGGGTATGGGGTCCCGCCTGTCCTGACGAAGGCTACCTCGGGTGGGTGAGCGGTGAGGGCTGGTCGACCTACGTCTTTTGTCAGCCTGCAACCTGCAGCCAGTCACTCCAGGGAGGTCTCATGCCTCGGTCATCCCCCTCCTCCCTCCCTCGCCCCCCTCCTCCTCGGCCCCCTCCTCCCTCCCTCGCCCCCCTCCTCCTCGGCCCCCTCCTCCCTCCCTCGCCCCCCTCCTCCTCGGCCCCCTCCTCCCTCCCTCGCCCCCCTCCTCCTCGGCCCCCTCCTCCTCCCTCCGCCCCCCACCCACCTGAGTAATCGGGCGCTGAGGGAGTGGAAGGTGCCGGTGAAGGCCGCCTCCGCCGCCGCGGGCCCCAGCGCCTCACGCAGCCGGCTGCCCAGCTCCTCAGCGGCCTGCGGGCGGGAGGGGGGAGGAAGGGAAGGAGGGGGAATGGGACACGGGGGAAGGAGGGAGGGCGGCCGCGGCCCGTGGCACGGGACATCCGGGGGTCCGGATATGGACGAGATGGAGGCGGCGCCGTACGGTGCCGTACGGAGGCCCCCGATCCCTCCCAGCTAGGCAGCCTACACCACTTCACACTTTGATATAAACGAGGCCACGTCATCATCGCTGGAGACCGAATTCATGGGCCTGTACCGCATCTCGATAGGACCTCTGCTCTGGCAGCAGTGAAGGGTTTGGTTCACAACTGCACCCCTGCACCCCTACACCCAGCTCCCTCCCTCCCTCCCAACCTCCCAGTTTAGCTTAGTTTTATAGTTTGAACATGTCTACCAATGTCCTATCCCCTCCCGCTCCCTCACCGCTCCCTCCCGCCCCCGGCCCCACCTTCCGAGTGAAGGTCACCAGTGCGATGTTCCGCGGCTGCACACCGTGCACCTTAGGGTGCCATCCGCGGGGGGGAGGGAAGGGAAGAGGGATTGGGGACTTGAGGGATTGGGGGAGTGGGGGCGGGAGAGGGGCAGACGAAGAAGGTAAGGGAGATGGGCGGGACAGGGCAGCAACGACATCACCACCATTACAACGGGGGGGCAAGTCAAAGGGGTCCCAACCCCTAGACCCCAGTATCCCAATCCCCGCTCGCCCCCCAAAACCTCCAAGAATGCCGTCAGAAACGGACGTGTACGGACAGCAAGTGTACGACGTCCGTACCTCGACCAGCTCCGCCACACGGGCGATGAGGGTGCGGGTCTTCCCGCTGCCGGGCCCCGCGGTGACCACCAACACCGGGGATGAGCGGTCGCGAACCGCCGCCAGCTGCTCCTCGTTGAGCCCCGAGTACCGCCGCAGCGCCACCGCCGCCGCCGCCGCCGCATCCGCATCCGACGGTGCGCCCGGCTGCCGCCCCGCCGCCACCTGAGCCCGAGCGGCAGACTCCTTGCTGGCCGCTGCCGCTGCTGCTGCTGCTGCTGCTGCTGGTGCGCCCTGATCTGCCCCGCTCGCTCCGCGGGTCCGCCGAGCCTGTCCCTCCTGCTGCCCCTGGGGCTGGTGGCCCCCCCTGGACCGCCTCCGTGACGGCCCCGACTCGGGCGGAGCCAGGGCGGGGTCTGGGGCTCGGGCGGCGGCGGCGTCAGCTGCGGCGGGGTGGCCGGCCGGCGAGGTCGCGGAGGGTGACGCCGCCGCCGGTGCCGGTGCGGCAGACGGCGGGGCAGCGGCCGAGTCTTTGGCTTTCCGTGTTCGTTTCTTGCCGGCGGCTGCAAGGAGGGGTGCCGCGGGGGATGGTGGTGGAGCAGCACCAGCAGCTGAGGCTTCGTCGCGCTTTGCCGCCCGGGTGTGGATGCGGGCCTGGAGCACCCTCCCACCGCCACTGCCACCGCCATCGCCAGGGTGGCGCCCGGGGCTCGTCGCGGGGGATGGTCCGGGTCCGGGTCGATGTGCTTGTGCCGCACCGAGCTGGGCCGGAGGCACTGCCGCAGGAGGCAGAGACGGACAGCCCCCGGGTTGCCCCAGCAGCCGCAGGTGCGGGGGAAGGTGCGGGGCCGTCCCCCCCTTCAGAGCCAGAGGCGGGGCCAGGGTGCGAGTGGCGCCGGCGGCGGCGAAGGACCCCTCCAGAAGCCCCGGGGCACCCTCAGCACGCCGCGCCGCCGCACGGGAGGGCACCGAGCGTGATGCGGCCCAAGCGGCGCCGCCGCTGCCGTACATGCTGAAGCTGCCGGGGACCCTTTTCCTGGATGGGAACCAGGCATGCTGTGAGGGCTGCCTCGAGCTCAGATGCCTGTCAGGGTGATCGGATGACCCAGGATCGAGGCTGGGGTCCGACGCCTCAGCCACCACACTGTCACCACCTGCGCGGGCGATGCAGCCGGCTGAGGCGGACAACGCCTCGGCCAGCTCGACCACTGCCGGGGTCCGCGCGGATACAATGCCATGGATTCCAGGGCATGCGGCAGCACCTTTCCACATTCGTGCTGAACAGCTGCTGTCGGTAGTTCCGGAGCATGCCCCGAGCCCTGGGCTTCAAGCCTTGCACTGTACACGACCGCTGTCGATGAGCTGCATTTGATGTCTTTCTCATCATAAGTTTCTCATATGATGCATTGTTTCCGATCGCTGTAGCGTTGGTCAAAACACTTAAGAAGAACTTTACACCACTTACAGTGATTTGAGGTTATGCACTTAACTACAGCAGTAATACTGCTTCTGTGCGCACACTGTTGTCTGTATGGAACGCTACTCCGGAATCAGTACTGTACGAATTGTTTACTCAGGGCGCTGAAACTTCGCTGCCTGCAGATAACCGAGCTCCAAATTGATCCCGAACGTTTGCAGAGTTATAAACTTACATCAAATATGATGCTCAACCGCGCGACACGGCCGACGCTGGCAAGGCCGCAGCGGCAAACAGTGATCACTCGCGTCGCTGCGCAGGCAAGCTGTGATTATTAGCGTCTTCGTTGGAGGTAGTTGCAAACAAGCACTCATAAACGTGTCGATGCATCGCAGGATGTGTCCACAGGGAAGGCCTCATACTACATCGCGTCGAATGTGTTCAAGGTGCGCACGCATCGCACGCGTCATATCCGTTCTTGGTCAGGCCTGGTTCGCCAATGTGTCAGTGCATGCCCAGTACACCATACTGTAATCCGTTTTGCCGTGGTGGTTCATCGGTTCCGAATGCCCGGAACGCACCATACAGCTGCGCTTGCTCTGCAAAATATTTCGGAAGGTTGCATGTCTTGAACCTTGCTGGACCCTGCTCGACAACCGCTGGACAGTGCGCCTTCGTGTGTCGCTCAAACCAACTACCGCAAAGGACTGGCGTGTGCCGCCAAGTGTGATTCCACGTTCCAGTCTCGCCCGGCAGTCCTTGCGTGACTCGCTGTTCACAGCTTTGGATATCTTCTCTCTGGCGTGCACATCAGCAACAACATTCCTCCCCCACCTCCCCGGACGACCCAGATGGCGTCCTGGGTCCAGCTCCTCAATGGCCTCTCATTGCAATTGCAACCGTTACAAGGTGGACCCGTATCCCGACCGGGTGCTCCAACGGACCCAGACAGCTCCTAGGCGCCTCATCTCTCATGTCCAGTGGCCAAACCGCCGCCTCGCGCACCCCCCCCCCCTCCCTGCCGCCCAACAGGTGAAGCCCGAGTCGTGTGCGGACTTTGAGGAGGTGTGGCGGAACCGCAACAGCTACCTGAAGGAGTGCCCCGGCTTCGTCCGCTTCGCCCTGCTCAAATGTAAGCACACAATCGCGCCGCGCCGCGCCACATCTCGGGTACTGCCTCACGACCTCTCACCGCCAGTGTTCGTATCTTATTCTGAGACTTTCGTCCGCATGGACGAAAGGGGGTAACTTTCGCCCGTTTCGTTCGTCGGCTGGTGGACGAACGGCCCCTCCGGGGCCGTCATTCGTTCGTCCACCGGCCGGACGAGCGGGACGAACGCTTAGTAACCGCCGATTGAGGTAGCTTTGGTTTCGGCTTCTTATCCTTCGGTGTCGACAACGATTTGGGCTTCTCGGCTCGAGCACGGTCTCCTGCTGTCGGCTTCCGGGCTGACCGCATCGATGGACCAGCCGAAGACGGCCCGGCCTCACCACCAGTGCACTCCGCAGCCTCATCGGCTTCAATCAATGGCTTTGCTCGTTTTGGCGGACGAACGGGTTGGTTTTCGGGTCCTTTCGTTCGTTTGGCTGGTGGACGAACGCCGGCCTTCGGCCGGCGTTTTGTTCGTCCGGCCGGACGAAGGGCCTTCGGCCGTTCGTCCAAAACGGCCCTTCGGGCCGCCGGTTCATCCGGACGACGAAGATACGAACACTGCTCACCGCCCATCGTCATTGTGCGCCCCTCGGGGCACTTGGCCTTGCCATCGCCCCCTTGGTCGGCTGATGACTCTTCACGTGTTCTTGTGCTCCTTTGTGTGTCCTGGGGTCGCAGGCGAGAACATCCCCGGCAAGTACATCAGCCAGGTGCGGACACATGCGGCAGTGAATCAAGGAGCGAGAGATACCGTACCGTACTGGGGGATACGGGGTTGCACACAGCGGGTCGGGGGTTGCGCCTCTCATGACCCACGGGTCGCCTGAAGCCCTCACATGCTGTTGGCGGGCCCGAGGCGCGCACGTAGGCTCCTTCGCCTGGGCCCACCTGCCGTATCCTGCTGCCCCCTCCCGCCCCGACCTGCCGCTGCAGACGTTCTGGGCGACCAAGGACGACTTCGTCAACTGGACCAAGAGCTCGCAGTTCACGGCGGGGCACGGCGGCAGCGCCGGCAACACGCAGGGCAACCGGCCCAGCACCATGACCATGCTGGAGGGGCCGCCCAACCTGGAGATGTTCACCACCGTCACCGTGACCGAGTAGACCGAATAGAGGGAGGGGGGAAGCTCGAGATGGGGGGGGGGGGACGAAAAACGACTGCGTCACGATGGGTTTGGTTGGTGCGCGCGCGGGCCGCCTTGGGGTCTTGGCGTGTTGCGTGCTCCGCGGAGGCGCACGACGTACGAGGGTCGGCTCGCGCGAAAGATCCGCAGTGATGTGATATGATGTGATGGAGTACCGGCATGTTTTGTGATTCGATGTGAGCGATAAGATACAGCTATTGCGGGTAGTAAAGTGGTGGCAATCCTATCACCACTACGACAGACTGTATGGCTCTCACTCACTGGTCCTCCGTGGTGATGGAGGCCGGAGGGGGCCGGTCCGTCGCGTGCGCTGTGCAGCGCTGTGTGGGAGGGCTTGGACCTCTGGGAGGAGGAGGAGGACGTTCCCGGCCGAGTCGCCGATGGGCGGCTGCCGTGTTGGGGTGACGGTTGGAATGGGTTACGAGTCGACACGGTGGCCCTCGGTGGCGCTGACTGGGCGGGAGCAGTCGTGAGGAGGGAGGGCTGCCGCTGAGCGGTCTACCGCCGGAGAGGGGGGACGAGACACCGTCGAGATGCTGTACGGTCGTCCTTGAGAGCTCTTTGCCCTTGCGCTGGATCGGGACACTGCTGACACGTGATGGCCATATCCTGAACATGGATGGAGTGCAGCTATCAGATCGGAGCTATCTTCCCTTCTGACGTCTGTCCGTAGCCCATAGCCCAAGAGCCGGATCGGCGCCGGCAAAGACTTGGGCGCACGGTCTGCCCTCCGGTTCCGCTTACTCTTTGCCGTTCAGACCAGGGGGCCAGCAACCGCGGGTTGGTAGGTGGCTGCAGCACACGATTGGCGGCGGAGCATGTATCTACGAACAGCGATGTCTCGATCCAGACGGACAGTCAATGTGATCGACGTCACAGGATCGAAGACAAGACGTCTCTGGTCACGCAACAATGCTGACCACAGAAACTGCGCCTGGACGCCATAAGCCATGTCGCGTCGCCAACTGCAATAATTGAAGACCATCGTTCCTTACCCCACGACATTCGTGAGTTGACCCCCCAACCGGCTGAACTGTCTCCAGGCCGCACCGGCTCATCCAGGTCACCTCGTGCCCTGCCTCTGGATCCCTTGCGTATTTGATCACCGTGCTCTGCCTCCGACAGCGCCTCCCAAAGGATCATCCCCGACACACCCCCTACCCACCAGCGCCCCCCCCAGGTGTGCCCCTCCACCCCCCTGCACAAACCCCCGCGCGGTCCCGCCCCCTCGCTGGCGTTCATTCAGAAGTCCAGCGCCATCTGCCCCACCGCCACCGCCGCCCGGGTCCGGCTGGCCAGCTCCTCCCGGTTGGTGGCGGCCAGGCCGTCCAGCAGGCAGCGCTCGAAGGTGCGGACCGCCTCCGCCATGCGGGTGTGACGCCAGGGCTCGGCCTGAGAGGGTGGGGCATGGGGGGTGGCGGTTGGTCGGTGACGTGGGTCAACGCGGGGCTAGGGTGAGGGATGCCGGGTGGAGGAGGAGGAGGTTGGAGTGTGGCGTCCGGGCGGCCGCTGCGCCCCCGTGCACCCACTGGACGATACAGGTCACAGCTCCGTGAACCCATCACCACCGCTCAATCTGAAGAGTTTTGGTCAGGCTGCCAGTAAGCCCAGTCGACCCCCGCCCGGGTGTGTAAAAGAAAACTGAGGTGTGTGTGTGTGTGTGTGCGCGCATGCTCACCTTGGCCGCGGTCGTGGGCTCCCCTGTCGCCGCCGTCCCCGCCCTGGCCGCCTCCCGCAGCTCCCCCATCAGCGACGCCACCGTGGGCACATCGTCCGGGTCGAACTCGTCCACCCGGGCGGGGTCCAGCGGCACACACACCTTGCCCGTCTTGGGGTGCACGCAGAAGGGAGCCTGAGGAGGGGCGGGAGGAGTCGAGGGGATCGGGGCGGGAGGGTCGAGGGGAGGCAGGCAGGGCTGGGTGGTGCATGTGAACGAAGTGAGGGCACGAGAGGGACAGAGAGGCCCAAAGCTGCAAGCCAGGGCCCGAAGCAGCAATAAGGGAGGACCGGAGGGGGGCGATAGCCCCGGCCTGAGGATCAACCACCCACCACCAGCCCACTCGCCCACCCATCCGCCCCGTGTCACGTAGGTGGTCTGCTTGGCCAACACGTGCTGGGTGTGACATGATTCGCTCTGGGCTTGCTCGTCGATTGATTCCACCCGACCACCCCACCCCACCCCCACCCCCAGCCGCAGTCGCCGGCACCTTGAGCAAGTGGTTCATCTTCTTGGACACCTCCATGTCCAGCCGGGGGTAGGCGTGCGCAATGATGATCTCCTTCAGGCAGCGCTCCAGAGGGCCCAGCACCTTGTAGTTGCCGCCGCCCTTGCCGCGGGACTTCTCTTCCGCGATCTGGGGAAGGAGGGGGTCAAATTGTAAAGAGAAAAGAAACCCAGAAACGAGGAGGGGGGGAACGGGTTCGGCGGGGTGTGACCACAAGTGGGTAGGGGGCGGTTGTAGCGTATAACGACCCCGCTGACGAACACAAAGATTGAATACGTGCAGACACCGCCTGCCATTGACAACCGCACCCCGACGGTCCCCCTCCTCTAGTGTTGCCTGAAGGTGCTGATGTGGAAGCCGGCGGCGGGTGTGAACTCTCTCCGCCGGCAAGGGAAACGATTCGGTCCGCCGGCTCGTGTCCACCTTTTTGTCTTTTTTCCCCTGATCCGTCTGTCCGTTTTTTTGCACGCTTGGCGAAGTTAAGCGGTGTTAACTTGCGTAGCAAGGCTCCGAACCACTGGGTTACGGCAGTGGATCGGTAAGGCCCGCGTCCTCAGGGCCGCTGTCTTAAGCTGGTAGATCGTAGTTTCAGGTTATCTTGTTTTTGTTGTTAATCTTTTTCGGGCCGCCGGTCTACATACCGGCGCCCAGCGGATGTAACACTCAAACGGCAATTCGTGCGTCAGCAGAAGTTAATCCTCCATGCCATGCTGCGCCGGCGACCCGCCCGCCTCTGTCCAATGCGTATACAATAATGGGCAGCGCGGGCCCTGCGCGGCTCCAGCGGCCCTGCAGGTGATGGTGGCGGGCGTCTTACCCTTAGAGCCCTCCGACCCCCCCTCCCTCCCCTGCCTCACCCGGGCCTCCACCTCTGCCTCCAGCGCCTCCCACCGCACCAGGTTGATGTCCTTGTCCGTGCGGGACGTCACGACGCGGGTGGCTGCACCGCACCACACCACACCCCACCACAGCGGGCCCAAGCACCGGAGCATGGTGTGCCGGCGCACGGACGCAGTCCAGTGTAAGGGCGCGGAGGGGAAGGGGGGCTGAGGACGACGCGGGAAAGCATCAACAGCAGCAGCAGCAGCAGCTCCTGCGCCCTCCCATCTCTGCCCCCTTCTTCCATTCCCTCCTTCCTCCTCAACGACTGCCTCTCTCCCAAAACCACCTCTCCCTTGCTCAGTCCTCACATCCTACAGGGACCCTCTATCCCCTTTCCTCCCCCGCATCCAAGCCCTGCCCATCCCCATTCCCCAAACTCCTCCCTCTCTCACCCCACTTCTTCTTGACCGCCTCCACCAGTCCCTCCTCGGGCAGGTACCGCAGCAGCGCCTCGCACTTGGCACCGTCCTCCAGAAGCCGCTGGGCGGGGAGGATGGTCTGCGGCGGAAGTCGACGGGCGTTGGGGCGCATCGGGGCGGTGCAGGTGTCAAGGCGGCGAGCCCGTCCGCCGAGCGACATCGCGCACGCAGGATGAGAGCGCAGGGCTGCCGACCCGCCTTGCAACCAACCGCCCACGTGCCGAGTGACCGCACCCAGCCTGTCCCACCCCTTGCCGGTGGAGCGGGCCCCCCGGGAGCATTTGAACCTCCCGCCGAGATGCTGGCCAGAACAGCACCCGCCAAAGCTTCCTCCTCCACAGTGAAGGGGCCGGAGGACGCTCAGCACCTTGGCCATGAATCCACAGGCACAGGCCGCGTCCGCCCTCCCGTCTCTCCCCACCTCAATGCCCACCCAACAACCGCGCCACAGCACCCAACAACCACCGGCACCGCGCCGCACCTGCAGCCAGGCGGCCCTGAGCACCTCGGCGGCACGGCCCACCGCGGGGTGCAGCATCGGGCCCAGGAAGGCGATCTTGGCCTTGCCCTCCTCGTGCCCCTTGTACAGCGCGAACCAGTTGGCCACCGAGGAGCGCTGCTCGTCGGTCAGCTGCCGGGCGCTGAGAGGAGCGCGGGGGGGGGGGGGGGCCGGGCCCCGGCGCGGAGATAGGGCAACGTACACGGGACGCTTATTGAATAGGCGCCGCCAAAGCCAAAGTCAAGCATCAGCCCCCCCCATGCGCATCCGATCCGCCCCTCCCTCGCGCCGTGTACCCTGCAGCCGCAGCTGCGATCTCCACTGCGGTCCACACCTTCAAGCGCCGCCAACACTCTCCACACGGACATACACGGGGCCACCCACCTGGGGTCACACACCCAGCAGTGGACTCCACGGCGACCCGAGTACACCCACAGGATGTGCTTGAACCCGAACTCGGCCCGCAGACCCGCGTCGATGACCTGCGGCCGCGGAGGCGATGCGGAGCAGCAGCAGCAGGGGGCGGACCGGGCTTTGGCAGGTGGTGGTGGGGGTGGTGGGGGCCACCAGGCAGGAAGACTCGGTGAGCGGCTCCGCGGAACCAACCCGGCATTCAAAACCACCAAGAATAACGAAGACGAGTGTTGCCAGTGTTGCCAGTCTGCGCAACCCATATGCGCGGGTCAACGCAGGGAAGGGCCGCAGGTCCAGACCCAGTTAGGGTGAGAGGGCACGCTCACACTGCCCTCTCCGCCAAACCCCAGCCAGCCGTTGGTGGGCCCGGCCCCTGCCGCGGTCCCCCGCCCTCCCTCGGCCCTCTCCCCAAGCGCCCGCACCTTGACCGCCACCGCCATCAGCGGCCAGCACTTGGCGCAGATGTGGCCCCCGCTGCCGCACGTCCGCACATCGTCGTAGTCCGTGAGATCGATATCAAACACGAGCTCGCGCTCCACCGGCTGGAAGGCGGCTGAGGACCGCGGGAACCCGGGAACCCGAGATGGGCGGGGTGCGGGTGCGGGTGCGGGTGAGGTTGGGCAGCACCGGATGGAGAGGGCAGCTGGCAGGACAGTCGCGGGGGAGAGGCCGTACCGGTGCCGGCTCTCGGCCAAGGCCGCTTGCCCACCGCCACCAGCGTCACCAGTTCACCACCGCCGCAAGGCTTTGGTAAACCAGGCTCATCAAGCTCCTGACCAGCTGCCCGCCCGGCGGCCGCCCTACCCACCACCCACCTCCGAACTTGAGTCGGTCCTGCGGGTTGGCGCTGTAGACGGGCCCGATGTCAATCTTGGCGGGGCACTTGCGTTGGATGGCCTCCTGCAGGGCCGCCCCGTCCTGAAGTCTCGCGGGAAGGACGGAGGGGAGGGAGAGAGGTCTCGGGGCCCGCACAGTGCACGTCTGGAGGCCTGCCGTCACAGTCTCACAGAACGCAGTTGGCCGCCAAGGTGCCAGCCTGACAAAAGGCGACGGGTCCGAGACACGTCCACCGACCAACCACGATGGGGGTACGGGTCTAGCAAGAGGCCCCGGCTCTCTGGGGACAGTCGCGTGGGACAGTGCGGTAGGCAGGGGTCGGCTGCTCTCGCTGTTGTCCGGGCTCAGAAAGTGGTGTTCGTGAGGTGTGTGATTCCGTAGGTGGTGAGGCCCTCACCTTGAAAGCCTGGTACCTGACAAAGATGTCCCCGTTGAGGGTGAAGCAGAACTCCCTCCGGGTGAAGTAATGCGAGTCAGCCTGTGCGTGTTTGCTGTCTGCGGGTGCAGAGTCGATGGCATGTTAAGGCGCGGGTGGCGTTGGTGTTCGGTGGGGTCCCGACCAGTCTGCAGTGTGCATGGCGAGCCACACTGAGCTTGTTCGCGTTAGAGAATCATACTAGTGTCAGGGTCGGTGGTTGCCTCAGTCAGCGGTCTTTCGATTGGTGGCAGGCGAGGACTCCGGAAGGCTGAATCGGCATGATGGTGCATGTGGCATGGCATGGCCCGACGGAGCGACGGTCCATGCGACCCACCGTTTCCGTACGCCAGCCACTTGACCATGTGCTGCGTGGGGAAGAGCTTGGCTGCGAGCGAAATTCAGAACATTTAGCTGCCCGCTGCGGCCTCCTGGACTGACGACGTAAGCGCAAACTTTGTTCCCCGCGCCTACCATAGTAACTGGGCATCGCCTCGTGCACGTTCACCTCGGGTCCGGCACCGGAAGCCCCAGCAGTATCTGCACCGAGAAATCTGCTGTGTGAATCCGTTCCAAGCGCAAGCTCTGCTGCAAGGGTCGAGACTAAAACTCGACCAACCGTGGACTCGGGATACCTGCGCCATCTTGATCGGTCTTTTGTCTTTTATTAACGTCTGCAAACATCATCGCGAAATGTCAAGTGGCGATAAGCTGGGCGCATCGGCGCTCCCAGCTGTCTGTTACCCGCCATTTCGCCCAGTTCCTTTTCCGCCTCGAACTGCTGCTGGTTATGCCCTATGCCGTCAATATTTAAATTGTTCAAATGTTATAAAATGAGCGCAACATGTCCATAGGTTGTGAAAAAAGGAAAGGTAGGTCCAAAATTTTCACACGGTCTAAGAGATAACAAAGTCTGCGTAATCCGTCACAAAAATCAGCAATCCAGTGTAATTTCCCCAACCCTGAGCTTGGGCACATCGTTTTCTCGTCGTTCTCTCGCAGTACGGCTGACAATTTTGACGAACTGGCAGTTGGGTAAATGCTCAAGACCGTTAAGTGTGCACAACATCATCACATGTACTGAACTAGGTACTGATAAACCCACTGGGCTGCAGGTGTTCGCGGGGTTTCGCCTTTCATCTTTCACAAGGGACAGGGACAGGCCAGAGGTGGACCAACACAAGGACCAGTAACCATTTTTCAAAATGCTGTATGCAACAATGAAAGAAGAAACCAATTTCTTGCGTGGCTAAGCGAGTACCTGCTGGAAGCTCGGAATGGAGCATGTTCCGAGGTCAACCCTATTTGAGGTCGTCCACTTCCTGGTGGAACCACTCGAGTGCAATGTTAATGCAATCGCTCGTCGACTTTTGGTTGCGGTCGCCGCCCGTGAGCAGTCGACCACGGCCCCTTGGGGACAACCGCTCCTCATCGCCATCTGTCACCTGTCCTGCGAGTTTCGAGTGCGGCCTGGACTGCTGCTGTCAACGGCGCTCTTGGTGCTCATCTTCGTAGTAATCACGCTGCGGAACGCATTCATAAACCTGGTCCGGTGGGTATCGGGCAGAACGCTTCCCGCGTTGACAAGTACTGGGAACCCACAGCCGGATCCCCACAGCACCGTAAAATGAGCAGCAGCAGAAGTAGAAGCCGCGTGCCTTTTCATTGAAACACCACGGAAACACCACGCATCTACCTCTTATTCTGCATTCGTAAGCCACGCCTCGTCTGCCCTCCTCTACTGCAGTTGCGGGGTTCCTCGCCCCAGTGAGGAACCCCCCTTCCCGCACCGCGGGACAGCTCACGCATTCCAACACACTTTCTGATCTGGGTTGATCGTCATTTCCCTGATTACATGCACGCGCCTCCCCGCACCGGCATTTGTCGCGGCTTTGCCCCCCCCCCACCCCCGGTGTTGACCACTTCTGCTCCGAGATCGCCAACCTCGTCCTCTCGCTCGAAGCGCAGGGCTACCCACGCCGCCAGCTCCTCGCCAAGTTTGACGCCCTCATCCGCGCCGCCCCACAGTCCTTCTACTATGCCCGGCGCACGACCCACCCCGACCTGCTCCGCGTCGTCCGTCAACACCTGCGCCCCGCCTGACCGCCTCCAACCACGGCACCCCTACCACGGCTGCGGGCTATGATACAGAGGTCGCCGTCCGGGCAACTCCGGCGGTGTTGATCTCCGTCGTCTCTCTGCTTTCCTATAAATCCTCGGTTGAGCCCCGCATGCCACTCCATCGCCTCCCCCACACCCACCCATGGCGACACCCTCACCCCCTCGCGCCGCCCCTCCTCCCGCCCCTCACCACCCCTCCCCGTCACCGCCCTACGCCCCGCCGCCCCACCGCCCGCACGCCACCCGCCGTACCGCACACGCGCACGCACCCCCGATCGCAACCCCCTGCGCCCACGGCCTCTCATGCGTGCGGCCGCGCGCGCCCGGCCGGGCTGGTGGGGAGCCGATCACCCCGGTCCGCCACCCGGCCCTCTTGCGTCACCCCCGCGGTCACCGATTGCTCCCTGATTGCGGAACTCCTGTTTCGGTGCCTGCCAACCCTGCGCCCGTCTGCGATGTCGCCCTTCCGTGCACCCGTACGCCCGTACATTCTTGCATTGCTATTTCCGTCTACCGTTTCCTGGACCCACCCTCTTTCGCCGCGTCGCCGCCGGGTTTGCGTGCTCTTTTCTTTTTCTTTTTTTCTTTAATTTAACCTTTGCCTTTGCCTGCCGTTTGTCTGCCCTTTGCTGCAACTCACATCTTCCGTTCGCCTCGCCGTCCGTCCGCGTTTCGTCCCATTTGCGCAGGTGAGTACTACGTTCTCGATACTTTGTGCTGTCTGGGGTGTGGTCCGTCCTCGTGCTGTCGCGCGTTGGTTGGTCCGGGATGGGTCCGGCGGCGACGCGGTCGCCCGAGGTAACAGTGAGCGCACAATTCAGGTATGTATGGTAAGTAACTTGGGTCGCGTATTGACTCCTGTGCCACGTATCGGTTCCCCAATCCATACCCCCCCACCCCCATGCCTACCAATTTCCTATACCCCACCACCCCCACCGGCCGCCGCCTTCCAGGTGGTACGCCGCGGCCCGCGGGAGCGCCTTCGTGGCAGTGGCCACCCGGGCCCTACGTGAGCTCCACGCCAGCGACGCTTTCCTCCTGAACGCGGCAAGCCCCGCCGCCGCTCCTACCACCACCGCCACTACTGTCATCGGCGACGCCCGCGGACGTGGTCTCTCCAGGCCCGGCTCCTCCTCCGCGGTCTCCGGCCCCCCGTCTCGGTTCCCCCGCCCCGCCGCGGCTCACCGCTGGTACACCCCCCACGCGGTGACAGCCCCGGTTGTGTGCTGCGGCTGCTTCCAGCCCGTGCTGGTGGCGCAGGGGGCGGAGGGCCACGCGCAGGTGGGGCCCGGGCAAGGGGAGCAAGGGGAGCTGCCCGGGCAAGGGGGACGGGTGCCAGGTAGCTGAGTGAGCCACTTGCTTCTTTCGAGTCCAGCGCATTTGGTAAAGGCTGCCGTTCCACTGTCCATTGTCCGTAAATCCAGCACACTGCCGTTTGCCAAATCCAACTTGAGCCGCGCTGCATCCCTTCATTTACCACTCTTTTGCGCTCATCCCTTGACTCACCCCGTCTTGTCCCGGCCTCGGCAACCGGTGCCTGCCCTGCCCTGCCGTGGCCTGTCCGGGCCCTGGCCTCGGCAACCGGTGCCTGCCCTGCCCTGCCGTGGCCTGTCCGGGCCCTGGCGCAGTGCTGCGAGCTGTGCGCCATGGTGGCCCACGGCCGCTGCGTCAAGATGGTGCCCCACAACTGCAGATTGCTGTCGCTGGGGGCGCCACCGCAACCCGACCCGCAGGCCGCAGCACCTTCCGCGCTAGCAGCAGCCGCGGCAGGCGCGGCAGGCGCAGCAGCGCCGAGGGCCGGCAACAGCGGCGCAGGTGCGACTTCGCCGCCTCCGTCAGTCCTGCCGCCGCCGCTGCCCCACGACTGGCGGCCTGCGGGAACCACCCTGGATCTCATCCTGCCGCCCGCGGTAGGCACCGGGATCACCGTGGGGCGTCCGTGGGGTTAAACATAAAAAGCCCGTCCGTGGGGGTGTCCTTTCGAGCGGATCTCGTGCGTAAGGAGGTATACCATGGGCGCCTTGGAGGACAGGATTCCGCTGATTCTCTAGCTGGGTGGCTTCATGGGCAGGTAGCAGGGTAGCGGACGGATCGGCTGCCTCCAGGGAGCTGACCTCTACTCCAAGCGCGACCGTTTGCAACGGTGACTCGGCCGCTCCCAAATCCGCTTCACTCAGCCAGCACTTTGCTAAGGCTGCTGTGACGCCGTGTGGGAGCCCCAACGGCGCTGCTCCGCGTAAGTCCGTCGCCCGTCCCTCCCTCCCCCTCCCCTCCGCGCGCGTCAGGACGCGGAGATGCTGCTGGGGGCCGACATCGCCCCCTCGCCGGGCGGCGGTCCCGGGGCCGGGGCCGGCGGCTACTCGCACGGCCCCTCCAGCCTGTGCCTCTATTGCGGGGAGCCCTGTGAGGTGGGGCTGCTGGCGGTGGAGCCCGTGTGGAGATGCGGGGGATGCAGGTGGGCGCCGGGGGGAGCCTTGGGGGTACAGGAAATGGGTAGACGCATCCAAATTGCGCTGCTGCCAGAGCACAAGTCCTGTGAAGAATCAACTGGGGTGAATAGAATCAACTTGGTAGACATATTCGCCAGGGGGCAGGCTTTGGGGTGCGGGGGAGGCATTTGCGGACATTGGCGGGGCTGCGACAACAACAATTTGATGAACGACCGTGCACAGTGGCGTGGGGATTAAATTGGAAAAGAAAATAGTGGCGTGGGGAGGAGGAGGGCAGCGGGCGTGCTGTAGGGACGGGGCAGCATGGGGTTGCAAGGATATGCCGTGGAGAGGATCGCCTGGGAGGTACGGTTGGGATGGCAGGGTGCGGGCTGCGCAACACAAGCTGCGCAACACAAGCTGCGCAACAAGCGGGATTGAAGCAACAGCTGGTCCAGCTCACGCGCCGGGTGCTGGCTCGCGATCTCATAAACCCTGACCCCCTACCACGCCGCCAATACCCTTCCGCTCCGCTTGGCCCAATGGGCCGCGAACCCCCTCCAGGCGATTTACCCACGTGCAGTGCTGGGCGTCGCTCCACCCCGGGGTGCTGTCCGCCGCCACCCGGGCCGCGGTGCAGGGCCAGGCGCTGGAGGCGGAGGAGATCTCGGTGCGGCATCGCGGGGCCGGCGGGGCGGGGCGGGGGCAGTGCGACATGGCCGATGGGACGCCGTGGGACCTCGGGTCTCTGCATTTCCGTCCCTTGCATCCGCCCGCGACGCAGCGGTCCTGCTTGGCTGCCGACTTGCCCTGCCCTGCCCTGCCCTGCCAAGGCGCAACGCCATATTCAGGGTTGTCCAGCTCCGTGGGGAGGCACCCCCTGAGGGCATCCCGCCACCGTGGCCCATCCTGCCGTTGCGGCACCCGCCTCCAGGGCTCACCCCGCGGCCCGGCTTTCCAGTGGGACAAGCCGGACGGAGAGCTCGGCGGCGGCGGCGGAGGAGGAGGAGGAGGGGGTGGACCCCTCGGGCCTCCACCCGGCGGCGGCGGTGCTGTCAGCGGCTGCTGCGGCGCAGGCGCGCTGCAGGTTGAGGCGCGTGCTGCGGGCACCCGCGGGCAAGCCGCAGCAGCGGGCGCCTCCACCACCACGGGCGCCTCCACGCCCGCGGTGAACGGCAAGGCCGTCGCGGGCCCCCGGCCCGCCGGGAGGAGCCTGCCACACCCCGCCACCGCAGTCGCATCCAAGGGCCCCGCGCCTGGTTCCGGAGCGGCACCAGCAGCATCAGCCGCGGGCGGGAGTTGGAACAAGAACCGCAGGTGTCAAAGTTCGCCCAACTTTGCTGCCGTACAGGGCGCCGCCTCCGCTGGCGGCGGCGACCGGGCCAGCGCCGGCGGCGGCGCCGACCCCAACCACCCCCACCATCCCCATCTCCTCTCCCAGCCGTCGGCTGCATCCTCCGGTGGCGGGGCCCACGGGGCGCAAAACGGCGGCGTCGACTCGCCGGGGGCCACCTCGCCAGGGCCGGAAGGCGGGGCCGGGGCCACTGTGGCGGCCGCTCCCTCTCACTGGCCTCCCGGGGACCTGGGGAGGTTGGCCCAACTGGACCGGTGCGACCCCCAGGTCGGTTCCAACCGGGCGACGGTGGCGGCGGAGCGGGGCGGGGGGGGGGGGGCGTTGTGCACCAGTTGACCGCAGGCACAGGTGAATGAATACACGGCTGTGGGCACACTGGTCGGGGGGCTGGGGATGGACAGCCGGTTGGAGGTGGCCTTGGGACGGGGGGCTTGCAGCTTGGGGCGGGGAGGGTCGGGTGAAGGACGTCGGGGGGTGGGGGCCATCAGGGCACAGTGGCGATGCCGTCGCGCTGGCAGGATGTTGTCGGCGCACAGGGGTCTGTCACGGGGCTGCCGTGCTGACTGTCGTGTCGTGTGGCCGAATCGTCGTTGTCGTTGTCGTCAGCTGCCGCGGTGGCCGACCGAGGGACCAGACACCCGCCATCTGGGCCTCCCGCAACGCCGCCGTTCTCCGTTGCCCCACTTGTGCGCCGCCAAAACGCCCACTTGCGGCCAAACGGGTGCCTCGGGGGCTCTCCGGCAGGCATCTCTGGGCACCCTCGGCGCGATGGTGCTGCTGCCGACGTCCGTACTACCGGCCAACGGCCGCAGTACGGGCATAGCTGCGGCCGCAGCCGGTAAGCCGGTTCCAGCCGCGGGTGGCGCGACGGCCGGAGGCGGCCGAGGCCGCAAGAAGCAGCAGCATCAGCAGCTAGGGCGGTCGCTGCGGCAGCAGGCGCAGAAGTGGTACCGCTCCCATGCGGCGGGCTGGTCGCTGGGGGCGGCGGGCGACCCGGCGGGGCCGGACCGCTGGCGCCATTTCCGCGTCGGGCCGCTGCCCCCGGCCAGCAAGCCCGTGCTGGTGTTCATCAACCCGCGCTCCGGGCCACAGGTGGGTGCAGGGCACGGGAGGGGGGGCGCGCAGGGGGTGCCTTGTCAATCGGTCGGAGTAACTGGGGGCGGCGCTGCCCGCACGAGCAGCGATTGCACGCAAGGCGTGACTTGGTGCGCTGCGGCTGGCTGGGTGGGTGGGGTGCGTGCGTGCGTGCGTGCGTGCTGGCTGCATGAATGGCTGACTGGGTGATGTTTAATGAGAAGCCCACCCATAACCGCCTGGGTGATGTGCTCACCTCCTCCTTGCCTCGCTAGGACCAGAACTTAATACGGGGTCCAAAACTGAAGCACCCAGATCACCCTGATCAATATTGAAAGCGTCTAACGCACCCCGCAGGCCGGCGAGCACCTGCGGCATCAGCTGCTGCAGCTGCTGCATCCAATGCAGGCGAGTGCGGGGATTGGGGCGGGAGCGCAGCTGGAAGGGCGGGGAGGAGGAGGGAGCAGGGCCCTGCAGGGGCCGCATCCGGGGCGGGGTGGAGCGGTGCCGCATCCATGGCGCGCAGGGGCCCAGGGGCGACGTTGCCTTGCAGCCGACCGATTTAGCACATTGTTGTCATGTGAAGACCGTGCACACGTTCCGTGCTTTTGCCGTACCACGACAGGGCGCCTGCGTCCATCCACGTGACACTCCCCCCTGCGACCCGCGTCCACCTGTGCTGCCGAGTGCCCTCCCCCCCCTGTGCGCGGGGCTGTGTATGTGCCGCACGCCCTTGCACGCTGCCGCCCCGGCCCGCTCACCCGGATGGCCCCCTTACCCCGTCGCTCTTGCAGCATCGCAGTTTGTATAATATGTCTACCAATTTCCTATATTCCACCCTTACCCCGACCCGCAGGTGGTGGACCTCTCGCGGGAGACTCCGGGCTCTGCCCTTCGCTGCTGGTGGGGGGTGCGGGGCCTGCGGGTCGTGGTGGTGGGCGGCGACGGCTCCGCAGGTTGGGTACTGGGGGAGATGGAGGTCGTGGCGGCGGAGCTGGCGGCGGCGGCCGCAGCAGCAGCCGCGGCGACGCAGCAGTCGAGCAACGGCGGCCAGGGAGCCGAGTCGGAGGACGCGAGTGCGGCAGCTGGCGGCGGGCCGATGGTGGTGGCAGGGAGCCAAGGCCGGCCCGCGCCGGTGGCACCGCCGGCGCCGGTGGCGGTGCTGCCGCTGGGCACAGGTGGGTGGCGGCGGCGACCCGCGGGTCGGTCGGACCGTTGAGATGTCGGCTTCTCGTGGGAGGCCGCAAGATGACACTGCCCCCGACGGGACCGGGTGCCCCGCGCCTTGCACATCCCTTTGGGCTGCCTCCCATATTATCCCCGCGTACCATTTCAACCCACACCGTCTAAAACCTGGTTCCCGGCGCCCCGATGCATCCGCAGGCAACGACCTGGCGCGGGTGCTGGGCTGGGGTGGGGGCCTGGCGACCCTGGACGCCCGCGGCGGTCTGGCGGCGGTGCTGGCGGAGGTGGCGAGTGCGGCCCCCACCCCCCTGGACCGCTGGGCGCTGGCCATCGCCACCACCCCGCCGGAGCCTACGGTGGGGCGCTCAGCGGCTGAGGGGGTGTGGAAGGGCGCGTTGGGGGGGGTATGGAAAGGCGGCTAAGGGGGTATGGAGGGGCGCGTTGGGGGCCGCTGGTGGTGACCCGGGGCGGCAGGCGGGTGTGCGCGATTTCAGCACGAAGGGCCGTGCCCCTCCCTCCTGGGGCGTCCTACACACCTGTGGGTGCCTCGTGTCTGAGAACTAGGAGGGGGTGCCTCTTGTGAAGCTCGTGTGAGGGAGGGAGGAGCCCCCGGCCCCGATCCTGCTCTGTCTGCGCATGGGCATGTGCGCCTGTGCCCCTGGGCGTCTGGGCGCAGAAGCCGCGGAGCTCCTTCCTGCCCCGGAGGCGGCAGCAGCCGGCGGCTGCGGGGGCCACGGCTCGGAGCCAGCCGCCCACAGAGGTCCAGGTGGGCGGGGTGGGGTGTGGGCGGCGGCGTAACACTTTCAAGGCGACAAGAGGCCCCATCGCCCCGCTGTGGGACCCCTTGTGTTCCCCTCTCATGCAACGTGTTGTGGGCGCGTCTGGGCTGGCCGGGCCTTCGATGCGATGACGGCCGACCCATGTCAAATTCCCAGACGGGGCGGCGCAACAGGCCGCAGAGATGTCGTGCCTCTCCTGCTGCCGGTATAATAAGACATCCCAGAACTGTGCTGGACGCTGGTGCAGTCATGAGCACGCAGCCATGAGAAAACTGCCCCCGGAGTTTTGCGCTAGCAGTCAGCTCCGTTCATCGTTGCCGACGAGCTCCCTCCAGACCCTCGGTGCCCCCTTGCGCCCGAGCCCCCATCACCGCCCACGGTACGTTCGTCCCTGCCTTCCCCGGGCGGCCCCTTTCCGGCAGGTCAAGACGTTCAACAACTACCTGGGGGTGGGCATTGACAGCTGGTGCGCCCTGGAGTTCCACCGGGTGGGTCGCGGGCGGGGAGGGGGTGCTGGTCAGGCGGGACGCACGGCCGGCTGCGCGGACTCGTCCGCCGGGGTCAGGGCCGTTGGTCAGCCGGGGTCCCGCCGTGGACCTAGGCGGGGGGAGGGTCACGCATCTGGCGCCAGCCTGGGGTTCTTCCTCCCACCCACCCACCCACCCCGCTGGGTCTCGTTTTGCTCTGGCAGCAGCGCAGTATACAACATGTTTCTACCAAGTTCGTATACCCCACCTCACCCCACCCCCCGCTGCTCCCCGCACGTCCCCAGATGCGCGAGCGCTACCCCGGCTGGTTCAAGTCCCAGCTGGGCAACAAGATGTGGTACACGGGGGTGGGCGCGAGGGACCTGCTGGCGCGCAGCTGTGTGGACCTGCCCAGCAGGCTCCAGGTGGGGTGGGTGGCGGCGGCGGAGAAGGAGGAGGAGGAGCAAGGGGGGAGACCCGTTCTCCGCAGGGCAGGTCATGACACACGAAAGCGTTGCTTGAGGTGTCCCCGGTGCGCCCTTAACCCCCGCGTTGTATTCTTACCCCTTGATGTCAGTAAAGACAAAGAAGAGAAACCGCTGTCTGTCACCGAATACCGGGTGGCAATCGTACGAGCGGTCAACGACGCCGTTGAAGAGTGACGTGTGTCCTCACTCCCCCTCACCCCGGCCCCGTTCCTAGCTCTTGGGGTTTTGCTTCTTTACCCCCCTTATGACGCGGCTCCCGGCCTCCGCCCTCGGCGCGTAACGTCACGCACCTGCTGGTCCATCAAAGGGGTACCCCTAGAGACCCACCCCTGCTCCTGCTGCGCCCGCCCGGCCCCCCAGCTGCTGTGCATACCAACCCTTCCTCCCGCCCGACACCCCCCCCCACCCGCCCCCCAGCTGCTGTGCATACCAACCCTCCTCCCGGCCCGACACCCCCCCCCATCCGCCCCCCAGCTGCTGTGCATACCAACCCTTCCCCCCGCCCGACACACACCCCCCCGCCTTCCAGCTGCTGTGCATACCAACCCTCCTCCCGGCCCGACACCCCCCCCACCCGCCCTCCAGCTGCTGTGCATACCAACCCTTTCCCCCGCCCGACACCCCCCCCACCCGCCCTCCAGCTACTGTGCATACCAACCCTCCTCCCGGCCCGACACCCCCCCCCATCCGCCCCCCAGCTGCTGTGCATACCAACCCTCCTCCCGGCCCGACGCCCCCCCCCCCGCCCTCCAGCTGCTGTGCGACGGCATCCCCGTGGAGCTGCCCCCCTCCACCCAGGGTATCCTGCTGCTCAACATCCCCTCCTACATGGGCGGGGTGGACCTCTGGGGCAACGGCGTCACGCAGCAGCTGCTACAGCTGCAGCACGGGCCGCAGCTGCAGCTACAGCCACACCCGCACGTGCTGCACCCCGCGGCCAGCGCCCCGGGGCCGCTGCGGGAGACGACGTCCATCGCGGGCGCTGCGGCGGTGGGGGCCGTGGCCGCGCCCGCCGGGGTTGCCGCCGCCGGCGGCGGTAGTGCCGGCGCTGCAGCGGCGGGCGGGTCCGGACGGGTCAACGGTGGCGCGCACGGTGAGGCATCCCGCAGGCAGTGGAACCCTAACCTCGGGGCGTTGGGTGCTTGGGTCCCCTTGAGCGGTGGGGACTAGTTGCACGCCTCCCTCGGCGTTACTGGTGGGGGAGTGCGGCGGAATCACAATCACCTTGACTCCCCTTGACTCCCCTTGACTCCCCCACATGTCCCGCCCTCCCCCTCCACGCCCCGGCCCCCGCGGGGTCCTCCGCAGAGCCGCACTCGCCGGATCGCTTCAAAGGCGCGGGGGTGCCCGGGGCTGGCAGCGGCAGCCATCACTGTTTTGCGGCCACCACGGCGACTACCACCACGGCCACTACCACCCCTCCCGCCACCGCCAACGGCTCCACTCCAGGTGCTTCACCCGTCGGCCCCGCAGCAGCGCGCCGGGTTGGCGGCGGCAGCGCCGGCGGCAGCTGTGGGGTATCGACCCCTGGCCCCCCATCGACAGCGGTGGCCGCATCCGCGGTTGCAGCAGCAGCCGCGGCTTGTGGGGGTAGTGGCGGTGGTGGCGGCCGGGGCCCCGCGGACGCCTCTCTCACCCAGTCGATCTCATCGGGGCAACCGGGTCAGTTGCACCTGCTACAGCCGCACCCGCAACTGCTACAGCCAACGTCAGCCGCGGCTGCGGCGGGTGGGGTTCCCCCGGCGGCGGGTCAGGGTCAGGGTCAGGGTCAGGGGGGCGGTGTGCACCCGGACGTGCCGCAGAGCATCAGCGACGGCGTGCTCGAGGTGGTGGTGGTGTACGGCGCCGTACATCTTGGCCAGCTGCAGGTACGGCTGAGCGGGCATCCTCTGCCTGAATGTGGCAAGCGGTCGTCTCGTCCACTCCGTCGCAACCCACCATACTGCACCGGACTCCGTGCAGGTTGTGTGCTGTCTGTTCAACGCGCCATGGGCAGCGCCACCGCCTCCTCGCCTTCCCCGTCCTTCGCTCCCTTCACGACATGTGCGCATGTGCCCTGCCCCCACGCTGCTCAGCCCTCCCGCCTCGCCCCGTCCCTCCGCCACCCACTCGGGGGCCCTGTCCTCCTCGCCTCTGCGGCCCCGCCCTCCTCACCTCAACCAGGTCGGCCTGGCGCGGGCCACGCGACTGTGCCAGTGCCGCACAGCCGTCATCACCACCCGGCAGGCGCTGCCAATGCAGGTACGCCAGGCGGCGAATCCTCCCTGCACTCCCCGCCCCTCCCTGCCATCGGCACCGCCACCGCCACCGAGGACCTGCACTAGCTCCTGCCATTTAGGCACCGTGCTGCAGCCGCCCAGGGGCCAGGCTGCATCCCGCGCTGGGCTGTGTGTGTTTGGAAATGCAACCCGCCCGCCCGCCCGCCCGATCCCATGTGCAAATATACTTACCATATAACCTGCAAGAAAATACTTACCATATGTAGGCGCGCGAACAAGGCAACCGCGCCACCACCGCAAAGCAAATCACACAGCAAACACTAAGTACGGGAGCGCTTCACACACGCAAACGGATTTGTTACCGACCTGCAAAGTATACGAAGCTTTGTGTGCATGTTACATGGTTGGGGGTGTTGGGCTATCCCGCAGTGGGGACCCGGCGCGGCTGGCACTCGCGGCTGGCACAACGACCCATGCCTGGTGTAAGGCCCAAGCTCGGGGGCCGTACACCCCGCAGGGGCATACCGTACGACACAGGTGGCGCTCCGCGACCCTCGCCCTCCATCCATCCAGTTCATTGCCCCTTCGATGTGGTTGCGGTGCCTCCCGGGGCAGCTCTCTTCCAAACGGGGGGCGTGGCGTCCGGCCCCCCCCCCCCCCGCGCTGCTCGGCAGCTCTCGCATGTAAAGCCTCTCCCCCGCGCTCACCGTCACCTGACCGACAACAACCTCATGACCTCGTCCCCCCTGGCAGCAGCGCAGTTTGAATGTGTCTACCTACTTCCTATATTTCCCCCCCTGCCACCGCCACCGCCACCGGCCCCAGGTGGACGGGGAGCCCTGGATGCAGCCCGCGGCGCAGCTGACCGTCAGTCTCAAGGTGGCGAGGCGTGGGATGGGGTGGCGAGGGGTGGCGTTGGCCGGGCCGTAAGCGTTTTCAGCATCCGGCCTCCCCGCGGCCGTATCTATCTCGCGCCTGCTGTACGGCCCTCTTTGCACAGCATCTCGCCCGCGGGTGCGGCCCCCTCCGCATTTTTCAACCAGGATGGACGCCTGTCCTCCTGGCCATTAGCCATGACACCCCACCGCAGCTGGTGCCTGATGTCCAAACCCGCTCAGTCGTCAGCTGATGTCAAGGCGGATGTCCGTGTGCATGGTGGGTTGTCCGTGGGGGCGAAATGCGCCGCCGGCAAGACCTGCTTCCCGGCGCTTTCCCCACCTCACCGACCTTGCCGCATCTGTGGCTCAGATAAACCCGACCACGTCACCCAGACCTGCCTTCTTTTTACCGCGTGCCTCCCCTCTCTCTCTCCCTCTCTCCCCTCTGCGTCCTCCCCGGGAGTTTTACCCTAGTAATCAGCGCACTTGGCATCATTCAGGCATTGCAATTCGCTGTACCTCCCCCCCCAAAAACTCCCCTGTCCCTTTGTCCCCTCTGGCGGTGGCAGCAGCGCAGTAAGAATACCGTTATGTCCACCAATGCCCTGCACCCCGGGCCCCTCTCCGCCCCCACTTCCAGGGCTCCGCGCTTCTGCTGCGGCGCCTGGACCTCAGCAGCGCCACCTCCCGGCTGACGGCGGTGGTGGGAGAGGTGCTGGACGGGGCGGTGGCGCGGGGCACCCTCAGCTCCACTCAGCGGGCGGAGCTGGGGGCGGAGCTGGCGGCCAGGCTGGGGGCGCCGCACGCGGTGTAGGCCGGCCGGTCTCTCGCGAGGAGGGCGACAACTGCTCGACCAATCTGGGATCGTGAAGTTTGACACGGACATTGGACATGCGGGGGTGGTCAGATGGTCAACACGGAATTCGGCACTACGGGGCCGCAGGGGGGCTAGGAGCGCTCGCTTGCGCTGCGGCCGCCACCGCGGAGACAGCTGTGGCGGTCGTGCGGGGGCTTTGTGCGCGCGCAGGTTCACGGATATCGGGTTGTTGGTTTGGCGCAGTGGCGGCGCGGGTGGATCCCCCCGGGGGTAACCTCATGCAGGGGCTGCAGCACTCGGTGTCCTCCTTGAGCGGTACGGTTCTCACGGCGTTCTCACATACCACTCTGG
The DNA here is from genome assembly GCA_003117195.1 of Eudorina sp. 2006-703-Eu-15. Lineage (NCBI taxonomy): Eukaryota > Viridiplantae > Chlorophyta > Chlorophyceae > Chlamydomonadales > Volvocaceae > Eudorina > Eudorina sp. 2006-703-Eu-15. Next base: position 222,003 of record BDSI01000136.1, read on the forward strand.
CGGTGCATGGAGAACACACACACACACACACATATGCATGAATGGGTCGGCCGGGTCTCCTCTCTAAAAACCCACACGCATGAATGAACGTTACAGCGGACCCCGAAAAGGGATCAACGGTGCATACCAGGGTAAGCCCCGGCAGGCCCCAGCGACAACGCGGCAAGGTACCCCTAAACCTCAACGCCGCGAACAAGAATACAGAGGGGCATGACCCCACCCAGACAGCCACCTACGCAAGCAGAGGCGCACAGCGGGGCAACACTACCAAAGCATTAGGCACAGCAACGGGCGGGATCCCCAAAAGTGGATAAAGCCAAGCACACATGTGCAGCCGCATACCGGCACCATGCCGCCCTTCTTTCACCACAATTACACCAACCCCTGAAAAGCCACACTGCCCGGAAAGGTCTTCCCCATGAATCGTATCGGCATCGTTGACGTACACTGTACGGCAAAAATAGTCCGTACAGCGCTCCCCCCGCCTCCACACCCCAGACCGCCAGCTCCGGCAACCACCTGAGATGCTGCGCGGTGAGGACACCAAGACGGATGTACACATTGATGTACAGCTTGGTACACGAAAACGGTAAGAGGAGTGCGGACCGTAGCCGTTACGGTCGGCGTGTAGGCCAGGTGGGCCGTAAATGACGCAAGGTTACGGTATTACAATTTCAGTTTACGTAAGATAAGGTGCGGAGGCTGTCTTGGGCAGCATGCGACCGACGGGAGTAGCGGCGTTAGAATTGCGCGTGAAGTGTCGCGTCGGCGTCCCTTCCTTGGCGTTTGCCTGGGGCCGAAATTGGGAGTTAGGGTTACAGGGCGGGGTAGGTAGGGGTAGGTCGAGGGGCTCCAGAGGCGCAAAACTTCTGAGAAGATATGGCACAAGGCCATGCATACGTGTGAACCGCGCGCATGGCCTTGTGCCATTCCTTTGTGCTGGCACAGCTGCCTCGACCGCCGTCAGTCCGTAACGCCTGCACCCTCACCCCCTGCCAGCATGTTGGTTGGCGACAGTTGAGTATATATAGCTAGGTCGGTTCAGCTTCTCGTTGAACGCGGCACAGGCGGGGGATCATTCTGCACCGTTCGGGCAGTATCGTGCTAAGGGAAATTGATTCCTCAAATACCCCAAACCCTGGTTGGACATCAAGCATCAAACACGCGCCATCGTGGGGCGCCAGTTGAGACACACTTTCCTGGGTCCTCCCGGCAAGCAGATAATAAACGAAAATGCTACAGTAGGCCGCCCGTTCTTTACAATTTGAGTACGACGGGTTGAGTTGATGCGAACGGATTTGATGCGGACGTTACGAGGTGTTCCGGGACAGAACAGGGAACCCTGTCCAGCATTTGTTGGGATGCTGATGTGATGTCATAAGAAGTTGTTAACCCTAGCGATATTATTTCAGAGTTCTTGCGCGGGAGGGAAGCCCAACCGAGCGTTCGGCACATGACATGAACGAACGATGTGTTCTGCCTCAGGAAGCGACTACCGCTGATATATGACAGCCCACCTGAAATTATTTCCGGATGCAGTAGCAAAACAGGTCTGGGCTGGGCTCGCGACTACCAGCCACTCGGTAGACCTGCCCCTGGAGCTCACCGCTGGCGGGGCGGAACGCTGAATATTTCGCCCCTCTGGCGCCAATTTGGTAAAGTTATGATTGCCACAACTGTTTCTATTGCTCAGGACAAGTTACCGTAGCCTTTTCTTATACGAGTTCTCCGATCCCCGGTCCTCTCTCACCCTTTCTCAATGTATCCCAACAACACTTGTCTCCATGAAAAAGACTCAAGGATATTATTGTAAGGTTTACTACAGTCTCTTGGCGCTTTGCTACTTGGAGGTAAGGGTGGGAACGTCCCGCCAGGCGTTCGCGCTGGGGCGCGGGGTTTACACTGCCGCCCGCGCTGTATGCCCTGAACTTCCGGCAGCCACGGTTTGACAGCTCATATTACAATGTGATGACTGCTGTTCTGATCGCTCCCCAGTAATCACTGTTGATGGGTGAGGTGTTGACTGAGCGGTGCTGCGTGCAGGTGCTGCTGTGGACTTTCTGCCTTATTGCTTCCTGCGCTGCTCCAGTGCACGGACATAGCTATCTGATTCGCGAGACTGTAAGTGTCACTTGGGGTCCTTCGTTGCGCGCGCTCGTATGCGGTACGCCGTTCTTGCCTTAGCGGGTGCTGACGATTTCATTTCAATCCTCTGCCTTGGTTGCAATACCTGCAGCAAACTCTCAAGCTTGCCACTCGTCCGGTTCATCCGGCTGTCGTTTGCACGACTCACGTCCGGCAGCCAAAGCTGCTGTGGCGGTTCGAGTTCAAGAGCGTTAGCAACCGCAACGCAGAGCCATCAAAGTGTTTCCATCGTGCTGACCAGTCTGGCCTTCTAGCCGCGCTCCGTGGCTTCACTGTGGTGAGTATTTCGTTTTGGCGCGCATGTGTCGGCGGCATGCCGGCCCCTTAGTCAGTCCTTAATAACCTTTTGCCCTCCAAATTTCTCGTTGACCCTTAACAGGTAGCAACCGGATTACCTGCGCCCTACACGGGCGTAAAGGCTATTTCGTGAACGACCGGCACGCCGATCAGTTGGCGCGCAGCGTCCACAGAGGCGCTTCGCACTTGGAGTAGGGTTCCTTCGAGGCCCGTTTAGGAGTAAAACGTCGTGGTGGCGCCAGTTGTGTAGCAGTAGCAGCCGCAAGAGCAGTGTTTGTTGGGCGCGGGCGCCTTCCGTTGTGCTCAGCAGTTTTCGCAGGTTCTGAACATCGGGTCAGCTCGTGTTCCCTTTGGTGGTATTCCTCGTGTCAGATCGTGTATATATTGTCAGCCGCAGTGTCAGAACTGCAGGCGGCAACGGAGCAACTTCAGCAGCAACCAGAAGAAGAAATCGTATTCGCAGCTCCCAACTGCTGACTGACTTTTTTGTGCATTAACATCGAGCTTTCGTTTTACCTGAACTGTTAGGGGCGCGCAGAGTATAGCAGCATGTCTGAAGTAGAGAAGCGCAGGGGGATCATCCCGTTCCGCATCCCGCTCCCCAACCCACTGGCCTGGCGCCCGCCGCTCCTGGGCTTCGGCCGTCGCCGCAAGGATCGTGGCCAGCACTTCGCGTCCACCACCAGCGTCAGCGTCGTCAGCGTCGCCACCATTGGCGACTCGGTCCTCGCCACGGGCAGCGCTGCCGCCGTCCCGGCGGTCCCTCCCGCCCCGCCTACCAAAGTGCCGATAAAGCCAGCCACCGACGTGCTCGCCGGAGCTCTGGCCCGCGCCGCATCCCAGAGCACCATCCACCCTCTGGATACGCTCAAGGTCCGCCTGCAGACCAACAGGACCGCTAACGGCGGCGCGCGCGCAGCTGCCAACGTGGCGGTGGCGTCGCCGCCGCCGGGCATGTCGAAGATTGGGCAGTTGGTTCCGCCGCCCGCCGGTCCGTTGGCCCCGCTGGCGCGTTTCGACGGCCGGGCGCTGCTCACCACAGTCGGCAGCCTGTACAAGGGCGTCGTCGGCGCCGCCAGCGGCGCCGGCATCGCCATCGGGGCGTACTTTGCCGTGTACGGCGTCGCCTGCAACACGCTGTCCCGCTACACGGACCTGCCGCCGGCCACTGTCGCTTTTGTCGGCGGCGGGGTGGCGGCGCTGGGCAGCTCCTTTGTCAAGGTGCCGCTTGCGGTTTGCATCCGCAGTGTCCAGGCGGGAGTCTACCCCAACGTGTTCGCGGCGGCCCGATCCATCACCGCCGCCGCCGGCCCGCGGGGTCTCTTCACCGGCTACCTCCCCACGGTCCTGGAGGACGTGCCGGACATGGCCATCAAGTTTGCGGCGTACGAGGGCATGAGGCAGGTGCACTGTGCCGTCCACAATGGCAGGCCGGCGAGCGTCCAAGAGGACTTCGCGATGGGCGCAGTGGCGGGCGCCTTGGCGGCGGCCGCGACGACGCCGCTGGACGTCATCAAGACGAATATGATGTGCAACGCGGCAGGGCGGCCGTCGATGGGCTCTGCGGCGGCGGCGGTGCTGCGGCAGGGCGGTCCTGGGGCGTTCTTCCGCGGGGTGGGCGCGCGCGCGGCCAGCAACGGCATCAACTCGGCGGTATTCTTTTGCTTCTTCGAGGCGATCCGCGGCTCGATTGCGTTGAACAAGAAGAAGTGCGATGGCGCCGCTGTCCAGAGCCACCCGGTCTCGGTGCCCGCTCAGTTCGCGGAGGAGAGCGAGGGGGAGCTGCTGCCGGCGGTGAAGAAATAAACCTATTGTGAAGAAGAAGATTTGTCGCATGTGATGGTACTGCTGCTGAGAGTAGAGCAAGTCTGCGGCGGCGTGGCGGATTTGATGCTGATGCTGATGACTCCAATGCGCATGACGACGACGACGCTGGCGGTGGTGGTGGTGAACGGTGATTGTCGCAGTGACAATGTGCCATGGGCTTGGGCTGTTCGGCTTTGACGGCCCGGGGATTGGCAGTCACTCGGGGCACAGTATATCCAGTGTGTATCCAGGTGCGTGCGTTACGTTCTGGACTTGGTACATACCGTGTACGAATCGTGCTACAGAAGCCCAGCACCACGCGTCACTGTTGTCGGTATAAGTCAACTATTTATTGGGCCTTTCCGGCGACGCCTCCTTATGTTGGTGAGGGGTGAGTGGGTCACGTGCCGAGTTACCGCTTCCAAATGCTGCTAGCCGCACGGGGATGTCTGGAGTCGTGGTGTCCCCGACCAGGGCTGACTCGGGGGGGCCATCGGGCACCATCGCGCGAAATTCTGCGCCGAAGGGTGCGACTGCCCGCTATGCGATGCGATGCTGTCCGCGACTCTGCCGAGCGCTGTTGCCCGTCTGTGTTATTGGAGAAGAGAGCCGAAGCGAAACAGAAGAATGGACGCGCAACGACGTGGACGTACGTACGTAAGGCGCCCGCAGCGAAGCGAGCTGGGTGGGTGGGGTCGTCGCTCGAGGAAACTTGAGTGAGCATGGAAAAACGATTGTGTCTCGTTTGGTCGTTTGGACCCGACCCGCTCAGAAGGGACTGGACGCAGCTCCGATGGGTGGAGGCACAGACGGACGGGCGGACACGCCGTACTGTGTCATTTTTCGAGGTTCGCTTCAGACTTGGCGGCTGCTTTTGGGATTTTCTGGACGGTGTGTACGGTTAGCAAGGTTGAATGGTCTGCTGGTGCTGCGAACGTCGCGATGCCAACAGGAAGGGTGTGGCTATTGGGCCCTGCGGGTGCGTGGGACAAAAGAGGGAGAGATTGGCAGTGTGGATGGCGGCAGAGAAGTGGCTCGCCGGTGCATTGTGAGGGAACATCAGTCATCGCATGCCGACCACGTGCGCCATGGCTGAACTACGGGTCTGCGTCGTCGTCTACAGTGTGTTTTGCTTGTTTGACTCGGTGCTGCCTTCTTTGAGCTCACTGATTTGAAGGCTCGAGGAGGTGTGACTGGGTGTTGTGCACCGACTTTGACTGCGACGGGCGGGGCGCCGTACCGCCAATTCCGTTATCCTGCCGCTTCGCGTTTGTTGTTCTCTCGCCCGTGATTGTGAGCCTCATGGCACATCAGTGCTAAAGTTAATCCCCTCTGGGCCCCCGTGGTCGTGGGGGAGGGGAGCGGGCCGAGAGGGGTGGCTCAGGAGATGTGCCCACGTGACATAAGGATTTTGCGGATACGGAGATCAACAGCGCTGGCAGGCTTTCAAGTGATCGTGGCGGTTAATAGGCTGACTGCTTGCGAAGGTGTCTTGGGTGTCGCCGGGGTCAAGCTCGGGCTTGGGCCTGGGGTTGTCTTAGGTTGGCCGGCTGGATGCAATCTTGGGGTTGCCGGCGGTGTGGGCGCTCCCGTGCCGTACCCCGTGCTGCCCCTGCAACTCATGCCGGAGTTGCCCTTTCGGTTGTGATGTTGGAGGCTGACACGCCAACCCATTTTTGGACAGTTGCGTGGCAGCGCGTTGCTGTGCTGTGTTGTGTTGTTGGCGTTGCGCGTGTGTAGATGAAGTGTTGTTCCGCAAACGGTCAGTCAGTGTTGTTGGCGGCCTGTTGCCGTTTGTAGTTGAGAATGTGGCTGTGTGATACTGTGCGGTGGTGGTGCTATTCAACATGTCGTGGCCAGTGCTGCGAATGCCGCTTCGCAGCGAAGGGCTGACCTCTGAACTGGGAGGCGGAAGGGAGGCCCAAGCCGCCTGGGTTCTGTTCTGTATTGGGAACGACGACGATGACGGTCTCCGGCTCGGGGAGGTATGGAGAGGGAGGGTGGTGTAGCAGCGGTGCCCATTCATGACAGGCGACCTCAAGCGGCGGCATCGCACCGCCGTCATGTATTATACCGTGTTTCATTGGTCTCACCCGCGGCTGGCTGCGGTTCCTTCCGAGGGGGCGCTCTCTCGTGAGGCCTCCTGCACTCCGCCCCCACTTATGTGGTGTGGGTCTGCAGTGGTGGGTGGGCTAGGTGGCTGACGGCATGATGGACTGTGTGACGACGGGGTTCATCGCTCTGCGTTGCTGCACTGGCATTTTTGGCCAAGCATGGACCATTCTTGCCCCACTTCCGCCATGTAATTTACCCTGCTTCCGACCTGCCTGGCGTGTTCGCCGATGTTTCCTTGAGATTGGCAACCGTTGAGTAGCCATACAATTCAAACGTGTTGGTTTTGGCATCTTGGAATGCGCACAATTAAACACCAACACTTGCTCCTCCACGCCCGGCGGTGCACGACGCGCCGCAGCTGGTCAGATGCGGATCAGATCGCTAGCGGTCCGCATCTCCCTCGCCTACCTACCTGATGCATACCGCAATGCCCAGTGGCACCTGTCACCAATCGTATCTCCACAGACCCACGACAGCACACAGCACCTACTCGTTTGGCAGCGGGCCCAGCAGAACGCACAGCACGCCTCCATCTGCTGCCTGCATCTAGCAGCAGCACACGAGCTCCAGCCTGGCTCGTGGGCTGGCATAAGGCATACGTTTTAAGGGCCGCCCAGGGTAAGACCTACCGTATCCGAAGACCCCCACCACATGGGCGCAGTAAGCAGCGTACGTCACCGAGGGAACACCCACGGCAGCCGCAGCCCCCACTCCGTCACACCTCCTCAGCGGCAACACTGTCCCAGTGGCGTGCCCTGCAATGCAGCGCAGCTCCATACGAACCCCAACACGACCTCCCCAACACGAAGACCCACCAGCGCGCGGTCTCGCCGGCTGCACCACACCACGACCGAACGCCTCCCGTGCACCAACAGAGTGCGCCGCTCAAACCATTCCACCAAAGTTGTCCGTGCCCCGCCGGCCATTGGAGCTGATCCTAATTTTCCTGCGTGGCCGCCGCACCCGGCCCCAGTCGCGCCACCTTGCGCTTCTCCACCGTCTGGGTCTCCGGGCACTGCATGGTCACCCAGCCGGTGGGCACCAGGGGGAGGCCTGGGCGCCAGAGGCGGGACGCAGGAGGGGAGGGGAGGGGAGGGGAGTTGGCACCCACCCGGGGAGGCAGCGAGGGAGGGAGGGGCACGACAGGTTGGGAGGCTCGGCCGCGAACGGGCGGAAACAGCGGAAACAGCTTCTAGGCTGCATGTTCCGGGAGAGTGCAGCAAGCGGAGAGAGGCCCCCGTGAAGACAGCGGAGAGAGGCCCCCGTGAAGACAGCGGAGAGAGGCCCCCGTGAAGACAGCGGGGGCCTCGCCATCAGCTACCTCAGCCGCGCGCATCAACAACATCGCCGCGGGTTCCTATACCCGACAGACAATCGGCGATCCACCGAGTCAGCGCCATGCCAAGCCACCAGCTAGTCACCAGCCCGCTTGAGTCACCAGCCCGGCCGTAACAGCTCAGAGCCTGCCTCCCCATCCCTGCGTCAGCCGCCGGGGCCCCTAGAGCCCGCCAGCCGCAACCGCCCCCTCACCCCACACCCCGGGCCCCTCACACTCTTGGCCGTTCCATCACCCCTAACGCCCGGCCATCCCAAACGACAGGCCACACCCCGACCAGCGCCGGACCGGCCATCACACGAAGCAGGTGACAGGCCTCTCCCCACCCACCCACCCGCCCACCCACCCACCCATCCCCTCAGCGCACTGCGGCAGCGCGGCCGCGCCGCCACGCGCCCGCGCGCGGTCTCTATCTTTTCGTTTGCTCTGCAGGTACCGCACCCCGTAAGTATACTGCGTTATGCTGGGTGTGCCCGGGTTCGTTCTGCGGGTTTATTTATTTTTCTCAATTTAATCCCCTCAACTCACCCGCCGCGGCGCTCCGGGCGTACACGACCCCCAGCTCGTTCCTGGCGGTGCTCAGGTAGTAGGAGCGGGCGTCGCCCAGACTAGCCACCTGAGAGCAGGAACCGGCGCACCCGTCAGTCAGTCCGTCCGTCCGCGCGTCGTGCATCGTGCATCCCCGCCGGGTGCTGTTTTTTGTATAACCCCTCCGGGGGTAGGTGGAGGGAGGGGGGGGCATCGGCGGGTCCGTTCAGACATAGGGGCACATAGGTGCCACAGCCGCAGCTGGGGGTGGCCTGCCTGGCCCATCGAACATCCGACCGACCCGCCCGGGCGGGCATATCCCCTAACCGCCGGCTGCCGTCAGCTCATGTGACCACCGGGGGCCCTCTTAGGGCCCCACTCGCAGCATCGCATGATAGCATCGTATGATAGCGGCAGCTGCTGGTTATGAACAGTGGTCATCACTGCTGTGAGGAGGTCGCTTTGGGTGAATGACATGACACGACCAGGGGGCGCATCGGGTCGTGGTGTCCAGGTTGTCCAGGTGTCCAGGTTGTGCACCGTAATGGGGTAAACCCTAGATAGCCCACCTCGGCGCGCACGATGTCCCCAGGTCGGAAGCAGTCGTACATGACCACCCGATCGATCTCCGTGGCGCGCACGTCCTGCTGCCTGCCAGACAGTCAGTCAGTCGGTCAGTCGGTCGGTCGGTCAGTCGGTCGGTCGGTCAGTCGGGTCGGTCGGTCAGTCAGTCAGTCAGTCAGTGCAGGAGGTGCAGCGAGAGGAGTCGGGAGGGAGCGGCGGATTGAGAACCCATTTCCGGGCGGCCCGGCGCCTGCAGGAGGCGCCTGGAGGAGGAGGCGCCTGGAGGAGGCGCCTGGAGGAGGAGACTGGAGGAGGGGACTGCCGCCACCGTCCCAGTTTCACGTCCGGGGCCCCAAGCCGCCCGTGGGCCAATACGGGGCGACGGTACCTCCTACCCTCCCCTATCCCCCGCGCCGATGCCCCTATCCGCTACCTCACCTCTACCCCCTCACCTCTACCCCCTCACCTCTACCCCCTCACCTCTACCCCCTCACCTCTACCCCCTCACCTCTACCCCCTCACCCCCCACCTGATGACGCCCTTGAACTCCGTGCTCAGCGCCTGTCGCCCCACACACATGATGAGCGCGTGCGCCGAGGTCTGGGCCACCCGGCTGATCTGAGGGGGTTGAGTGCGGTGGCTGCGGTGGGTGCGGTGGCCCCAACCGGTGGGTCCTTACACACTTACAGGCGGTCCACCCCTAGCGTCACCCTACCAGTCAATCACCGGACCCCACGGGGGCAGCACCGCACTGGCGACCCGGGCGCCGTAACGAACGGCCCCGCGGCGACTCCGTACGGCACTGGGAGGCCCCGCTGGCACGCAAGCCACGGCCGCGGCAGTTCTCAAAAAGGCGAGCGAGCCAAAGCGGGTGTGCGGCCACTTGCATCATCAGGGCGCATCACATAACCGAAATTCCTCCCAGGGCCCCGGTTCAATCCATGCCATCGGTACGACAATCTCGGTACGACAATCTTGGTACCGTAGGTCGGCCTCGGTCCCATGGGTTCCTCAGTGAACGCGTAGGGTCACCTGACCCCTTCCTAACCCTCCCAAGGGCCCCGGTCCGCCCCTGCCTGGCCCTGACTTGACCGGACCGGGCTGCCCCCTTTTTGTCAACAAAGACAGCGAAATCACGAAATAATCACCGGGCTGGCCCCCCCCACCTTGGCGGTGACGATGTCCCCGGGCTTGGGCACCAGCGGTTGGCTCCCGCGGGTGGCCACGTGCACGACGGGTTTCTGGAGGGGCGCCGGACGATGGACGGGGGAACACCCGGGGTGGGGGGTGGGGTGTGAGGGGTGAGGGGTGAGGGGTGAGGGGTGAGGGGTGAGGGGTGAGGGGTGAGGGGTGAGGGGTGAGGGGTGAGGGGTGAGGGGTGAGGGGTGAGGGGTGAGGGGTGAGGGGTGAGGGGTGAGGGGTGAGGGGTGAGGGGTGAGGGGTGAGGGGTGAGGGGTGAGGGGTGAGGGGTGAGGGGTGAGGGGTGAGGGGTGAGGGGTGAGGGGTGAGGGGTGAGGGGTGAGGGGTGAGGGGTGAGGGGTGAGGGATGAGGGACGGGGTGAGGGACGGGGTGAGGGGTCACGGGACAGGCGGTGGTCGCGAGGCGGACAGCTGCAGCGGCTGAGGTGCGACATCCTGCGTGAAAGACTGGGCGCAGTGACGGAGGCATCCTGGCCGCTGCATCCTGGCTCCCACATGCCGTGCTCCAGATTGGGTTGGTGACGGTTACAACAAGCTTTCAAGCTCGTACGGCCCGGACGCCCATGCGTCAGAGGGCCCCATGTACGGCAGGGCCGACGGAGAATGACAAACTCTTCAGGGAGGTGGTCGGAACGGAACCGGGAAAACCACCACCAGGTGCCGATGCGCATGGAGGGGCCCGGGCGGCGGGCGCGCTAGGTGCTGGTGCGGGAGGCGGTGAGCATCGCCACGTAAACCCCCCACCGCTACGTTTTCATCGCGGAGCAGTGACAGTGCTTGTTGGTCTTCAACGGTTGCCTGCTATGACCGCTGGGGGGCCGTCACCTCCGGGGGCCCCAGCGCGAGAGACCCTGAGGGCTCATTCCTCTGCACTCACCCCGCCTTTCTCCGCGGGTGGGTCCATCCGTCGCAGTCCAACCACGCTGGCGAACACGAAGCCGTCGCGTATGTACACGCCCTCGCCAGCCTCTAAGGCGTCCTGCGGGTGATGACGTGGCCGGTGACATGGGGGGGGGTGTACAGGCGGGGGGTGCAGGGCCTGACTCATACCCCGATGCCTTGCAACCGTCAACCGCATGCCCGTCTCGCTGCTTTGTTTCTTTGTGCCACACCTACCGTTGCCCCTAGGCGATCTCCGGCGCATACCGGTGCCGTGTCAGCCGCCATCTCCGTTGCTCTTATGAGCCGTCGTGCCTACGCAGCAGTACGCTGCTCAACTGGAGCTGATAAATCTGCAAGCTGTGATGTTATGACGTTATTTTTGCCTGATGGCGTCGATTTGTCGCGATTGGAAACCCTTCCGCCGGTATTATCATAAATCACACGCAACTCCGTTCATGGATACAGTAAACAATTCGAATAAGTCGCACGTCCGCTATAATGATGGGGCGTGGCTTTCTGACACAACACCAAAAAGCAACATAAAGTATGAATAATCCACTACGTATTGGTTCTCCAATTTTTTTTCATTCAAGCACAAATGAGGAGATCCACATATTGCAAATTCGCTGAGCAGCCACAATAAGCTTCATCCTCGATCCAGGGTCCCCAACGGCCGGGCCCGACTAACGATTGTCGTGAGCCTGCACCACGTCCTAACTCCTTATCATAATATTAAAGCGAGCCTGGACATACATGTTCTCTGCTGTAGGCAAACTCATTAATTTGCATTTATTTTGCATTGTGCGGCCCGTGAAGACCAAAGTTTGGGTGGCCTCGCACGCAACATAGGGCGGACAGGACGTTCACAGCACCTAGCGTAAGAGCAGTACATATATGAAGCTAAGGAAGGCGGCCAAGAATGCTCCGCTCGATCTTGACGACCCGTTAGAGAGTGAGACCTGCAGTAGTGGATGCGAGTACCTATCAGACGTCTTAGAGGACGAGGAGGAGGTGGAGGTGGACGCGGACGGTAACGAAGCCGGCGTAGGCGAGGAGCAAGATGACGGGACGGACGGTGACGAGCGTGACACCGTAGGCGACAGCGATGACGACAGCGAGCTTCATGCGGGTGGGTCAGCGATGAGGGAGGGCCTCCAGTCCTTCCATGGTTTCCAGGGGATCAGCCGTCTTTGCTGTGCGCATGTTGACTGCCTGCGGTGCGGGATTGGCTGAAGGTGCGTCCGAAGATGGCGGTGAGAGCGCCTGTGCGGGAGCACCCTCCAACATCACCGCTGAATGCGGCACCGAACTGACGGTGAGCAACCTATGGGGTGGCTCCTATCGAGGTTCCCGGTTAGTCCATGCGAAATCGTGTCCACATGCCGTACGTCGAGCACGAACCCGAGACCAAAGATCAGAGCTGCGGTCCTTGGCCATGTTCATGCAGCGGTCCTGATGCCGCAAAGTTCTCACCATGTGCTTTGCCCCGGCCCCATCCCGGCCCAATCCCGCCGGCCCCATCCCGCCGGCCCCATCCCGACCCCATCCCGCCGACCCACATCCCACACGTCGGTAACAGTCCAACGAGGACGAGGACGACGACTCACTGCCGCCGCATCAGCAGCACGCCGCCACGCGCCAGGGGTTCAACCCCTTCTCTCTACTGTCCGAGGACGGCAGTGACAGCGACAGCGACAACAACAGCGACTCAGTGACCCGACCCACGGGCGAGCTGCGTCCCGGGGACGGCGTGGCGGCGGTCATTGAGGGTCGGGCTTCAGGCAGCGGTGATGACGGCGAGGCGCACGGGCCCACGCAGCCGGCGCGGTTGCCGCAGCGTAGGCGGCGGAAGCAGAGGAGGAACCCTCGGCGGCGGCGGCGGCAGGGCGCCGCGTGCGTTGCAGGGGCATCACCCGTTGATGACGATGCTGAAACCGGGGAGTGTTCCACGTCAGACGCAGCAGGGGAGGTGCTGCCGGTGGAAGGCCAGACGGGGCCCGCCGGGGAGCAGGATGGCGCGCCGCCAGTGCCCGCGGCGGCGATGACCATCCCCTTGCCCGACTCGGCACCGACCCTTGTCCACGGGACAGGTCGGGGCGATGTGGGTTGTGCCTCCCAGCAGCAGCAGGAGCAGCAGCAGCAGGAGCAGCAGCAGCAGCAGGAGCAGCAGCAGCAGCAGCAGCACACTGCCGACGACGCGGCTGGCTCGGAGGCCGGCTCTGGCAGCGAGGAGGAGCACGGGGAGGGTGTGGCTGACTGCTGGCTGTGCTACGGCGAGGGCACGGTCATTTGCGGTGAGGCGACCCGCTGCCACCCGGGCGGCCGAGGCAGCCGGAGTGGGAGCCACGACGCTGCTGCTGGCGGCGGCAGCAGCGGCGATGGTGTTAGTGATGGTGGTGGTGGTGACGCGGAGATGGAGCTCGTGGCCCCCTGCCGGGTGTGTGCGGGCGGGCTGAGGTACATACACAGGCGCTGCTTCGCGCGGTGGTTGGAAAGCAGCTGGGCGCTGGCGTGTCCCAACTGCCGTACGATGTATGACAGGTGAGGCCCGCGAGCGAGCGCGCTTCCTTGTCTGCTGCCTGGGCTGCAGGGTTCTGGAGGCTGGCAGGCATGTGTGATGGGAGAGTGCTTCGGCGATTGTTTGAGTTGGCCCCGTGATCGGCTTTATAAAGGCAGGCTGGCTTGGTGCCTGACCTCGTGGCGCGTTTTAGATGGGGCTAGAGGCCCCGGGTGCACGGCACCCTTGTGGTGCCGTGCTGTGTCTCCTCGCCCCTCTCCCAGTTCTCTGAGAGAGTGCTTCGGCGGTCTCCCGTGTGGGGCGGGTTAGCGCCCCCGGCCAGCGTCGGCCCGGCAGATATGTAATGATACACACACACACACACACACACACACACACACACACACACAGTCCTGTCCTGTCAACCCTGGGTTCTGTGCCCCCCGGGCCTGCCCGCACCTGCCTACCCTGCCCCATCCTGCCCGCACCTGCCCACAGCTCCCTCCTGGACGACCTGGCTTTGCGCGAGGGCCCCTCCGTCCGCTCCCTGCTGGCCGCCGCCTGCCCGCCCGACCACGACCTGCGGCAGCCCTTCCCGCACCGCAGCCGGGTGCTCTTCTGCGTGGGCGGCCTCGTGGAGCTGTCCCTGGAGTGTGGGGGCATCACCGCAGCGGGTGGGTGGGTGGGTATAGGAAATTGGTAGACATATGATGCGACAGTGGACCCCGTGGGTCATCGTTGACAGCCGCAGGACACCCCCTGAACGCAATCCTGCCCACCTCCCTCACTGCCGCCCCCACCACCGCCGCCCCCGACGTACCCTCCCCCCCAGAGCTGCTCCGACGCATCCGGCTGTTGCTTGACGACATGGCCGCCCACGGAGGCGACGGCGGGTTGGGCCTGGTCGACGACTGGGGCCGGCCGCTGCAGCTGCCCGGCTTCGAGGTGACGGGGCTGCTGCTGGAGACCCGGGCCGCGGACCCTCCCCCTCGCCTGGGCGACCGGACGGACTGGCGCATGCCGGACCTGGTATTGAGCGAAGATTCGTTTGATGGCGATGATGAGGAGGAGGTGTGGCGGTCGCAGGTGAGGGCGCCGCGGGGCGGTGGTGCGTGGGCCGTGGAGGGCGCGGATGTCCCATTTTTGAGGTTATCCTTTGTTTTCCCCTTTTAAACATCAACTCGTGAAGTCAAGGCTCGCCAAGACTCGCCTAGGCGGCAAGGCTTCTCGGGCTGACCGCCTCCGCAAGGGGCCCTCCCGGATCAGTGACTCCCGCCATCGGGGCGCCGGCCCCAATCATCGCCACTGACCCGCGGGTCGGACACGTCGTTGCAAGACACAGTGTTCTCCGTTGCTGGAGTACGGCAACAGGTCCACAGCCTTTTGCGGGTCCTCGCGGGTCCTACCCGTGCTCCTACCCGGTACGGCACGGTACGGCACCCACCGGGAACCCCCGTGTCCGTTTTTTCCCTTCCATCCTCTCTCCTCTGCCTCACCTCCCGCACCCCTCCTCCCCCTGCAGCGCGCCGCGTCGGCCGCTGACGCCGGCCGCCGCCACGACCGCCGTGACCCCACGGTCGGCTATGCCGACAGTGATGCCGATGACTACTACTACGACGACGACATGCCCCCCTTGGTGGACGGCAACGCCGACCCCTTACGGACGTGGCTGCGGGCCAACCAGCGGCGGTCGCACCCCCAGCAGCAGCAGCAGCAGGTTCCGCCCGCGGCGCAGCGCGACCGCAGCTTCACGAGCGGCAGCAGGAGCAACCTGTGGGGCTCGGTGTTTGATGCGGCCCTTGACGCGGCCGCGCTACAGCACATTGAAATGGTTAGAGAGCACCGGCGGAATTCGCTCTTTGATAATATCGACATGGGGCTGGGGCTGGCGCTGGGGCTGCCGGCGGCGGTGAGTCCGGCGAGGGGCTGTCATCGCGCGCGTGTGTGCCGCCGGTGGGTGGTTTGTGCCGCCGCCGGACGAACAGGCCGAGTTCGGGCGCCGTGGGCCGATTGAGATTTCCAACTGTGCGATTCTGTGCGACCTCTGGAACGCCCTCGTGGCGTTTTGAGCGGAGGGAGGACAACCCGCCCGAGCCCGCCCAGATGTGGTCTGCTTCAAATGCCCGGTGTATTTTGCTTGACATATGTGTGTGCGTGTGGTGTGAATACCGCCGCAGATGGACCTTCCGCCGCCTCCGCCGCCGTTCCGAGACCACGGGCTGGGTCGTGAGGCGGTCCTACGGGCCGCAGCGGACCGGGCGGTGGTCCGGGCGGAGCAGCAGCGGCGGCGGGCGGACCTGCAGCTGCAGCAGCGCCAACAGCAGCGGCACGCGGGCGGCAGCCGGGGCCAGCAGGGCGGCTCGGGCGGCGGCTCGCGCAGCGGCGGTGCGCGGCGCCGCTGAGACCGCAGGTGCCCCCCGTCCCTGCGCTCACGTCTTCCTGCTGTGGGGGAAGGCGCTGTAAGTCCTCCTGTACACCTACTTCTTCTACCTAGTACTTACTCTTCGCTGCTATTGTTACTCTGGGGTTTGGTTCACCGTTAACGGATTTGGTGTACGGGAAATCTCGTGTACGACCAAGATGAAGGTACAGGTTTTTCCATCTTGGGGTTGGAGATTTGGTGTGACGGTGTGTGTGTGTGTAAAAGATTAACACTGTGTGTGTGTGTGTGTGTGTCAGGTAACGGGTGCACTCGCACGATTCGAGGATGCATCTTGATGTACATTGTGCGCACGGCGGACGGGGGCCTTCCTGCTCGCGTGCAGGAGGCAGCAGGTGCTGGCAGATCGCAACCAGGATGATGTTCAGGAGAGGGTGGTGCACAGGCGATGCGGCCTGGTGAATTCGTTTACATGCTCGTACGTATAAGCATCATCATCAGCAGCAGCAGGAGGAGGTTCGTGGGGCTCTGCATCTACAGCGCCGCAGGATGCTTCTTCGAGGAAGCGAGAGCGCGAGTCGTGTCTGGGCCCGGTGGGAGCATCCCGGTGGACGCCGCACCGAGGGCCTCCCAGGCGCGTCAAGTACTACGCGTGTGGTGATGTGCGAGGGAGGAGGGAGGGCGATGTTCAGATATGTATATATTTTTAGATATTCACGTTCTTCTCCGCCACCGCACGCCTGGGTGCTGGTGCTCAGAGCGGGTGAGGCCGGCTGGGTTGTGCCCGTGCGCCCTCAGTACTTCGGTAACGGCTCCTACCTGTACGGATGAGGACTGCCTCTGCGGCCATCATGGGTCGTTGCGTGCCCCTGGAGCTTTGCCAACATCCATCACGGGTCTACGGCATTGGCAGGGTTGTTGCATTTTCAGGAAATCAGGACCCCGCTTGCGGTACCGTATGTGTGTGCCGCACTGCCACGGCACATGGCAGTAAGCCCAAGGCTCCGCAAGACGCCCGCCGCGAAACGGCACGGATCGCCGACCGACCAACCAGGGCGAGCTTGATTGATCGCTGCGGCGCGAACTACAGGAATGGCATGGAGCCAGCCAGTGAAGCGACATACCCCTTGAGCAGAGCAGAGCACACGCCATGGGCTCATTGTGACACTCACGAAAGAAAGGCGCGATGCGCGCAGCCGTTTGAATGCAGGCCGGCAGTGTGGTCCCACCCGCGAAGAGGCGTCCCACCCTGCCCACTCCGATATGTACACATGAACACATCCGACCTCAGAAGCCCTCGCGACCCGTCCCCCTTTCCCCCCGGGGGGGCGGGACGTCCACATGCCGGCCATAACCAGTTCGCCCCACGCCGCTCTCAATACCTGGTCGGTTGATCGCAGAGGCATCCGAACGAGATACGGATACGTCTGCAACTCCTCAGTAAGCAAAGCATTCTCAAGGTTGAAAGCAATTCCCGCACCAGGCGAGCGAATCCTTGGCGCCCGAACTGACACAGTTTCATCACACAGTCACCACGCACGGGGGGATAGCCAGAGATGTCATGGCGCCGAATGATCGGTGCATACCAGTTACCAGATCACGCAGCATACCCCCCACGGTGCGCAAGTTGCCACCGGCCCTGTCGCATGACTAATCCCGAAGCCGGTCACACCGTAGGAAGCGCAATAGCGTACGTCAGGCAAGCGCAGCAGTTCTGGCACGTGCAAGGCTCTTGC
Organism: Eudorina sp. 2006-703-Eu-15; assembly: GCA_003117195.1. Taxonomy (NCBI): domain Eukaryota; kingdom Viridiplantae; phylum Chlorophyta; class Chlorophyceae; order Chlamydomonadales; family Volvocaceae; genus Eudorina; species Eudorina sp. 2006-703-Eu-15. Next base: position 239,489 of record BDSI01000136.1, read on the forward strand.
AGCACATCGGCCTCCCGAACAGCCTCCCAACACCGCCCCCTCGCGTGCCCGCTCCCCAGCTGGCAGACAAATGTCGATAATCGCGGGGAGACGCGCGCTGTGGTCCTTTCTTGGGTCCTGCCCACCAGCGACCCGTGGACCGCGGCCCTTTCATCAGCGGGCGGCACCCCGTACTCGGGACCTTACCTATGCGCTCGCTCGTCGCGCGCCCCATCGTAGATCGGCCCCCCCTCATGACCCACACGATGTCTGCAGGCCATCTCTAGGGCACACCATGATCTAACCCCACCGCAACCGCACACACGTGTGCGCACCCATCATCATGTCCGCACGTCCTACAACATGACCCGGCTTTTGCGACCGCATGGTGTCACAGCGCAGAGCACCTCAATCCTGAAGTGCGGGGACCGCGGCGGACCGCGGCGAACACATCCACACGCTGACGCACCCCACCCCACCCCACGGAAGCCTCTCAACCCCGCCCTCGCTGCATGGCCGGCGAGCTGCCGGCCGCGGTGCCAGCCGGCGTAGTCATGTGCCGGGCGGGGCGGCGAATTCACACCTGAAGAGAGGGATGCCCTCAGCAACACACGGGGGGCGCCCCGGCGAGCTAGACCCCCGTCAACGCGGTTCCTCCTCCCTCCTAATTCCACAGATCCAATTTATTGCGGGGTTTGCCGCACCCGACCGCCCCCACCCCACAAACACCCGTCTGTCCACGCCCGCACCACCAAGTCACGGGCAAGGGCGCACCCTGTTGGCAGTGCAACGACGCATGCGCCCCACGTAACCTGGCGTGGTCAGCTGCGGAACCCTTAGGGGATACCGTCCGCCATCGCTACGCGCCGGTCGCACAGGAGCCCTGGTCACACCCCATGCCGGCCGCCCAACATCGCATCCTATCGGCCCCCTGGATGCCACGGCGCATATCGCATCTCAGGATGCCAGTGCGCCTTCCAACGAACGTTGTTCACCGACCCCTCCACTCCGCTCCCATCCCATCGCACACAGTGCATCACGCGGATCCGGCCGTACTCCTCCTGTAACTAACTGCCGTGCACTGCATCTGGCCCGGCCCGGGTCGTCGCGCCACAACACAGCAATGCCCCGTCGGCCGGCCGTTCACTCATCACTCATTCCGGTAGCCGCCGCTGCTGAAACCGCCATCGCTGGTTCCGTAGTCCGCGCTCTTGGGCGAAGGTCCCAGCGTCCGGTGGCTCTGCCGCCCGGGGTTCCCCGACTGCCGGTACTCGTTGCCTATGTTGTAGCTCTCCCGGGGCGGCAGCCCGCCGCTGGCTACGCCGCCGATGCTGCGCGATATGCTCTTGCTGGACGTCAGGCCCACGGGGCCGTCCTGGCTGGTGCTCTTCGCCAGCGGGCCGCCGCCATGCGGGATGCCGCCCGGGCCGTTCTCAAAGTCCTCCTCACCCTCAGGGATGGTGGGCGGGTAATCGCCCTGGGAGGCCGCGTACACGGGGTTGGCGGCCATGGCGCGGTCAGGCGGCGGCACGGTGTCCGGCACGTTCTGGAAGCCGATCATCTGGCGCGGTGGCCCCAGGCACATCATGACCATGCCGCTGATCAGCGCCACCACCACGGGCACCGTCCGCACGATGGCGGCGTCGAACTGGGAGGTGCCGTCCTTGTCGCCCGACGGGAAAATGCACATGCAGACGGGGTTGGTGAAGAGCATGATCAGGACGAAGGCCGCGGTGGACATGATGCCGTGCACGTAGTCGCGGCCCTTGGGAAAGTAGTACTCATACACGCGGTCCTTGTCCTCCTCAGTGGGTAGGGAGAAGCAGAGCGGGCCGTAGTACGGCATGATCAGCACCCAAAATTTTTGCCCGTCTAGCGATGTGTACGTGTCGCTGAAGGACACGAAGAAGCAGACCACCGCGAAGAGCGCCAGCATTGCGATGACCAGAGCGCGCTCCTGCGGCTGGCAGTACGACGCGTCGTTGATGACCAAGTTCGCCAGGATTTGAAAGGTGGTGAGTGTGTGCGTGGGGAAGTAGTAGGACACGCGCGTGATGGCGTCCATGGTGCCGGCCCCAGCTACTGCGTTGGAATGCTGCTCTCAGCACCACAGACGCAGCTGGGGCCCTGGAGCTTCAAGAAGCGGCCCGCCGAGGGTGCCGCTCAGCGCCCGCCGAGATTCGCAAGCCACAAGTTCAAGTAGATATTAGCGCCTTGAGGGGAGGACAAGGGGCGGCAAGGGGGCCATCACGGCGGTCAAGCATTATACGACAGCGTTGTTGACGCGCGCGTTGGTATCGCATGAGTAAGAATTTCATGTATGTAACGTCCATACGAGAAATCTATCGCGCATACCAAGGTGATGAGCTGACACGGGCAAATGTCGGCATGCTGTGCGTGGTGTCATTTGCAGGCGAGAAGCGCAAGCAACCATTTTGCATCATGACAAAACACAATTACCGAGAAGTATCGACGGGCTGAAGCATTGCACAAAGTAGCTGGGTCACGGCCATGAGCCGTCCGCTCCAAACCCAAACCCAGGCTCTAAGTCCACACTGTTACGTTTACCCGAATAGAATCATGCATATACGTCCATCTATAAAGTTACCTAGGCACAAGGGAGGTCCTGGATTCGATTCCAGCGAGCTAGCTGAAAGAAGCCGGTCAAGGCGAGTCGCGCAGGTGCCCCAAGCGCTGCATTCGCCTGACCAAAACACCAGAATCATGGTATCGATATCCATTTCTTACCTTTGCGTATCCCAGATTGGCACGTAGAGTTCTGTCGAAATAGGTCCCAGGGCGCTCAACGCCCTGAGCGGAACTGCCACAAAACTCTTTCTGGAGTTCGTTGTTTTGCTTCAAAAAAACGAAGCTCAAATTCAGTTAATGTGAGCAATTTGTTGCTCTCTGTTCCACAGCATTGCGCGATTTTATACCCGGTTGACTGGTTTGGCAATCTTTTGGCGCATACATATACTTGTAAGAATTCGGCCAAGGCAACGATCATATCCAATCGACACTACGCCTCTGCCGCCAGGCTTCTGTTGTGCCGAACGCATTGGCACTACGCATGGTGCCCGTACAGGTATACCGAGAGTGGGGCCCTCAACGGCTCTTCACCAAAGGATTACTTATGTTTTTTCTTTACAGCTTTCCTTTATAAACGGTGCATTGGCAAGGTGGCGCAACTTGGGAACGTGTTTCATCCTTATGTCGGTGAGCGTTGCGCCTCGCCCCTTCGGTGAGGTGCGTCATGGAAACTAGGCGCTCCTCCAAGCGGAAGGAACGCGACGAAGCTCCTCCAAGCGGTGCTCAGCAGACTTCCCGAAAAACTCAGCGTCTTGCCAAGGCCAGCCCAGCCGCCGGTGGAGAGGTCCAAGAGATTAACACTTCAGGAAACGCACAGCAATCGGTACCTGTGCGTGATCTAGAGACCGGCAACTCGCCAAGCGGCGGCCCGGCAACTCGACTCCGTGCCAAACGGGCAGCAGCTGCAGCTGCTGCTGCCGCGTCACAGCCTCCTGCGACAGGTGCCGGTAGGGCGAAGCGGACTAGGGCGAAGCCGCGCGAGCCATCAGCAGAGCCAGAGGAGCGGCAGCAGGCAAAGGAGGAAACCGAGGTCGGATTGCCTCAAGCCGCGCCACCAGTTGCTCCTGGGGCACCGGCACAAGCACCAGCAGCAGCGACTGAGGCAGAGAAGACAAGCTCAGGAGCGCGTCGGCTGACGCCGTCCCAGCTGCGGGAGATGGCGAACCGACAGGGACGTAGTCAGGGCATGGACGACGACAAGGTAAACATCGAAAGCTATAAACAGGTTGTAGTCGAAATGCCAGCTGACACGCCCGAATAATTCTCTTGCACAGGATCTGGCCGAGGTTTTCGGTCGGAACTTTTCGGGTGCTGGAAGGTACGTCGGGGCGTCGGGCGTCGGAAGCCGCGCTCAAGAGATTTGCCATATGAGGCTCAACGCCGCTGTTGCCCCGTTGCTTCGCCTTGTTGCAGTGCGCTGCAAGGTCTGCTCCGCAAGCTCGGAGCTGGGTTTGACGACATGATGCCCATGGGGGGAGTGTCGGGCAGTCGCATGAAGGTAACACGGCACACGCCGCGTCACTTCTGGACCGTGCGCCCCGTGCCCCGTATGCAACCCGATCCGCCCATCAGCGTACGCAGCACGAAGGCCCGCAACCCCTTCTCCGACCCCCTAGCCGGCCTCGTCCGCCTGCGGGACCCCGGTCATAGTAGGACCCCCTGTGTGACCCAGATCAGATCAGGGGTCGTGGGCGAGCAGTTCCAGACGTGCGTCTCGCTACCGTAGCTCCTTGCCATGTGCCAGTGCCAAGTCTTGCGAGACCGCCCTGGTACCTCCTGAGACCTCCCCGGTTCCCCGAGTAACGAGGCATCTTCCGCGATGGGATCGGCGGATGCCGCTGCAGGCGATCATGCAGGGCCTTCGACAGTCAGACGACGAGGCTGCGCAGCTGTCAGCGCTGTCGGAGCTCAACGAGCTGCTGTCCATCTCGACGGAGGACAACCTGGCGGCCTTCCCCATCGAGAGCATGGTGCCGCTGCTGGTGAGGGCAGCATTGCAGCTCCCCTCACAGCCCTCACCGAACGTGTCATTGAATGGATATGTCGTGGGTGCGGTTAAATGCTCACGGATGAAGAAGAGCGATATCTTGCAGGTTGGGACGGCGTCGGTGCCGCCCTCGCCGCCCTTATAGATCGCAGCACGCACTGACCACCAATTGTTACGGTGTAAGGAGGTGGCGGCACCCGCGAACAGTGCGCGCGGGCTATTGTAAGAGTGCGCCTGTGGCTATACGTTATGGTTGCTCGGCACACCGGCGTAACGGCCCTTGAGGGCGCTGTGCCGGGCTGTGTCGGGGTGTGCACGATGTCCATCGCGTCCGCGCCTCGTGCGGTGTTTGTCACCCTGTCGCTCACAGAGCACTTTGCGGTCTTTTCGTCGCATTCCCCAACAAGCTTCTGCCCTCGATCCCCGTGCAGATCCAGCTGCTGAATGCGGAGCACAACCCCGACATCATGCTCATGGCCGCCCGCGCGCTGACCTTCCTGGCGGATGTGCTGCCGCAGTCGTGCGGCGCCATCGTGCGGCACGGCGCCGTGCCTGCGTTCTGCGCGCGCCTGCTGACCATTGAGTACATTGACCTGGCAGAGCAGTCGCTGCAGGTGCGCCCGGTGATGGAGCGACGGGGTGGCTGTCTGCCTTGCGATTTGTTTGGGCGTTTGGGGGAGTTCTTTTGTTTGGGAGACTTCTAGGGGGAAAAAAGCTTTGCGGCATGAAGGGAGCCTAAGCCGCACAATGCCCCGGGCGAGCCAGCTGCCTACAGGCTTTTATAGCCTGATGGTTGGGGAAAGCGTCGTTGCGCCACGTGTAGTCTCCTTACCCGCCCCGCGCCCTCTCTTTCCCCGTGTGTCCCAACTGCTTCCAGGCGCTGGAGAAGCTGTCGCACGAGCATGCTTCGGCTCTGCTGCAGAACGGTGGCCTGCTGGCGGTAAGCGGTGCCACAAGGTGTCTCTCGCCCGGTTGGGACGTCCCTGCTGCCACTGGCCGGGGTCTTGCTCAAGGCTCCTCCGACCAGCGTGCAGGGCACACAGCAGAGCATTGGCATGCAGGGGGGTCATGGGGCTTCATGGATGAGGGGTTTTGGGTTTACGCGGCTGTCGTGCTGTGCCCCACAGGTGCTATCCTACCTGGACTTTTTCCCCACGGGAGTGCAGCGCACGGCCACGGCCACCGCGGCGAACATTTGCCGCTCCCTGGCGGTGTCGCCCTCGGCCGCGTCCAGCTCCGTTGCGCAGTCGGCCGTCAAGGAGGCCATCCCGATCCTCACCGGCCTGCTGCACTACTCGGTCAGTGGGGTATATACCGTCCGTTAAGCTGACATTTTCCGCTCATGAACCCGATGTTTCGCCATGCGCCACTCTGTGTTTGACGCGGTCGGGCCCCGGTGGAAGTCCTGCAAACGCCCAAGCGAGAATGAGATCTGGGTTTTTTTCCGATGTGGGTTTTTTCCGGGGTCGGTGGGGGCAGGGCCAAGGCAGGCTGCTGTGAAAGAGATGGGTCAGCACGGCCGTGGTGTCGGGAGCTGGCCCACCGCGCGGTAAGACACTCCGTAGCCCGATTGTGTGAACGATTGCGCGGCGGATGAGGCCGTGAGGTCAAAGAGGCGATGACGTCAGAGCTGACCCAAGGGCCTGGTCTCGCTGGACGTCGCTGCCTGCTGCGCTGCAGGACGCAAAGGTCGTCGACAACGCGTGCGTGTCGCTGTCGTACATTGCGGAGGCGTCCGCCGGTCAGCCGACGCTGCTGGAGGCGCTCACGTCGGGGGGCCTGGTGGGGCAGGCCCTGCAGCTGGTGGGTGCCACGTCGGGTAACTTTGCGCTGATGCGCTGGGGAGGGGGCTCCTCCGGACGGGGATGGCCGGAGGCCGTAGTGACCTGGACGGCGACCCATCGCGTATTGGTGGTGGGCAATAGTGACAGGGCCTGCGTGCTTGTGCCTTGTCTGCGCTGACCAGATCCACCAAAAATTCAAAACCAGATTCAAAAAGTAGGTATGTGTTTAGCAGATACACGGTCACGCCCGTGTGCGATTCTGGGGGTCGCCGTGGATCACCCTTGCAACTGGGTCGCACACGCTCCACTCCCGAACTCCGTTGGCATCTTGATGATCTTGATGCCGTGCCTACCCCTCGGATGTCAACCCCTCGCCCACGGATGTCCAGATCTCTCTGAGCGAGTCGGGCGCGATGAACAGCCAGCTGAGCCTCTCGACGTACTACGGCCTCCTGAAGCTGCTCGCAACCGCCGCCGCGAGCTCGGCCTCGGTGGCCACCACGCTGCTGGGCGCAGGCGCGCTGGCCACCGTCCGCACGTTGCTGGCCACCTCGCCGCTGATCATGGCGGGCCCGGGCGCGGGCGGCAGCGCGCTGCTGCGCACCCCGGACCAGATGCACGACGTGCTGGGCCTGCTGTCGGAGCTGCTGCCGCCGGTGCCGGACTCCCAGGCGCTCCTGGCGTCAGGCGCCGCCGTGGAGCTGCCCGCAGCGGCGCCGGCGGCGTCGGCGGCAGCGGCGGCGGTCACGGAGGGCGCGGCGGGAAGCAGCGGCGGCGGCAGGCGGCAGGGCACGGCGGCGCGCGGCGCGGAGCTGCTGTCCTACCTGGCGGCCAACCCGGCGCTGACGGCGCAGCTGTGCAATGAGGTGCTGCCGCTGGTGCTCAGCAGCTACAGCGCGACGGTCATCTCGGAGGTGCGGAGGGGGGCGATGAGGTGGTGGTGGTGGTGGTGGTGGTGGTGATGGTCAGGGCTTCAGCCCTGGGGATGAGGGTGCGCCCCCTTGCCCCGTGATATGCTCTGATCGGCCCGGAAGACGAGGGCGTGCTTTGCGCTTTTGGAGAACCGAAGGCGCCCTCCCCTGACGACGGGTCTTGCGACCTCCTGACCCGACCAATGGCAGCTCCCATCGATTAGCCACCCGCGTGTGCGTCGCGCGTTCGTGCCGTTGAACCGCCGCTCATGTCCGCCCCCTGCGTTGCAGGTCCGCGCACGCTGCCTCCGGGTGCTGCTTCAGGTCCTGGTCGCCTGCCCAGCCGCCCAGCTGAAGGAGGCGCTGCGGGACCTGCCCCTCGCGGCCTTCCTGGCGTCGCTGCTGGCCGCCCGCGACACCGCCACCCTGGCGGCGGCGCTCCACTGCTGTGAGGTGCTGATGCTGCAGCTGCCGGACGTGTTCAAGCACGTGTTTCTGAAGGAGGGTGTCGCGCACGCCATCGAGCAGATCGCGGCGTCGGCACCGGCGGCCGGGACGGGGCCGGCGGCGGCGGGAAGCCCCCAGCCCGCAGTCCCCCTGCCGGCGATGGCGGCGCCGCCGAACGCGTCGCGCGGGACTGCCGCGGCGGCGCCGGCGGCCCCGGCTGACGAACCGCGCCGAGGTCAGTGGAGCGCGGTGACGGACGAGGGAGGGCGCATTTTTGCTACACTTGCTAGCCGGGGTGGGAAAACATGTACGGACAAGCTACCCTTCAAGGATATTCACACGACCTGTTATTATCGTCCTCCTGCCTGCCTGGTGCCGAAACGATCCCCGGGTCAGGTCACTCACCGGGTTCCTTTGCATGGTTCCATCCATGATTTCGTCCTCGCAGTGACACGGTCTTCGCTGCTGTCCGCCGCCGCGCGCGAGGAGAAGGCCTCCACGGCCTCTGCCGCCCTGGCGGCCGCCGCTGCAGCGGCGCAGGCGGCGGCTGCGGCGGCCGCCGCCGCAGCCAGCGCCGCAGGCGCGTCGCGGCCGCCGCCCAGCAGCCCGGGCGGGGCATCGATGCGGTCCTCCCTGGCGGCTCGCGCCCTCCGCTTTAAGAAGGCGCACTACGACTCTGAGTGCGGAGCTCCGGAGACGGAGGGCCTTGTGCAGGTGAGGAGCCCTACGGCTGCGGAGTGCAGAGGATTTTCTGAGGTCGCCCTTGTTTCCTGGCGGCAGCTTGGGCAGCAGCAGGGGGAGGCCTACCCTGCACATTGACGGGCCCTTACCATAGGCCAGGCGGATACACCACGTATGGGTGTGATGCTGGGCAGGTATCGCATTAGTTTATCTTGTTGTAAGCACGAACTAGTCGAGAGGACCAAGTAGTCGTGAGGACGAACTAGTGGTGAGAACGGTTGCTACGGTGACTACGGTAGTTGGCGCTCACGAACCAGTGGATGGGGTCAGTCAGGCGTTTGGAAAGCCTTCCAGGCGCTGCGGCAGGTTGCCCAGCACACGGCAACTTGACATGTGCTTTTTTTCTGACGACCCGAGTGTGGCACCCCCCCCTCCCTCCCATCGTTCCCTTGGTCCCGGACGGCGCGCAGGTCCGCACGTTGCTGCTGCAGCTGCCGTCGGCGCCCACAGCCACCCTGTCGCAGCTGCTGATGGTGATGGGGGCAGCCAACACGACGAGCAGCAGCAACACAGCGGTGCCGCCACAGGGCCTCAGCGTGTCCGTGTTTGAGCTGCTCAACAGCGGTGGGTGGGGCGGGAGCACAGCAGCCATGCTTGTTCAACGGGGGGCGCGTGGGTGCGTTCAAGCTGACTCCGGGGGAGGGTCAGGTGCCGCACTAAAATCGTCTCAGCTTGGGTGCCTGGGCTTGAGCGCGGAAGGACCCAGACCCAGGCCCAGAGAGCGGACCTTCCACGGGGGGCGTCGGGGAGTATGTGATCGAGAGTAACGCTAAGCTCTCAGCTGAGGAGATTTGTAGAATTAGAGGATCATGTAGGTAGAATTGTGGTATCTGATTCCTCGCTGAGGACTTCTCATCCTTTGTGACTCTGTGCAGGAGCCGTCAAAGCCCTGTACGATTACCTAACCGGGAAAGACCTGCCCGACGCCAAATCGTCGGCCGCCGCCGCGGATGAGCGCGCGACCGCCGTCCTGCGCCGCATCGCGGCGCTGACGCGCGCGGGCCTGACGCCCGCCGACGGCGCGGCCTGCAACCCGCCGCTGGCCGGTCTGGTGCGGAAGCTGCAGGCGGCGCTGTCCAGCGCGGAGACCTTCCCAGTGCACTTCGGCCGCGCGGCGCCGCCGTCGGGTCTCGGCGGCTTCCGTGGCGGCGGCGGCGGCGGGGGGTACGGCAGTCGCGGCGGCAGCGCGGGGAGCGGCAGCGCGCTGAACCCGGGCAGCCTCAGCAGCGGCCTGTCGATGCTGACGCACCCTTTTAAGCTGCGGCTGTGTCGCGCCAATTCGGACAGCAGCCTGCGGGACTACTCGTCCAACATTGTGCTGATCGAGCCGCTGGCGACCATGACGGCCATTGAGGAGTTCCTGTGGCCTCGCGTCTATCGGGGGGGCGCCTCCGCCATCGCCGCCCAACAGCAGCAACAGCAGCAACAGGGGTCGGCGGCAGCAACCGGGAACACCGCCGCCGCCGCTGGCGGCGGCGGGACTGCGCCGCAGGCCGGCGGCGGCGCTGCGGAGGGCGGCGGCAAGGGCGGTGGCAGCGCGGCGCAGCCGGCCAAGGGCAATGCCGGGGGCAGGGCAGCGGCTGCTGCTGCGGCTGCTGCTGGAGCACCCCCATCCCGGTCGCACCCCATCCCTGTGGATGAGGGGGGGGCCTCCAACCGGCGCGTGACTCGCTCCCAGGTACTTCCTTCAGCGGCTGTTGGCCCCTTGCCCTTGCGCAGTCACGTCTGGGCGTGCTAGTCGCAAGGGAAGGTCCGGTCGCAGCGCCGGTTTACCTGTGTAGTGTGTAGGGCGGCATGCCACCGCATAGCCCCGTGGGGGGGGGCGCGGTCGGCAGCGGTGCGCGTCAGTTGCGGAGCTGCCCACACGGGGGACGGCGCGAATGAACACGGGCCGCGCTTGAGACGGTCCGGACCTGGGGATGGGTGCGATGGAAAGGACAGCCCTGCATCTGCAGCCAGCACATGCCTGGCTGTCGTCAAATAGTTATCACGAAACATAACAATGGCCTAATCCCTAATCCCACGTCCTCCACGGCCCCCCACCCCTCGTGAAGGCCGCGCGCGAGCGGGCCGAGGCCGAGGAGGCCGCCCGCCGGCGCGGCGCCATGCCAGTCCCCAGCCGCGGCAGCAGCCGCCACAGCATGGGAACCGCAGCCGGCGCCGACGCAGCCCGGGACGACGCCGCCGCCGCGGGCGCAGCAGCCGCCGCGGGTGGCGGCGCAGCCGGCGGCGCTGAGCTGGATCACCGCATGACGGACGTGGGGGACGATGTGGAGCAGGATCAGGAGGGGCACGGGGGGTCCGGGGGCCGGCTGAGCCGGCGCCGGTCTCGGGGCCGCGGGGCCGGCAGCGGTGGCGGCAGCGAGCCGGAGGTGGATGAGGAGGACGCGGAGGAGTCCCCGGACGGGGACGGCGATGCGGAGATGGACGACGCGGGGGCGGGAGGTGATGCGATGTTCGATGAGGATGACGAGGACTTCGATGAGGACGCCATGGACGGCGACGATGGTGCGCCGGAGGGGTGGTGGCGGGGGAGGGCCGGGTCGGGACGGGTCCTACTTGCACGGCGGCGTCAGCCAACCGGACAACTACTACGCCACTAATGATTGTGGCGCGATTTCGCTGTCTTCATTGACAAAGGGTCGGGTCGGGTCCGGTCCCATGGGTCGAACTTCAGGGGTTTTGTGGGGTGGGCATGGGTGGCGAAAGGGCGTTACGTTGGAACACCAGGCCCCGCCGTCATGCAGCTATATGCCGCGGGACCACCCACATATACCCTGATGCGGCCGCTGTATGCCGGCAGATGAATGTATTGCTGGGCGGGTGGGTTCGCAACCCGTCTGAGGGTGATGACTTGGATGACTCGCGGCAGCGCGCGGCTGACAGGGCGTGGTTTTGTGATTGTTTGTGATACGCCACCCACCGACCGACGCACACAGGCGACGGAGACATCGGCAACCTGCATGTCCATGACCTGCACGTGGATCAGCCGCCGGGAGCTGCGGCAACAGGGTCGCAGCAGCAGCCCTCAACAACAGCCGGCGGGGCGGGGCCGGGGAGCGGCGCGGCGGCCGCCGCCGCCGCCGCGGCGGCGGCGGCCGCGGCCGCGGCGGCCTCGGGCCGCCCGGGCTCCGCTTGGGGCAACCGTTCCTCAGCAACTGCTGCCGCCGCCACCGGTGGCGCAGCCACGGGAGGCGCGGGCGCGGGGGCTGGAGCCGGCGGCGGCGGCGCCAGTGCCAGCGGGCGCTCCGCAGCCCACGAAGCCGCCGCAGCCAAGCTGATGTTCTGCCTGGGCGGCGACGAGCGGCAGGTGCTGCCCTCCAGCTCCACCGTCTTCCAGGCCATCCAGCGGATTCACAGCCAGCAGCAAGCGGCCGGCGAGGGCGAGGACGACGGCGAGGAGGAGGGCGGTCAGCGACGCGGCCGGCGGCTGTGGGACGAGATCCACACGCTGTACTACCGGTCCGCGGGCCCGGCCGACACGGCACCGGAGGGCTCGGCGGCGGCGGCGGCGGCGCGCGGCGGCGGCGCGGCGGACGCGAGCGGCGGCCGCACGGGCGGCGGCGGGGAGGCCGGGTCGGGCGGCGGCGGCCTGGGGCGGTGGGGCAGCACCCCGCTGCGGGAGCTGTTGGCTCCGCGGGTGCCGGCGGACTTGTCCTGCACGGCCACGTGTCGGGAGGTGCTGGCGCTGTTGGCGCTGCTGGAGGCGGTGAACCGGTTGGGGCCGCGCGCGTGTGCGGAGCTGGACGCCGTGGGGGCGGGCGGGCCGGAGGAGGACAGCGCGGGGCCGCTGGAGGCGGTGCGGCACGTGCCGCGGGACGAGTTCGTGTCCGCGAAGCTGTCGTCGAAGCTGGGGCAGCAGCTCAAGGTGCGGACCGTGCCGTGGGTCGGTGGGTCGGTGGGGGGCGCCGGTCTAGGGTCTGGAGCAACGGCACCGTCATGGTGCCGTTTCCCTCAACTGGCGGCGTCGCCTCCGTTCCCCTGGGGGGGCAGCCCACTGACCACAGCCGTTCAGCCGGAGGGACCCCAGCGACCAGACCAGCCTGGAGGGGGCGCGCTGCTCCTCTGCATGCCTCGCCCCGCATCTTAAAACTGCGGAGCTAGGCACGAGCGCGGCCCATGAATGGGATGCCCCGAAATGGAGTACGGTAATGGGGAAGACGAGGAGAAGGGGCCTGCACGGCGTGGTCGGTGCCGGTTAGGGGGGTGGCGCTTGTAAGTCCTCCGCCGGGAGATCTCTTGATGATATACTCGTGTGGGAAAGGATCCCAGGCCACCTGCAACTCAACCCCCATCAGGCTCCCCACCGTTTCCATCCCGACAGCCCCCACACCCGGCCCGCTGCCCTCTCCCCTCCGCCACAGGACGTCCTGTCCATCTGCGGCGGCGGCATGCCGGCCTGGTGCGCCGCGCTGACGGCGGCCTGCCGCTTCCTGTTCCCCTTTGAGATCCGGAAGCGGTTCTTTTACTGCACGGCCTTCGGGCTGGGGCGCGCGCTGCAGCACATGCAGCAGCTGCACACGGCGGAGGCGGGCGGCGCCCCGGGCGGGGGACACGGCGGCGCGGACCGCGACGGGCGGGAGCTGCGGGTGGGCCGCCTGCAGCGCCAGAAGGTCGGTGGGCAGCCCGGCAGACGGCTATGACTGCGAGTTGACCACCCGTGTATGTAAAAGAGAAGTGAGCCGCGAGAAGGGAAGACCCCGTGTGTGTGCGTGTGCCTCTAGTGCGCTGTGTCGTCGTCGTCGTGGCTGTGGCCGAAAAGGGGGGGGCCGAGGCTGCCTGACCCTAGAAGGGCCCTCGCTGGGTGTGCCCGGGCGCGTGTCTTGAGTATTGGGGCGGCTTCCAGTTTGATCCTCTTGGCCCGACCGCCGCTCTCCCCTCCCCCTCCCTGGACCCGTTCTCGCGCCCTTCTCCCAATCCTGCAGGTGCGCGTCTCCCGGAAGCGCATCCTGGAGTCGGCCGCCAAGGTGATGGAGCTGTACGCCCGCAGCCGCGCCGTCCTGGAGCTGGAATACTTTGGCGAGGTGGGCACCGGCCTGGGCCCGACCCTGGAGTTCTACACGCTGCTGTCGCACGAGCTGCAGCGCAAGGACCTGGGCATGTGGCGCCACGAGGAGCAGGACGACACACAGCAGCAGTCGGGGCAGGGGCAGGACGCCATGAAGGAGGGCGAGGAGGAGGGTACGGAGCGGCCGGTCGCCGCCTCCGCCCCGTCATCGCCCGATAAGATGGATGTGGACGGCGGTGCGGGCGCGCCTTCGCCGCAGCAGCAGCCGCCGCTGCTGCAGTCCCATCGGTCCGGGCCCGTGGCGGCGATGGTGATGTCCGCGGCGGCGGCGGGCGTGTCCGTGCCGTCGCGGCGCGGCGAGGCGGCGACGCACGACGAGAGCGAGTTTGTGAATGCGCCGTGGGGGCTGTTTCCGCGGCCGCTGCCGGCGGCGGCCCGCGCCAGTCCCGCGGGTTTCAAGGTGGTGGAGAACTTCCGGCTGCTGGGCCGCACGTTGGCCAAGGCGCTGCAGGACAACCGCCTGCTGGACCTGCCCCTCAGCCACGTCTTCTACGCTGCGGGTGAGCGGCGCTCCGCTCGGGTTGGGCGAGGGGCCCAAGACAGAGCAGGGGCCCCAATACAGGGGGGGCCCAAGACAGGGGTGGGCCCAAAACAGGGCAGGTGGCCCAAGACAAGGGGGGCCCGAGAAAAAGGGGGGTTGCCAAGACAGGGGGGCCTAAGACAGGTCAGGGGCCCCAAGAGGGGTTCAGTCAGTGTCGCGCCGTCCGCGGCCATGAGCCCGTGCTCAGCCGTGGGGGTATTGGGGGGATCCAGGGTGACCTACCCGGTGTCCTGGATGGTGTCCGTACAGCTGTCCGCCTCTCCCCCTCCCCGACGTCCGATGGGACGCCCTGACCCGTGCCCCGGCTGCTGCCCCTACCGCCTGTGCGGGTCCCCAATCCTTACCCCCCAGCTTTGGGAAGCCCCACCGACCTGTGGGACATTGGCCGCTTCGACCCGGGCCTGGGGGCCACCCTGGCCAAGCTGCACTCGGCGCTGGCGGCGTACCGGGCGGGCGGGGGCAGCGGGCCGCTGCTGATTGACGAGGTGCCGATTGAGGACCTGTGCATCACCTTCGTGCTCCCAGGTGGGTTTGCGGGAGAGGGGGGTGCGGAGTAGGGGAAGGGGGTTGCGTGAGGGGATAGAGTGAAAAGAGCCCAGGCACACCCAGCCGGGAGGGGGTGTGGGAGGGGGTGAAGCCGCGATGGGAGTCCAGGCGCGAAAGGGGGCCCGGAGACGTGGGCGGCAGTTCATTGCGATAGGCAGTTGGGAGGTCTGGACGCGAGTCACGTGCGTTCGTTTTGCCGGCTGTCCGTTGTGTCGCCGAAAAGCCGGGAAAGTTTCCGGCATCGAACCTCTTTGCGTGGCCAGTCATGGCCGGTCGAGGGAGTTGCCCGCAGATACGAGCCATTTTGCGGGGCCAACTTCCCCAGCTCCCCCTGCCGAACTGTCGAACCGTGCTGTCGTCTGCATTGAAATCGATTACTGGTTGTGCTTGCGGGTGTTGCTGGCTGGGCCGGCGGCGCCCCGCCCGCGCCCGCAGGCCAGCCCGACTACCCGCTGCGGCCCGGTGGCGCCGAGGAGGTGGTGGCGACCGCGGAGCAGCTGGGCGAGTACATCGAGTGCGTGGTGGACGCCACGCTGGGCTCGGGCATCGCGGCGCAGATGGCGGCCTTCCGGGAGGGCTTCAATGAGGTGTTCAACCTCAGGTGGGGGTGCGGCCGCACCGCATTGGGGGCCGCGCGCAGGGCGGCCGGCACGCCGTGTGTCGCGGCCGCCTCCCTGCAGGGCAAAAGGTCCTCCCGCTGTCACTTTTAACACGTGCCCAGTGCAACCATGAAGCGGCGCTGAGAAGGACATCCCCCGTGTGTCATGGGTCGCCGTTGTTGACCCGCCGCACCGCGCTGTCGCTGAGCCTGCCCCCTGCCCCCCGCCCGCCGCGCCCTGCCCTGCCCTGCAGCACGCTGTCCCTGTTCCACGAGGATGAGATTGAGGTGCTGCTGTGCGGCAGTGGGGAGCGCTGGACGTTGCAGGTGCTGGCGGAGGCGATCAAGTTCGACCACGGCTACACAGCCAGCTCGCAGCCAGTCAGGTGTGCCGCGCTGCACGCACTGTGCCTGCTCTCCAGCGATCCGTGGTGTGCGGAGAGGACGGGCCGCACGTGAATGTGATTCACACGCCCGACGGCAGAGGCGCCCGACGATAATCGGGGATGCAGAGTGAACAGCCATGCCCCGGCCTGCACCAAGTTCCTGGCCGCCTCAAGTTTTCCGCCCACACCACATTATTAAGGATGTTCCCCCACCGCCTGTTGCCGTCCCCGGCTCACCGCCTGTTGCCCTCCCCTGTTGCCCTCCCCACCGCCTGTTGCCCTCTCGCCCGCCGGGTCCATTGCAGGTTCCTGCTGGAGATCCTGTCCGAGCTGGACGCGGCGGACCAGCGGGCCTTTCTGCGCTTCGTCACGGGCTGTCCGCGGCTGCCGCCGGGCGGCCTGACAGCCCTGCAGCCGCGGCTGACTGTCGTGCGGAAACACCCCAGGTGAGTTGATATTCATTCTTCTTACCATGGTATGGTATGAGCACTAGCAATGTCTGAGAGCACCAGCGGCCCCTTGGGGGCGGGCGTTCGGTTTAGCTGGCAGCGTGGCAAATCTAACGCCTTTGGATGAAGGGGGGCAGTGCGGGCTGTCAAAGGGTGGAATGCAAGCGCACTGCCTCAGCAGACGGTGGCGGAGGAAGGGGAAAGGAGGAGGGGGCACAGGACGCGAGGGCGCACCGGCGGCCGCAGATCAGGGTCGGCATGGCTGTGTTCACTCGTAGCCCGTTCGCCTCTCGCTTGCTTCCGTACCGAGGCGTGATCAGATGCTCTCGCTTGACCGCTTGACGTCACCGGCCCGGCCGCACCCGCGTACTGAAGGCCGCGCTGCGCCCCGCTCCCCCGCAGTGGCGGTGACGGCCCCAGCAACGTCCCCACGCCGGTGGGCAGCTTCCAAGACGCGGGCCTGGGACTGGGCGCCGCCCCGGCGGTGGGCGCCGCCGCGGATGCGGACCTGCCCAGCGTCATGACGTGCGCCAACTACATCAAGCTGCCGCCGTACAGCAGCAAGGCCGTCATGGCGGCGCGACTCATGTACGCCATCCGCGAGGGCCAGGGCTCCTTCGACCTGTCTTAGGAGCTGCAGGGCCAGGGCTCCTTCGACCTGTCTCAGGAGCTGCAGGGCCAGACGGCTGGGTTACCGGAATGGCGCCCGCTTGGGGCCCCCGGGGCCGCTGCAGACTCTTCGCCAAGAGCCCGTCAGTCAGTTGCGCTTCAGGTCGATGAACAGGGCCCCGAAATAGCGTCCGGCAGGCCATGCGGCAGGGTACAGCAGCCGCTGCGGCGGTGGATCACCAGGTCGGGAGCCGCGGAGGACAGCACTGCCGAGGAGACTGCGGCTGGGGGGCCCTGCGGCTGGGGGGCCCCTCGGGGATGCCGGGCTGGGTGGTGTCGGCGGGGCGGCGGTGCACGGATAGGGATGTGAGATGTGGGGGCTTGGGGCCGCCGGCATCCCATCGTGGGTGGGTGGGTGTAGGTCGCCCCAGTGCACTACGACTGGGCGGGCTAGTGTATCGGTACATTTCAGGCAGACGTAAGAGCGTTCGTGTATCAGTATCGTAGCTCTTGGCTTTTGGCTTTTGGATGGAGAAGCGCACATGGTATGTTGGGAGTTGCCACACGACGTGCTGAATTATGGTACGCGCCCATGTGGGAGAGGTTGGGCCCAATGGAACTGCAAGACGAATGTAGGACGCTCCGGGCGGGGATGTCACGGGGTCGCTGTGTGGCCGCTGTGGTATACGGCCATACCGCTGACAGAGCGCGTCTTGTAGCAATGCAGGTGTCGTTGCCATGCAGTGTCGTAGGTTGTGGCCCTGGCAGGCCGGACCCTGGACGGGTTCCTGCGACATCAGGTCCTCAATCGCAAATGCACATGCGACATGAGGCGGGTGCGCTTTGCACGCTGTCCTCCTTCGGCATGCGTACCCGCCCAACCGGCATCACTTCCTCAGGACATGGCGGCAAGTGAGTGAGTTCGGAAGACGTTTGTCTCGCGGTGGGCATTGATATAAGTACGGATGTCGTCGCAGACCGAGTAAGCTGAAGACCTGGCAGAAGGTTTCACGGGTTGCGGCGTGGGGGATAGTGATGCACTCGCTATAGGCTGTAGCGGCAGCGCTCATGTTGTTGTTGACGGCAGCGTGGTCCGGGCTGTTGCGGAGTGCCTGTCCCGGGCGGCTGCTGTCTTGTCTGAGGGGCGTGCGGCCGGCAACCGCCTCATGATGGTCCTCATTGGACTGTACCAAGGAAGGGATGTACAATATGAACCGTGTAACCGCCGAGTACTAATACATGCAGCTGCGCGGAACTGAAGCACAGCATCTGTGCACCGCATCGGGCGATCGGAGGCAGGGGGGGGGGGCCCGGGAGGTTGCTCTGAAGGGAAGCTGGGAAGTGTGCGGGGGGACATTGCTGTGCCAGCGGCTGGGCCGGGAAGGTCTGTTGAGTAAATGGGATGGAAAACAACGGTTCTAAGGATGGAGGTTTTGCAGAAGAATTGACGTAGTGTACAATGATCTTCTCTCTGTAAAACTCAGAAGCTGGGTCTGGAGGGAAACCTGCTGATTGTTGGCGCAGTACCTTTCCGTACGCTGTACACGAAGTGCAATTCTTAATGTCTTGCTCAAGCACACCAGTTCTATAGACGAATTCCGTAATGAAGCACTGTACATTAAACACTTCAACACTACTCGAAGCTACACGTGTTAGTTGGTGCAGACAGGAGCGGAAATGACCGCGACCACTTCAGCTCCGACTTGTGCCGTTTGCGGCGCTGAAGCATCAATGGAATGCATAGCTTGCATACGGTCTGGTGGCACGGGTTATATGTGCGGAAGTTCATGCTTGCGGAGGCACTTCACGGTGCATAGGGACGACAAGCCGTCCTTGCCCAGCCCGGCCGCCAGGCCTCATGAGCAAGAAGTACCAACAACAACGGCTAAGCCGGCGCAAACTCCGCCACGAATTACCCACAGGTAAACCTTTGTAGTCATTCCGCGGGAGACCCTGCTGGCTTACGTATGCTTAGGGTTTTGACATTCTTTTTATTTTAATTTGCTTTCCAGGCCAGGGTATGGTGCGCCTTCGTTTCACCAAAGCCCAATGGCGCGAGAGGTGCCACACCCGCGGGCGACATACCGAGGAGGGCCCTGGTCGTGCAGCCTCACGGCTCACGCTGCAGTTGTTCAGCCAAGTGCACGCCATGTTTCATCGACCGTCATGGTCAAGCAGCGGTGAGCGGCATGGGGAAGTACTGTTGCAGAGACGCTTTGGTCGTGACTATCGCACCAAGCTCGCCGCATGTAAAGTTTTGTGATACTTTTACAACCTGACTTTTGGGGTAATGTTGGCCACCAATGAGCTGTCAGGTGACTCTGGGCAGCGCGTTTTTGTTCTCCCAGGGCTGAGCTTTTGGCGTTGGTTGGTTTTCTGCTGGATTGCATGAGCATGAACGACAGTTGCGTGATAAATTTGTGTGGGACGTTGACGTTACAAGGTACTGCCCGCCCAAACCCTTTGGCAGAGCCCTGCCGGTTTGGTGTTGCAGTGTTGCCAAAGCGTATTGTCGGTTAGCTTGGATAGAGCTTGTGCATCTCGACGGCGTTCGTTCCGGCGTGCCTGCGCGAAACGGGCTATTTCCCGCTACTTGTCGGCGGACTCCTCATCGAGCTTGAACTTTTTCCGGACTGCTGGGTCGGATTTGAGATGTGCCATGTCGATCTGCAATATCGGACAAGCTTTAGCTGGAACGTGCTAAAGTGAAGATGGCAAGCGTGTAGATGGTTACTACACACCATCAGAGCTGCAGACCAGCATAGCAAGACGCCGCTGAGAACAAGGTTGCGCCGTTGCCATGGCTTCGCGTTTTTCCATATATCGGATATCCGGCCCATTGCTGTTGTCGGTGGAAGACCTGCGGCAAATGGTATCGACGCTTCCCAGCTTTAAGACTGGAGTATAGGTTGACTGTTGTGTCTTGGACAGCTGCCTTCTATTGGTCTTAGGCTCGACATACCCGCGGTCATGTTCTGTGGTACGGTCTATTTGACCCGTAACGGCATATGGAGTCGCAGGCAGAGATGTAGATCGGCGCGTCCTGTGCGTCCTGTGCTTGCATCGCGGGCCCCTGGTGCATTTTGGTTGGGCACGGGGTGCTGCTGCGTCGGGTCTGAACCGCCGAGGCTGCGTCTTTCCACCAGTCTCGGCTCGGAGGTACACATGTACGATATACTGCGGCCCAACTGTCTGTCTGTCTGCCGGGCCACTGTAGTTGCCCGGCATGTGTGCAATCGGTACCGATTTTGCCATATCTATCGACAGAGCGACCCACGGGTCTTACATCCCACAGGACCTTCGGTATTGAGGGAAAACCCTGTCGGACCGTTTGGAGGACGCTGGCCCCTGTACACGTCCCCCTGTGCACTGTGTCGCTCGTGAGATCTTATTTGGAAGCATATGAGCACCTACACTTCCGTACCTCCTGACAGGGACACGTAGATGGCCCCACTCCCGATCGTTCCGAGAGGCGCACGGCCCCTGCAGCGCAGCGCACCCACACGACCTGCCCACCTGCATACGACAAGTAGAATTACGTTCCGTCTCCACTGACAAATGAAATGAATGTCAATGTCGCCATCCTGCGGCTTGGCTTGGCCTTCGTTGACCATCGTCGTCCAATCAGTCCCCTATCTGGCCACAATGGCTTTCCCCGCGGACAACACGGACTGCGATCAGCCGCGGTACGGTACGACCCCCTCGACGGCGGACCCCGGGCCGCCCCCCTGACCGCCCCTCCCTCCCGGCTGCACCCAATGACGCCCGCCCCTGGGGGAGCCCCCCCGACTGACAGCAGCGCAGTTTGAATGTGTCTACCAATTTCCTATTCCCCCCCACTGACCAACTGCCATGTCTGACCAACCTAAGCGGGGCATGATCGCCACACCCGCTTCAATGCACAGCAGCAGCCAACACAGACGTCCGAGCCTCCCCTCCCAGCTGACCAATTGGCCGTCCATACGATCCACTGCCACCTGCTCATCCTCCTTTCCCCGGCTCCCCCCCTTCATCCTCCTCTCGTCCGGCTCCCCGACCGTCCCTCAGCGGTCGGTCACCGCTGTGCCGCCCCGCTGCGGTTCTCCGCCACCACCGCCCGTTGCCACTCCTGCATGTTGGCCTCCTCCTGGCGGCTCTTCTGGTGCAGCTCCACGTCCAGGGTGCCGTCCTGGCAATGGGGCAGGGGGGCAGCGGGTGGAGGGACGAAGGCACGTTGGGGGGATGTGGGGGAGGACGAGTCGAGACCCGGAGAGGCGCAGAGCCACACCGACACCCAGCCCCAGCCCCAACCCAGCCCCAACCCAGCGGAGGGAGATGCTGCCAGAACGCAATGATGCGCGTGTGATGGCCGCGTGCAACGGGCGTGTGCCGTGTGGCCTCTCTGACCGCAACCCCCCTTCCGCCCCGCAGGCCCCCGCTGCACCACACGCCTCGTCGGAGCCGGGTGTCATTGCACCTCCGTACCTCCGTAGCCCCGCCGGCCCTGCCGCCCCTCCGGCCCATCTACCCCCAGCCGCGCACCTGCAGGATGGAGTAGAACTCCGCCACCCGCTGCCGCGCCCGCCCCCGGCTCTGCAGCAGCTGGATGCCCGTGGCCGCCGCGTTGTAGCGCACCACGAACTCGCAAGAGGGCACGTCCAGACCCTCCTCGGCGGCGGAGGTGGCCACCATCACTTTGCGACCTGGCTCCTGGGGGAGGGGGGGCGCGCGTGTGTGTGTGTGTGGAGGGGGGTGGGTGGGGGAGGGAGGGAGCGGTGCGGTCGCGGTGGCTGGGAGGATACCCCACGGGTACCGAAGGAGGGCGGGAAAGGGAGGGGGCTGCATGTGGGTGGGTGGGTGGGTGGGTAGGTGGGTGGGTGGTCGTGGTAAGGCGTTCCCGCACCCCGGCCCACTCCTCGCCGCCCGCCGCAACATCCACACATCTACACTCCCTCCGGCCCCCCTCCCCTCCCTCCCCTCCCCTCCCCTCCCCTCCCTCCCCCACCTTGAACAGCCTGAGCACCTGCTGCTGCTGCGTGTCCGACATGCCCCGCCCGTGGCGGTCCCGCTCGGAGGCCAGGGCCGTGCGCCGGGTGCTGCTGTTCTGACCGATCAGCTCCAGAACCTGTACGGCATAACACACAAAGACACACATCGACTATTGCGCTGGACTTCACTTCTCGCGGCTCAGTTATCTTTTACACACACAGAGAAAGAGAGACAGGGCACACATATGGCAGCTTGTCAAGTGAGCCAGGTCAGGTCAGGTCAGGACGGCATACAAAGGACGTACATCAAAAGGGGCGGCGAGGCATACTGGGGGGTGTGGGGGACCGTACCCGATTCCCGTACTCCTACCGTACCGTACCGTCCCTTGTCGACGGTACGACGGGAGGGCGGAACCCCAACGACCCCCTTCCCTCCCCGCCCCCAGGCCACCGAACCGCCCTCTCCGGCCCCTCGCCCACCTCGAGGAACTGGAGCTGCTGGGTGCGGCGGATCATATCGGTGACGTGGAAGACCGCCTGTGGTCCAGGGGGTGGGTGGGGGGTGGGCGGGTGGGTGGGCGGGTGGGTGGGCGGGTATCAGACCGCGAGGGGAGGGGAGTTGAATGCACAGCTTCCTTCGCACAGTCCTCCTACGACCTCCTCC
>BDSI01000136.1:263700-280714 GCA_003117195.1 Eudorina sp. 2006-703-Eu-15
CCCACACCCCCGACACACCACCTGCCGTGTACGAACGAAGATGATCCCGTGGAACGTCTCCCGGCCTCGGTACCTCTGCGAAAGGAACGGGGCGGAGGGGCGGTGGCAGGGCGTTGGGTAACGCACAGTTGAACTGAGTGGGTGGGGTGGGTGGTGGGTGGGTGGGTGGGGTGGGTGGTGGGGTGGGTGGGTGGGTGGGTGGGGTGGGTGGGTGGGTGGGGTGGGTGGGTGGGGTGGGTGGGTGGGTCCCCTCGGTCGCTTCAACCCCCTTCAGTGGCCACTCCCGACCTGGCACCTACCTCGCATACCCCTCCCCTCCCGCCCCCGTGCAGCGCCGTAATCCGCCCCCCGGCGTTCCCCTCCCCTCCCCTGCCGTCCTCCCTCCCCCTCCCTGCCTGCCCCCAACCCCCCCCCAGGGCCCCCCGCCCTCAACCCCCTCCCTCCCTGCCCTTCCCCCTCCCTCCCCCCCTGCCCTCACCAGCAGGTACTGCACCAGCGCCCAGAACTTGGGGAAGGTGGTCGGCTGGGCCCAACAAAGGGGCGGGAGGGGAGGGGGAGGGGGAGCGCACAGGGGTGGGTGGGTACAGGAAATTGATAGACATTTTCAACTGCGCTGCTGCCAGAACGACGGTTTGACCGGAGAAAGAAATTGGTACAGTACCGTGGATCGCCAGGGGTGGGTGGGGGTGGACGGGTCGGCGTGAGGGAAAATGGTGGTTAGCACCGCACCTCAGTGGGGTTGCATTGCCAGTCGTGATGATCACCGCACAGCACCGCACATCGGCCTGCCCGACCCCCTACCCCCCTCTTACCCCCCTACCCCCCTCTTACCCCCCTACCCAGCTGCGGCGGAGGTCGGCGGCGACCCTCCTCCCCCCCCTTTGGTTGTCGTTCAAGACAGCGAAACCGCCCGCCCCTTTCCTCCGCGTGTCCCACTCCTCCCGCCCCTTTCCTCCGCGTTGCCTTTATTTTCCCCAGCTTCTCGCTCCCTTTCCTCCCTCAGGGTTTGTCTAGCTCCCTCGCCCCCTGCAACCCCCCGGACTGGGCTGTTCCTGGGCTGTTTCTTTTTACGCACCCCCCCCCTCCCGGACCCACCCCCAGCTCCCCGGACACGAAGCAATCCGCCACCAGCCGCCCCGCGGTCGTCGGGTCGCGTAGCAGGTCCACCTGAGCGGAAGGGTGGAGGGTGGGGTGGGGTACAGGAAATCGGTAGACACTTTCAAACTGCGCTGCTGCCAGAGCATCGGTTCGACTGGAAAAGAAACGGTACAGGGCCACAGATCATCGCCCGCGACGACGACGGTGTGGGGCGTCGATGGCGTCCAAACGAAGTTGGACGAATCGAAGATATGTGGGTTGCCTAAAGCAATATTCGGAAGAAAATCGAACGGTAGAGTGGCCAGTGGTGAGCGGTTGGTGGGGAAGGTGTTCGTGTCCGGGGGGGAGGGGGGGGGCACACACACACCTTGCCCCTCCTTGTCCTCCTGCCCCCCTCTCCTCCCTAGGGCCAACAGCTCCAACCCCCACCCCCCCACGCCCCCTCCGCCCCACCAGCAGTTCCTTGAGCAGCTTCGACACCCGCAACTGGATGTCGGCGCAGCTGCCGGGGAGGGGGGGGGGAAGAGGAAGGGGGGAAGGGAGGGGAGGGGGAGGCCGGGCAGGGGTGGGGGTGGGTGATAGGCTGTATGGCATTAGTGGCAAGATATGGGGTGGGGTGGGGTGGGGGTGCGCACAGCGAGTTGGAGTTGGTGGAGCCAACCAGGGGGGCCGAAAGGGGGGTAAAAAGAAACAGCCCAGACACACACCGGGGGGGGGAGCCGGCGCGGGCCTGCGGTGGGTTGGATTGCAACCCTCCGATACGCAACCCTCGCGCCTCGTCACCCACGAACACACGCGTCGCCGAAGCATGCAAACCTGCATTCATACACCCACACGTCTGCACACGCCTGCATTCGTACACCCACACGTCTGCACACGCCTGCATTCGTACACCCACACGTCCCCCTCCCCCCACACACACTAACGCACGTGATGCCCCGGCAGGCGGTGAGGTGCCGCCGCCGGGGGTCCCCCGGCCAGGTCAGTGGCTGGTCGACACCCGGGTCGGTGCAGCCGGGGGGTGAGGCGGGGGAGGAGGTGGCGCCGGGGGGCCCTCCACGGAGCAGGGCGGCCAGGGCGAGGAGGGAGGAGGAGCTGCGGCCGGGGTGGCGAGGGTGGCGGTGGGGTTGATGGAGGAGGGCCAGCGGGAGGTGGGGCGGGGAAGGGCGGGTGGAGGTGGAGGTGGCGGCGGAGGTGGCGCCGGCGGAGGGGGAGGAAGGGGAGGAGGGGCTGGAGATGGAAGTGTAGGACGAGGAGAGTTGGAGGCGGAGGGGGAGGAGCGGGATATGGGAAATTGGTAGACATAGGGGGAGGAGGGGGAGGAATAGGGGGTACGGGTGTAGGGAGGCGGAAGGGGGTATAGGACATCCACTTATACTGCGCTGCTGCCTGAGGATGGGAGGCGGTGGCGGTGCTGGCTGACGGAGCAGCGGCGGCGTAGAGAGGGCTGTCGGAGCTGTCCAGGGGCACAGGGGCACAATGGCACGTGGGCGGTGTGGCGGCCAGGGGAGGGAGGGAGGAGCTGCTGCGGCGGCGGTGTGGCGCTGAGGGATGAAGATGCTGCTGGGGCTGCTGCTGCTGCTGCTGGTAGCGGTGGTAGCGGTGGTGGGGTGGTGGTGGTGAACTGGTGGGTGGGTGGGCTGGTTGGGGGCGGGGTGGATGTCGAGCTGCAGGTCGAGAGGTGTACGACACGCGGCCCCCCCCCCGGTGGGGGAGGGGGCCCCACCGCCACTGCAGACAGCGTACTGCCACCCAGCCACCATTAAAAAACGCCCACCACCATTGCAGTACATACACACACGAGTACGGCATCTACGACCTCATCTACCGCCCCGCTCCCCCGGCCACATCCGGCCACAAGCTGGGATGTGCTCCCCACGGCCACACGTCCTCACTCTCACCCCCGCCACCATCCCCATCCTCGGCAGCAGCGGTCCCCAGCGCCCAGCGATCCACCCCTCCAGGGAGGGCCCCCACCTGTTCCTCGGCGGGGGAGACCCGCCGTCCGCCGCCCTGGCCGTCTCCAGCCTCGCCGCCACGTCCGCCCCCGACGGCAGCTGCGCCGCCGCCCCCGCCAGCGAGGACAGCAGCTGCGGCACCGACCGGTCCTGGCTGGCGCCGCCGGAGGCGCCCGCGCCGCCGCCGGCAGGGGCGGCGGCGGGGGCCGTGGCGGCGGCGGCGGCGGCCGCTGCTTGCGCCGCGCCCTCGAGCATGGCGAGTCGCCACGGGGTTGGCGGCGGCGGCGGCGGGAGGCGAGAGATGCGTTGGATGCCGTCGACCACGCCGCCGTTGACCGTTAGCTCGTCCCGGCAGAGTACGACAATCTTGCGGCCCAGGAACGGCAGCGCGCCCTCGTACCCCGCGTCCTCCACAAGCTCCACACTCTGAAGCGGCAGTAGCAGCAGTAGTGGCAGTAGTAGCGGCAGCGGCAGTAGCGGCAGCAATAGAGGCGGCAGTAGCGGCAGCGGCAGTAGCGGCGGCAGCAGCGGCTGAATTTGTGTGCGAGTGTGTGAGGAGTTGGGTGGTATGTGTTCAGCAAAACCCTAGACACCCCCCACCCAGCCCAGGGACCGCAGCCACCACGGCTCCACCTCCAGGTTGCACCCTCTGCACCGTCACTACTACCTCCCCTCCCCCTCCCTGCCCGCCCCTTCCTCCCCGCCGTACCTTCCGTACGACGTCCAGCAGCCTGCACGCCAGGTCCAGGTTGGGGCAGCGGTACCGCTCCGCGAACTCACGAACCCGGGACAGCCACTGCGGGGAGGGGGAGGGGGGAGGGGGGCGCGGGAGCATAGGGATTTGGTAGCATGGAGGGAGGAGGGAGGGAATTCGGTCAAATGAAGAGGGGGAGGAATGCCCGCAAGTAGGTCCCAGCCCGATTGAGTCCTCGAGTGCGCGGAAACACAGCCACCGGAACCTCTTGCCCGGGCTGCCTCCCCCCTCCGGCCCCCCCCCCCCACTTTGAAATTGGCCGACTCCCCGACCGCCGACCCCCCCCCGACCCCCGAGACCCCCGAGCAGCGCCGCACCTGCCCCAGCGGCTGCAGCCACCCCTGCGGTAGCTGCTGGTTGGCGGCGGTCACCACTAGCAGGTGGAATTCCTGAGGGGGAGGGGGTGAAGGTGATGGTGGGGCGCTGGGCCAGGAGACGGGGGGAGGCGTGGGCGGGGCGTTTAGGGTTACGAGAGAGGGGCGGAGGGACACCCCCGTAGTGACAGCGCCCGCAGTGCTCCGCCGCTCCCACACCTGCAGTCGCACTCGCACCCCCATCCGCATCCGCAGCCACCACAGCGGCCGCCCCTCCCCCAATACTCCTCCCTTCCCCCTTCCCCCTTCCCCCTGCCCCCCGCCCCGCTCTGGGCTGTCTGGGCTGTTTCTTTTTAAACCCCCGCCCCGCTCCCCCCTCCCCCTTCCTACCCCAACCCCCAGTTCCTCTACCCCCTGGTTCCAGCCCCCCCCCCCCGCCGCCTCACATCGTCCAGTCTCTCCTTGTCCGCCCTCGCGGTGTCGCCTCGCGTCTCGGCCTGGTCCAGGGAGTCCACTGCATTGGGGGGCACATTGGGGGCACAGGACAGAGCCGGGGCTCGGGGCAGGGCCCAGGGCTCAGGACAGGGCCCAGGGCTCGGGGCAGGGCACAGGGCTCAGGGCTGAGGGCAGCCCTGGCGAGGCCGCCGACACGCACCCAGATATCGAGCTGCCACTCTTGAGGGTGGAAGGAGGGGAGGGAGGGGAGAGGACATTGGTAGACGACCTATTCACAAACTGCGCTGCTGCCAGAGAGCAAAGGTCGGGTGAGGACTGGACCGCATCGCGATCTCCAGCGATGCGACGACGTCCACTTGGGTGGGACTCACTCCGGTGGGACACAAACCCTGAGTGCAAAAGCGCAAACACCGAAACGGAACAGATCCGCCCCAACGCCAGTTCGGCCATGTAGCTGGTGAATGAAGTGTCGGACCGCTGGCGTGTGTGTTAGGAATACCCCGGAGCCCCAGCTCCGAACGTCAACCTACACATCGATGCGTAAGGTCCAGCCGTCGACGGAGGGAGGTCGAGGGCGGGGGGTCGGGGGAGGTGGAACGGCGCTCACCGATTTCCAGGGCCGCAGACTCGGCGAATGACTGGCGGCCACCAGCGGGGGAGGGGGAGGGGGAGAAGAGGGGAGGGGAGGGGAGGGGGAGAAGAGGGGAGGAGAGGGGAGAAGAGGGGAGGGGAGGGGGGAGGAGAGGGGGATGCAGGGCCAGGAGGGGTGCCACGGCGGGTCGGGTGAGGTCAGTGGAGGGGGATACAGGGTGTTGGTGGACATATCTACACTGCGCTGCTGCCAGAGCGAATATCCGATAAAGGCCCGACTGTACCCTCGGTGGAGGTGGAGGTGATGGGGCCGGTCTCATGTCCATGTTGCCGGGCGAGGGGCCATGGGGGCCGGGAGGGCAGTCCGGGTGGGCTCCAGTGGGGGCCCCGTGCGGCTGGGTGGGGGGAGTGGGTGGTGGGCGGTGGTGGGGGGAGTGGGTGGTGGGCGGTGGTGGGGGTAGTGGGTGGTGGGCGGTGGTGGGGGTAGTGGGTGGTGGGCGGTGGTGGGGGTAGGATGGACTCTGGGGGTTGGGTGGACTCCAGGGAGGGTGTGCGGGTGCGGCAGGCAGACTACAGGGACTGCGGGCCTGAAATCCCCCTTCCGCGCTGCCAGACGGACTTGCAACGTTCAACTTGACCCCCCCCATCGTTACTGTCCCGGGAAGCCCCTTCCACCTCCCTCTCCCCACCTTGCCCTTCCCCCCTCCCCTTCCTCCCTCCCCCCCGCCCCTCCCCCTCCCCCCCGCCCTCCCCCCTCCCCCCGCCCCTCCCCCCTTCCCCCCCGCCCCCCCCCTCCTCCTCCCCCCGCCCTCCCCCCCTCACCTGCAGCAGCTCCATCACCTCCCGATCCTCGCCCCTCATGGCCACCCGCACCTCCAGCTGCTTCGGCTCCGGCAGCACCGCCGCCACCCCCGGGTCCTCGCCGTCAACCACATGCAGCCGGGCGCCCAACCGCTCCAACAGCTCCTGCATGCGCCGGTCTAGAGTGACCTGAGCGGGGGGTTTGGGGAGCGGGGGACGGGAGGGGGGAGGGGGGCGGGTGGGGGTGGGGGAGGGGGAAGGGTATAGGAAATTGGGAGACCTTTCCACAAACTGCGCTGCTGCCGGAGCAGCGCAAGGGGGCGGGGGGCGCAGGGGGCCGCGCAAGACGGGAACTGCCACTGGCGGGAGGACCGGGTGCCCCTCCCTGGCCCCTTCCGTCCCCCACTTCCGTAGCACCCGCCCCCTCCACCTCCGACCCCACCTGGTCCCGCTCACTGGCCGGCGAGGCCGTCACCGCCAGCACCCGGGGCCTCCGCGCCACCGCCCCCGCCCCCGCCGCCGGTCGGCGGTTGTACATCTCCATGACGGCCGCGTAGGGGTGGTCGTCCTTGCAGTGGTGGGCCTCGTCAAACACCTGCGGGGCGGGGGGGGCGGACGGGGTATAGGAAAATGGAGGGGGGCCGCGCCGGAGGGGTATAGAAAATTGGTAAGACATTTCTCAAACTGCGCGATGGGAGAGAGGGACGTGGGGTGCGAGGGAAACCGGCCCGGCCTTGTCTATCCCCCAGCAAGTCCACCCCCTCCCCCCCTCCCGCCCCTACCAGCAAGTCCCCCTCCCCCTCCCCCTCCCCCTCCCCCCCTCCCGCCCCTACCAGCAAGTCCCCCTCCCCCTCCCCCTCCCCCCCTCCCGCCCCTACCAGCAAGTCCCCCTCCCCCTCCCCCTCCCCCTCCCCCTCCCCCCCTCCCGCCCCTACCAGCAAGTCCACCTCGGCGATCAGCGCCTTGCCGCTCTTCAGCAGGTTGACGAAGGAGGCCGCCGTGACGACCAGCACCCGCGAATGACCCGCCACCCCCATCAGGCCCCCCCTGGAGCCGCCCTGCGCCGCCACCCGCACGGTCTGCCACACGGCGGCCGTGAGCTGGTTGTCGGAGGAGTAGCTGCCCGCGAGGGTGTTGGGCAGGGCGGCCTCCGAGAAGGCGGCGGCGTGCTGGTTGGTGAGCAGCACGTTGGGAACCAGAACCACCACGACGGCGCCGCGGCCCGGGGGCTTGGAGGCGATGATGCCCCTTGGGGGGGGGGCGCGGGCGGTCGGGAGGGGGGAGGGGGAGGGGGGAGGGGGGAGGGGCGCTGTGTGTGTGTGTGTGGGGGGGGGTGCTTGATGAGAAGCCCACCCAGAACCGCCCAGGCCCGGTGTGCTTAAATATGAGACCCGCCCGATGAGGCCCGGTGTGTTAGCAAGGAGCTGAGCCGCGAATAGGCCCGGTGTGTGTGTGTGTGTGTATATGGGGGGCGGGGGACGGCGCATGGGCCTCCCGGACCCCCTGGCAGTTTGACTATGTCCACCAACTGTCCTATACCTCCCCTGCCCCCCCCCCCGTGTCACCCCCCAACCCCCCTGCCCACCCCTCCTGACCCCACCTGGCCACCTCCACAAACATCCGGGTCTTGCCAGAGTTGGTGGGGGACGACACCAGCCAGTTGCCGCTCCACCCCGCCGCCAGCGCCGCAAACCGAGCACGCATCGCCTCCGCCACCGCCGCCGCCCCGCCGCCGCCGCCGCCACCCCGGCCCGGCGCTGACGTGCTCCCCTCCGCGACGCCGTACAGCAGCTCCTGCGTCAGCCCCAGCCCCCAGCTGGTCAGCGCCATGCCCACCACGTCCCGCTGGTAGGGCCGCAGGGGCGCCAGGGAGGGGGGGCGCGTCAGGGCCGCGGTCCGCTCCGCCGCCGCCGCCTTGTACCTCTTGGCCTCCCGGAAGAAGATGCCGCCCGGGGTCTTCTGGCCCTGGCCGTCGGCGCGGTCGGTGTCGCCCTGGCTGCGGAGGGTCCCACGGGTCAGAGGGTCCCACGGGTCGGAGGGTCCCACGGGTCGGTCCGTGCGTGGGCCCTACGGGTCGGGGGGTGGGTGGTACGTCGGACGGGTCGCGCTGGTCACGTGCGCGCACACACACACGCTTCGGCGGTCTCCAGTATGGGGCGGGTTAGCGCCCCCGGCCAGTGTCGGCCCGGCAGATATGTAACGATTCACACACACACACACACACGGGCGGTTCAGTTTATTTTTACACACAGGCGGCATGTTCCTTCCCGGCCCTCGGGTATCACTGGCAATGCGGTGGTGACGTGAGGGCCGATGCAGGCCCCCCCACCGGCAGCAGCGCCCCCCGCCTCCCCCTGCCACGCCGCCGCGCCACTCACGCCACCGCCCTCAAGGTGGCCGCCAGCACCGCCGCAATGTCCTCCGGCCCCATCGGCGCCAGGATGTTGGTCAGCGGCTGCCGGTTGCCCTCCGGCTCCCTCAGCACCGCCAGCAGGTGGCCCACCACCTCCGACCGGCTGGACCGCCGCAGGAACTGGAGCAGCTCCGGATCCACCGCATCAACGCCGCCACCACCACCCGAATCACCCGCCTCCGCCTGCTGCTGCTGCTGCTGCTGCTGCTGCTGCTGCTGCGCTGCGGCCGCTTGTTGTTGTTGTTGTTGTTGCTGCTGCTGCTCCGCGGCGGCGCGCACGATGCGGGCGTTATGCGAGGCCAGCAGCGTGGCCTTGGTGCTGTGCGCCCTCACGTAGTCCTCCATCGCCACCGAGGCCAGCAGCAAGCAGGCGGCCACGTGGTACTCCTCCGGCAGCCCCGCCTCCGCCTCCACGCAGCCGCGCACCGCCTCGTACAGCTGCGCCGAGTTGAAGAGGAGGCCGGAGGAGGTGGGGGCGGTGGCGGGTGGGGAAGCAGGACCGGGGGCGGGGTGCGGGGGGATGGGGATGGGGAGGGGGAGGGGGAGGGGGGACTTGACGGCGGCGTCCGCGCGGCCACGCAGCGTGGCGAGGTTGGGCAGCACCGGCAGCAGGCCGCAGGCGGGGATGGCCGGCAGCTCGCTGGTCCAGTGCTGCGGCGGCTGCAGCTGCGATGACGTCATCGCCATCGCCATCGCCGAGGTGGTGGTGGGCAAGCGGATGCCTCGTGGGAGGGGCACCTGCTGCTGGGTTGCTGCTGGGAGGTAGAAACGTCGAGGTAGAAACGTCAAGGAAGGCCGGCCTGCGGGGTGCGGAAGATGGGTCGGAAGCCGGCCTCGGACGGCTTTGAGGTGAGGAGGGAGGATGTCCTTATATTGTCTGTCTCGTCGAGATAGCGCGGAGGCTCGCCTCTATCACTTCTGTGCAACCCGTCACGTTCCAGGTTGAGAGAATACCTACCGACGCGCAGGCGGTTGATCACGATAACAGGTTTCGTCGCGCGCACGTTCATGATCAAAGGTATGGATACCGTTGCGTCCGGAATGGGAGCCTTGCACAGAGCGTGAAGAGGTGGAACAACGGCCCCCGTGCAAGACCCATGCAAGGTTGGGAGCGCGCGGGGCGCTCACGACAACCTCACTGTCGATACGTAATTTGCCTCAATTTTGTCTACATATCCTCACGGGTCTCAGATCCAGGACCACCTGTGAGGGTACCCTCTTCGCATACCTGCAAAAATTTGGCAACGTAGCTTACATCGAACTTGGCACAGCTCTTGAACAGCGAACTTGCGATGTGCCGTCCTAATATGTGCCACTATGATACGAACATCACGGGTCCGAACCTTGGTTCCACGCAGGAATCGCGGGGTACCAAGATATTTATCCTACAAAGAAAACAAATTGTATTTCGCTGTGCTGTGCTGTGTTGAGAAATGACATTCGAAGCTCCACGGTTTCGGAATCGACATAACTTCCAACGTCCCGCAGGCAGGAAATAACGAGACTGCGGAAAACACTAGGCAGCCGTTCGTCGTGATCGTCATCCTACATGCAACGTATATCGCCTGGTAAAGCAGCCTCGATAACAATTTGGGATTTACACAACCGATCAATTCCCTAATTCACAACACAACCACGAGTGTCTATTCCAGCTCCTCACAAATGCCGCAGCAACTGTTTTCCAGTTTAAAAACACGCAACACCGTCGACATTCATCCTTCCCCCGGGTGGCCGCCCAACCCCGGCCCAGCAGCCGCTTGAACGCCGCAGGTGGCCGTTGCGTCACAGCCACCCAGCGACCGGGCTCCTGGGGGTACATAGAGGGGGGAAGGGCGTCAAGGGGGGCAGGGGGCCAGGGCGGGCACAGAGGGTCCGGGCGGATGGGTCAAATGCCAGGGCACGTGAAAGTTGTGGCCAGGGGCCCTGGCCCCCTGCCCCCCCCCCTTTGGAGGTCAGCGGAGGGAGCCCTGAGCCCTGCGGCCAACGGCGGGGCGCCCAGGAAGCCTCCCAGATCAGCCCCCCATGCGCTTTTAACCGCCAAACGTCGCCAATCAACAAACACCGTTTGGATGCCGTGCCGCCACGGCAAAACAACACCAAACAAAACGCCACCACCACCACCACCACCACCACCACCACCACCACCACCACCACCACCACCACCGTCAACTGTGACAGCAACAGCTGGTGCGTTACACGGTACAGGGTGGCCGCTCAACTGGTGGCTGTCTCCGACGCCCCTGCCCCCCAGGTGCCACACGCCAGGTATCCCGGGGCGCCGCAGCCCTCCTCGGCCAACACACGGCAACCATGCACAGCGCCATCCCGCCCGCCCAACGTTCGTTCCCAACCAACAACCACCAACCACCAACCACCAACCACCGGCCACTACTGTGGGTGCATGCACCGCATACCTGAAGCTGCAGCACGCCGGCGGGCTCCGGCTGCTCCGCCGCCCTCCTCCTCCTCCTCCCGCCCCTGCTTCTTCTTCTTCTGACGCCGCCGCCGCCGCCGCTGCGTATGTGGCCTGTTGCTCTCCGCTACCCGCCCGCCGGGTCCCCCCTCCGCTGCGCCGCTGCCCTCACTGCCTGGCCCCAGCGCCCGGACCCACATGGCAGGTGCCCTCCTGGGGGGCCCGGTGGTCAACACACAGGTTGGGGTCGGTCGGTTGGGTTTCTTTTCTAAACACACAGGTTGGGCAGCTTCGCCGTCTTGGATGACACCGGTTGGGCGTCACCGATGACCACCACCGGGGTCCACTGTAACGTCACTGATAACAAGGGCCAGGGAAAGAAGACAGTCGCGAACGACCCCTCCCCGTTAGTCGCCTCGCCCTCATGTAACCGTTACCCCCTTAGTCGCCTCACCCTTCCCCTTTCCCTCCTCCGCCTACATTCCAGTGACGGGCTCGCCCGCATGACGGACGTGGTCAAGCCGAGCCGCGCGCGTTTCGCAGGCTGTTGGACGCCGGTGGTGACCCGCGGGTCGGTCACCTCCCCCTCCTCCACCTCCCCCTCCTCCTCCTCCTCCTCCTCCTCCTGCGGTCCACCGAGGAAATCACAGAGCACAGCGCCCCAAACGACACACTTTACAAGAACCCATTCAGGTCCTCAGGCCCCTGCTACCTTCGCTCTAGATCCGAAATCGGATCGCACCGCCGCCGCGACAACGACCACCACCCACCACTCCTTCATTACCTCGGACGTTCCATTTCTGGGCGTGTTTCCTCCTTGGGGTCTCGGGTCAGCCACCCGGACGGCGCCCGCGGGGGCGACGGTCCCCCGCACCACGGCCCACCCCAACACCCGACCTGGCACGATCTCCTGACCTTGCCCCGCCTCTTTCCCGCGCTCTCCCCGCTCCTTCTGACCTTACCTCTCCCCCCCTAACCACCGCCCCGTCCCGCCCCGCCCCGTACCTGCCCTGACGTGAAGCAGCTCCGCACCCAGGCGGCGAAGGTCTCGGGGGTGCAGCGCCCCTCCGCCTCCTCCTCCGGTTCCCCTGCCGGGTCCCGCAGCAGCAGCAGCAGCTGGAGCAGGCAGCCGCCCTGGGGACCGCTGGGAACCTGTCAGCCGTCCGACAGCAGGGGCAGCAGGGGCAACAGGGGCAGCAGGGGCAGCAGGGGCAGCAGGGGCAGCAGGGGCAGCAGGGGCAGCAGGGGCAGCAGGGGCAGCAGGGGCAGCAGGGCAGCAGGGCAGCAGGGCAGCAGGGCAGCAGGGGCAGCAGGGGCAGCAGGGGCAGCAGGGGCAGCAGCAGCAGGGCAGCAGGGGCAGCAGGGCAGGGCAGCAGGGCAGCAGGGGCAGCAGGGGCAGCAGGGGCAGCAGGGCAGGGGCAGCAGCAGGGCAGCAGGGGCAGTAGCGGCAGCAGGGGCAGCAGGGGCGGCAGCAGGGCAGCAGGGGCAGGCAGCAGGGCAGCAGGGGCAGTAGCGGCAGCAGGGGCAGGGGAAGGGGCAGCAGGGGCAATAGCGGCAGCAGCAGCAGGGGCAGGGGCAATAGCAGCAGCAGGGGCAGCGCGGAGGATGCCGCGCGGGACGGGGCGGGGCGGGTATAGGAAATTGGTAGACATATTCAAACTGCGCTGCTGCCAGAGCTAAGGTCCGGGGCGGGGCGCGGTGCAGGCGTGCAGCCAGGAGGCACATTCGAATGCGGGAATGTGTGATTGATTCCAGGCAAGGCAGCATAACGTGGCAGCACACCTTGGCATCACTCAAAGATGGCACGTGTTGTGTTCGTCGGCAGGCAGAGGCAGTGTGCGTGGACATGGACAGTGGGCAGAGCCGTCCGCAGTCACCATTCGTACTGCATTCGTACCCCAATCGTACCAGGAGGTCCTTGAGCTGCTCGGACACCCGGGGGGACACGTCGGCGCAGCTGCCGGGGGGGAGGGGTTACAGCACACGAGCCACGGACACAGCGATGGGTTCGATGGGTCGGGGGGAAGGGGAAGGCCGCTTGCTCTAGGGGTTCACAGCGGGGTTGCAGCAGCGCGGCAGGCGGTTCGCGGAGGTGGAGGAGATGGGGCGAGGGTCGCGACGGGGCGAGCCGGACGGCGCATCGTACGACCCTCCCAAGAGTCGGGGCGGGGCGGGTCGGGGCGGGCCCCCCGCCCTCTTCCCTCCCCGTCCCTGTCCCTCCGCCCTGCCCCTTCCAGCGCCCGACCGCATGCCTCCTCGGCCCCGTCCCTACGTCCCTACGTCCTACCAGCTGGGCGCCCCGGGGCGGGGCGGGGCCTAAAAGAAGTAGCCCAGACACACCCAGCCCGGCGACAATACTTACCGGGGCGGGCCGGGGCTGGAGGTGCTGCAGGTGCTGCAGAGGCTGCAGGGGCTGCGGGTGGCGGCACCGCCCGCGCTGCAGCGCCCCGACCGGCCCCCGCAGCCACCGCCCGTGTGGCCGTGTCCTCCGGGGGGGAGCGCGCAGGCGGGGGAGCCGCAGTGCGGCCCTCCCGGGGCGCACGTCGGGAGGGGCTGCGGGGTGGGCGGTCCCCCGGCCGCTGGGGGCCCGTCGGCGGCGTGCAGTCGCCGCCGCCGCCGCTGCGGCTGCGGGAACGCCGCCGGGACGGCCTCTCGTCGCAGCAGCGGACGGACCGCGGCTCTTTCGGATTCGGATGGGGGTGCGGGTGCTGGCGCTGGTGATGCTGCTGGTGCTGTCTCGGCTGCTGCTGCCGATATTGATCCGGGTGCTGACTTGGGCAGTGCTGCCTCTTGTCCCGCGGCTGCCGCCTGGGGTGCTGGTGCGTCCTTGGGTGCTGCTGCCGAAGGTGCGTGTCCGGGGGCCGATGGGGGTGGTCCTGCCGCCACCGATGCGGCGGCCCCACCGGCGGGCAGCAGCACGGAGGCGTTCGGGAAGCTGTAGCAGTATTCGGGGACGGCTGTAGCAGTGTCCGACATGTCGCGGATGAACGCCCCCAGCGACACCTCCGAGGGCCGGGACGGGCCGCTGGGGCTGTGCGCAGCCGACCCGTGGGTCGCCGAGCCGCCGGCGGGCGGGGCGTTCTGGAGCTCGGCCCCGCAGAGTACGACGGCCTCGCGGGCCAGGTACGGCAGTGCGCGTTCGTAGCCCGCGTCGGCCACGAGCTGTACGGCCTGCGTGTGGGGGACCCAACCGGCGGCGACGGGCGGCCTTAGAGGTGGCGCGATGAAGTACAGGTATCGACCTGACGCGCTGTGAATCGTGGCGTTCTTGGACTGTTGAATTTTTGAAATGCGGGCGTAAACTTCACCAAAACTTCACCTCTGCAAGTTGACCCCTTTGGTCAATCTGGTATGTTAACCTGATGGACATGCGTTACCAGGCAGGCTGTGGGGTCAGGCAGCGGCGGAAACCAGAACGACAGTCGCCACACGAACCCCACCGCCGGTCCCTCGGCACACACGCCCCGCTTTCTGCCCCCGGTTTCCCCCCGCCCCCTCCTGCCCGCCGTACCTTCCGTACGACGTCCAGCAGCCTGCACGCCAGGTCCAGGTTGGGGCAGCGGTACCGCTCCGCGAACTCACGAACCCGGGACAGCCACTGCGGGGAGGGGGAGGGGGGGAGGGGGAGGGAGGGGGGCGCGGGGGCATAGGGATTTGACAACGATGTATGGATTGAGGGAAATCAGATGAAGCGGGGGCGGTGGGAGTTGCGGATCCCACTGTTCACATTGCCCTTCGGTCCTACCCATGGTTTTGCCGTTCAACCCCTCCCTCGAACAATCCACAGCACGCACAGCACACCCCGGCCACCGCACCCCCGCGGCACCTCCCACCCCGCAACCCCAACCGACTCACGCGATCCGTGTCGACGCGGTCGTACTGCCGTGCGGTTTGTACGGCGTGGCCATCACCGCGGCCTGCCACCCCGACGGTGGTCCGTCTGCCGGCGGCGCCGTCCTCGACCCGGTGGTGGGAGGTGGTGGTGGTGCTGCTGCTGCTGCTGCTGCCGGGGGCACGGGCCCCTGTCGCGACCTGCCCCGACCCTGCTGCGTTGGGCTTGGGAGGGCTGCTGCCCGCCGTCATCCCCTGGAGCTGCGCGTGCAGGTGCTGCGGGTGCAGGGGTCGGGTTGCGGGGTGTAGGAATTTGGTATTTCAAACGGGTTGTGGGGGGTGACGGGTCAGTGCGGCGGGTGCAGTGGTCGGGTTGTGGGCTTGTGGGGCTGACGGGCCTGGTTGTCGGAGGCCGCCGGAGGGGGCGGGGGAGGAGGAAATAACCCACTGGATGCAGGCTCGGAGGCTTCCTCGGCAGTACTGCAATGCGCGCTGGACCCAAGGTGCTGTACGGTGCGGCTGCCGTACGTACCTGCACGATGTACTGCAGCTCCGCCTCCACCTCGGCGCCCCTGGAGCTGGCCAGCAGCAGATCCGCGGCTGGGCGCACATCGCGAGAGCGGGGAGGACGGAGAGCCGCACGTCAGCCAGGGGTGAGGACGGGGTTCATAAGAAACAGCCCAGAACAGAGGCGGGGAGCAGGGGGTGATAGGAGATTGGTAAGACATGAGTATACTGCGCTGCTGTCAGAGAGCAAATGTCCCGAGAAAGAGGGATGTGAGCGGGCGGCTGCTCCGTGCACGGGGCGGACCCAACGCGGCGCGCGGTGGGCCCCCGCGGGACCTTCAACCGACCCCACCCACCCACCCACCCACCCA
The DNA here is from genome assembly GCA_003117195.1 of Eudorina sp. 2006-703-Eu-15. Taxonomy (NCBI): domain Eukaryota; kingdom Viridiplantae; phylum Chlorophyta; class Chlorophyceae; order Chlamydomonadales; family Volvocaceae; genus Eudorina; species Eudorina sp. 2006-703-Eu-15. The sequence goes on from BDSI01000136.1 coordinate 279,208, forward strand.
CCCCACCCACCCACCCCACCCACCCACCCCACCCACCCACCCACCCACCCACCCACCCACCCACCGAGTTGTGAGCCCCAGTCCACGAAGCACTCCTGCGATGGTCGGGGCCGGGGTCGGGGGTAGGAGTGGGGGTCGGGTAGGGGTAGGGGTCGGGGTAGGAGTGGGGGTCGGGGTCGGGGTCGGGGTCGGGGTCGGGGTCGGGGTCGGGTCGGGGTCGGGGTCGGGTCGGGGTCGGGGTCGGGGTCGGGGTCGGGTCGGGGTCGGGGTCGGGGTCGGGGTCGGGGTCGGGGTCGGGTCGGGGTCGGGGGTAGGAGTGGGGGTCGGGGTAGGAGTGGGGGCAAGCCAGGTGGCAGCTCAGGGCGTCGTGAGGTGAAGTGAGGTGAGGCAGCCGCGGGGCCCTTCCCTCACGGCATCGAGGGGTCAGTGCGGCGGTGGGGTGAGGCGTGGCTCCCGGGCGGGTGAGAAACCTGCCGTACTGCCGTACTACGAACATACCCCAGCGTGCGGTCATCTCGCGGGCGCCGCGCTAATGGCGGCATGCCACGCGGCTTCGCGTCGAAGTGGCTGTCTGGGCGACCTCACAATCACCGCCGTGTGCATGCGTACGACACTGTACCGCACCGTACTGCAGTGTCGTGCACGAGCTCACCCGCAGCAGCGCGATCAGGTCCAGATCCACGTTCCGGCGGCCCACTCGGACCTCCTCCCGCCGCCCCGACCGCTCCGGAACCAAACCCGCCGCCCCCGCAGCCGCCGCCGGCACCACCCCCCGGTGTACGGATGCCGGCTGCTGCAAGCCCGTGCCCCCGCCTCCAGCTTGTACGGCTGACGTCAGCGGCCCCCCGAGGCGATCCCCTGGCTGGGTCCCGTTGGCTCGGTCGACTACATTACGGCAGTGTACGACAGCCAGGCTGGTGATGAAGAGCACGCAGGGCCCGCGGAGGTGCGGGGGGATGCCGGGGCAGGCGGCGACGCAGCGCGAGAGCGCGTCGTGCAGCTCCCGCGTCGGCAGCCGCTGCGGCCGCTGCTTGTCGCGCTCTGGGTAGCCGCTCCGGAGGTGGAGGTCGCCCTCCTGGGGGACGTGCTCGCGGAGGATTGCGTCCACGACGGTGCGGATCATCGGCGGCGGCGGCAGTGTCGGCAGCAGCCCCGCCGCGGTGAGCGCGGACAGCGCGGAGGTCCAGGTGCAGGCAGAGGGTCCAGGCCCTGACATCGTGTCACCGGGAATATTTTGCGTGGCGTGGTGACATGAACGGGTGGTATTTTCAGGGCGTCTAAGGTTCGGCGCTCCAAGGCCTCAGGTCGTATGAAGTTGGAGCATCAATGCCAGCGCCGCCGTGAAACTCCGCTGCATCAATTCATCATCAATTTATCAAGCGCTAAAATTACTGCGTGTACCAGATCGGGTGGGTCCTTGCGCGATGGTGACGTGAATGATCTGAGCATCTGACGAGGTTGCTTGCAACGATTTCCGTTGTACGATAAACAACACAGCAGGCAGCGC
>BDSI01000136.1:285014-320789 GCA_003117195.1 Eudorina sp. 2006-703-Eu-15
CCTCTCTCATCTACGCTGCCCAGACCACCTGACGCGGGCCCTCCGCCGCAGCGCCGGCGGCCGCGGCGGGAGGCCGGGGAGGGTTCACACAGCACAGAGCGACCCATGGGTCCCCCTGCCCGCACTGCCCTCAGTCCGATCGGGGCTCCACTGACGTACCCGTGCGCATGCACTGCCGTAACCGTGCGCATGCACTGCCGTTCCCTGCCCGCTCGCACTGCCGTTCCCTGTCCCCATGGGCTGCAGCCAACGACCATCCACTACCCACCATCCGCGATCCGCTCTTCCCCCCCCCCGGGGGCACCGCTCCAGCTCTAAGACCGTTTTGCGCTTCCGACACCTCCCGCCCACAGCACAGCCCAGCCGCCTTCACAGCTCCTCGTCGTACACAAAGGCCCTGAGCAGGTGCAGCGCCACCGGCGGCTTGCTCTGCGGCACCATATGTCCTGCGCCCTTGACGGTGACGAAGCGGAGGCCCGCACCCGCGCTGAAGCGGGCGGTGAAGCCAGCGACCTGGGCGGGCCAGCCGCGAGGAAAGGGGGCAGAGGCAGGAGGGAGGGAGGGAGGTGCCTGTAAAAACCTGTTTTCCCAGGCGTAACCCCTTCGCCTGGGGGGTGAGGGGGGGTCTGCCGCTTTGGCGGTAATCCGCGTGCAGGGCAGGGCAGGGCAGGGCAGGGCAGGGCAGGGCAGGGCAGGGCAGGGCAGGGCAGGGCAGGGCAGGGCAGGGCAGGGCAGGGCAGGGCAGGGCAGGGCAGGGCAGGGCAGGGCAGGGCAGGGCAGGGCAGGGCAGCAGACAGGCAGGCCTGTGCGGGACTGCGGGTCGGGCGATCCCGCGGTCCCGCGACGAGGCACACGTGTGGAAGGCTCGGACGGGACTAGGAGGGCCCCGCAGGAGCTGCCACCGCCGACACAAGACAGCACCCCACAGGGACACAAACATGACAGAACGCGCGCGGCTCAGTATCTTCCCGGGGTGCGGTACTCGAGCAGGCGCGCGGGGTGGGGCTGTGGGGGGAAGAGCGAGAGACAGTGAGACAGTGAGAGCGGTAGTGAAAGGGAGTGAGAAAGAGTGAGGTACGGACCTGGTCGTGGAACAGCCAGACACGGAGCGGTCCGTCCGTGGAGCCCAGGTCAGCCTTGTCGTACAGCCACTTGCGGGTCCCGGTGTGGGGTACTACCATGTCGTGATCGCCGGTGTACACCATCGCCCGCAGGCCTGTGGTGGTGGGGGTGGGGGTGGGGGTGGGGGTGGAGAGGGTGTGTGTATGTGGCGGTGGTGGTGGTGGTGGTGGTGAGGGGCGGTGAGGTGGCGGTGGCGGTGGCGGTGGCGGTCGGTTTGTGGTTTGATGGATTAGCCGAGGGACTAGTTGGTAAGAGGGGTTGGGGACTAGCCGATATTAAGAGGGGTTGAGGCGACATGGCAAGGCGCGTGTGGCGCGACGCGAAGCTCTTGGCGATGGCTGCGACGTTTCTCTACCGGCGATCGACGCATTTGCCCGCGACGTTTGCAATGTCGCACCTTGTACTGGATACAACAGATTATTGCCCCACCCCCCCACACACACACATCCGGAACCCATCGCCAATCCCCCCGGGGGGGGCTCGGCGCTCGTCGCTCACCCTGCCGTACGAGGTCTTCGTGTACGGGCACCAGGTCCATGGTGTCCAGTCTGTAGTACAGCTCGTCGCTGCAGGGCTGCCAGTCGGGCACCACCGAGAAGGGGGCGGCGCGAAGGGCGGTCCGCACCTCCTCGCGGTTCAGCCAGTCGAGGGCGATCCTGCGGTCGTACATGTCGTACAAAAGAACGTACAGAAGGACGCTCGGAGGTCAGTAATGCGGACATGATACAGTGTGACCATGTCGTTGCGCGCCCCGCCGGCGCGCTACGGGCCTAGGGGGGAGGTCAAAATCTTTCAAACCCTCAAACCCCAACCTCCCCCCTGGCCCCTCCAACAACGGGCCCTCCCTCCCTCCCCGCCCTCCGGGAGGGCCACTGTGCCCCAACGCACCTGCGGTCCATGCACGGCACCACGTGGCGCAGCCGGGGGCCCCACAGCCGCACCCCGCCCCGCCTGCCGCCCTCCAGCTGCAGCAGCTGCTGCCGCTGCGCCGCCTCCCGGACCTCCTCCTCGGGGGCGCCCATGCGCGCCGTGAAGGGCCAGAAGAAGCGCTGGGCCAGCTCGGCGGGCTGCCGCCGCTGGCGCTGCTGCTGCCCCTGCCCCTGCCGTGCCGCCATGATGTCATCGTCGTCGTCGGGTTTAGCACACGCGTCCAACACGTCGTACCAGTTGAGGTCCCACAGGTCGTCCTTGACCACCCCCTGGGCGTCCCAGCACTCCGAGTCTGGGATGTGTACGACAACATGTACGACGGCAGGGGAGCACAGCACGCAGCGTTCCGGCGAGGCACGCGGGGGTTTAGAGTGGGTACGTCATCGCCCCGAGCGGCACACTGCTGCTGCTGCTGCCCCCGTACCCACCCATACCCAGACAGACGCTGCAGGACCACCAGCCAGCCAGCGCCCGACATATCCGACCTATCCCGACCTATCCGACCTACCCTTCCTATCCGACCTATTCAACCTACCCGTCCATGCCCCCACGGCTCCCCCTCACGCACACAAGCAGGCCCCATGCCGGCAAGGATCATCGGCGATGTGGATCCCGGGTGCGCTGCTGCCGGGCCCCACCCATTCCCACCCCACCGGACTCCACCCACGACCCACACCCCGCCGGGCCCCACCCAGCCCACGACCCACCCCGCGTTGCGTTCCAGAACATGTCGTCGCAGGCCGCCCGCATGCGGCGCCAGGAGGGCGGGTCCACGTAGCCCATGTCCGCCGCGAAGAACATCTGCGCGTTGCCGTCGATGACGTCATCGGTCACGGGGTTGCCCACCGCGTAGCCCTGCGGGGAGTCGGGAGGGCCGGGCAGCAGCGGGGCGGGGGGTTGGGGGTCGGGGTCGGGGGTCGGGGGTCGGGGGTCGGGGGTCGGGGTCGGGGGTCGGGGTCGGGGGCCGGGGGTCGGGGGTCGGGGGCCGGGGCCGGGGAGAGGACGTACCTAGGGCGCCACGCGGATTGCCAGACGGTTGAGAGGGTCTATAGCACCACTGTTTGGGGCTCGTTTTGGGCTCCAAGGGGTCGCGGGTGGGGTCCCCGGAGGGCGGGATGGGCCGGATGGGCCGTCTCCCGCCCCACCACCGCCGGCGCGCCGGGCCTAGCTCAGCCGCCGGCTACCACCACCGCTGTGGGCCCCGGCAGCCCGGGGACTCCACTGGCAACCCCCAACACCCACCCCCACCCCCACACCCGCGCCCACACCCACACCCACGCCCAGCCCCCCTGGCCCCCACCCACCCGCAGGTCCACCAGCGGCTCCTTGCCGCCCGCTTGCCGCCTCTTGTTGACCCGCAGCAGCTCCCGGGCCAGCAGCGGCACGAACACACCGCCGTAGCTCTCACCTGAGAAGGATTGGGGGCGGGGACGGGGGGGAGGGGAACGAAGGGGAGGTAAGAGGGGGTAAGAGGAAATTAGTAGACAATGCGCTGCTGCCAGAGAAAGAAGTAAGAGGGGGGACAGCGGGGCCCTGGTAGGGAGGCTGAGGAAGGGGGCTGATGGACGGGATACGGGTGGAGGAGGGGAGGTGCTCGGAGGGTGCCGCCACAGCTGCTAGGCAGTCATGGGTCACTCGCGAAGGGGGGAGAGGGGGACGGCCTGACAGAGGAGAGCTGTAGCGGGCAGGCCCCCAGGGGCACGGGGCACGAGTCCCGGGCCCAGATGCGCCTGTCTCCGCAACGCCCCGGCTGCTGCTGCTTGTGCTGCTTCAGCTGCTGCATCTGCATCTGCATCTGCTGCTGTTGCTGCCGTTCCTGGTGCTGGCAAACCGCAACAGGGCCGAGGCCCCTTCAGTGCCTACCCACGACGGCGACGGCCGCGGGGTCAGCTGTCCACCACACGCCAGGCCCCCCCACCAACACAGCCAGCCAGTCAGCCAGCACCGCCAACACCAAAGCCACCAACACCGCCACCAGCCTCAGCAACACAAGCAGCAGCCCCACCCGCCAAGAAGAAAGGCGACGAGGCCAGCTCCGGGTACTTGGCCGTAAGGCCCTGAGGGGTGTGTGTGGTCCAGATGGGGCCGGCGGGCCGAGCGGGGGTTCAGCCGGGATGTGGCAAACTGCGAGGCTGCAAGTTGCGTGGAGCGTGGAGGGGCCGTGGACCGCCTAGGGAGGCAGCAGGCGGTACAGCGGCCACAGCAGCCAGGTCAGTTCAAACGACCCGACACGCCAACAGCCATCGCGTTCCCGGCAGCACCCGAGACCCGGGGACAGCTACCGGCCGCGGCCGTTCCCTCAGACGCCCGGTCCCAGCCCCCTCATCCTCTTCCTCCGCTCCACCTTCCGCCCTCCCACCCTTTTTTCCTCCGCCCTCCCTCCCTCCCCCCCTTCCCTCCTCCCTCCCTCCACCCCTCCACACCTCCACCCCTCCCACCTCACCCCTCCCACCCCTCACCCCACCCCACCTCGAGGAAGGCGACCAGGTCCGCGATGGTGTACTCGTCGTTGGTGTGGTAGTCCACATCGGGACGGCCGCTGTACGACATACCCGCCCCGGCGGGCGAGTCCACGTAGATCATGGTGGCGACCTGCGGGGGTGGCGGCGCGGGCCAAGGACCCATGGGTCGGTCCGCAGAAACGAATGGCGCGGCACCCTTGCCCGGTAGGAACCGCGGGTTGACCGAATGCCATTACAACCGACAAGATAAAGGAACAATTGATGCGGAATGGCCGGCGATGAAACCCCTGATAAAAACGGCGGTTCGGTGGCCGTCGCTCCCCGACATCCAACGGTGGTGGGGCGCTGTTCAACGGGCGCCAGTCCGCGTCCTTCACACCCTCCCCCCCTTCCCTCAATCAAGACACCCCGAACCCGCGATAAGTCACCGAATGGGTCGTAGTTGTCCGGGTGGCCGACGTCACCGTTGAAGTGTGTCGCAGCAAATACATGTAGCATCCCCCACCGCACACCCCTGGTACAGCTGATCCTTCACCGGACTTGCGCTCTGGCAGCAGCGCAGTTTGGATTTGTCTACCCATTCCCCACATTCCCCCCACCCCACCGGACGATTACCCCTCCTGACCCCCGCCCCGCCCCGCCCCCACCTTGGTCCAGGAGTAAGGGTTGGCCTCCAGCAGCACCGGCCGCCGCCGCTGCTGCTGCTGCTGCTGCTGCTGCTGCTGCTGCTGCTGCAGGCTGCGAGCCCGCGCCTCGCCGCCCGCCTCCGCGCCCTCCCCCCGCTGCTGCTGCTGCTCCTCCGCCTCCTCCGCCTCCTCCCCCGCCGCCTCGTACCCTGCGCCGTAGCTGAACTTGAAGGGCCCGTGCTCGTAGATGAAGGCGTCCAGGGAGCTGCAGCCCGGCCCCCCGGTGAGCCACAGAATGACGGGCGCCGAGTCGGAGCCGGGCTCGGGGCGGCGGCCGGGACCGCTGGTGCCGCCGGCGGCGCCCTCCGGCTGCTCCCGGTCCGCCACGAGGTACCAGAGCCGGCGGTCGCTGACCTCGCTGACGGTGACGTAGCTGCGGGAGGGGAGGGAGGATAGGGTTCAGAGAGGAATGGGATGGGTCAATGGGATACACAGAGAGAGAGGTGGGGGGATTGGGGAAGAGAGGGAGAGGGGGACAGGGGGCTGGCGAGGTGCCAGGTTGCGGTGTGCGGAACCTTCGCCCACACAGCGGGCGGAACGCATCCCAGGGTGCTGGTGGGCTCCTCGCTCACACCCCGCCCTCGAACCCGAGCTTGCCGTATGTCGGTGTCGGTGGGGGGCCCAGACCGCCAGGAGCGGGCCAATCTCGCACAACCCTCCCTTGATCGCCTATGACCCACAGACCCGTGGATCACTTCGCATTCGACTCATGTGGCGCGAGCACCACCGCTCCAAAGACTTTGTCCCGTGGGTCATGTCGAGCGCGGGAAGCACTGCGCTGGGTGCTGCTGCTCCTGCCAGCCCTTTGCGGTGGCCGACCCCGCCGTCCCCCGCCGTCCCCCGCCTTCGGCGCACTCACCCCGCCCGCATGCGCACGTGCGGGATGCCGTTGAGGCCCGGAAGGGCGCAGATCTGCGGAGGGGGAAGGGGGGAGGTAGGGAATGAGGAGGGGTCGGATGATGGGACTCCGCGGGCGGGAGGCGAAGTCCCGGGGGCCTGGGGGTTCACCGACAGGAGCACACTCGCGTACGCGTTGCCGGGCGCCGCTTGTACCGACGGTACGCGGTTTGCAACCCCTGATCTACGCGCCGGTAGGCCGTGAAGCTGTTGTCCGTTCAGGCACAGCGGTATGACGCCAAAATGACGCCAAATTGGAGATGTCAGGACTTCCGGGCGGATTGGATGATGCCGCGACCGATGTGGCGCACCGCACCTCGTCGGGATGATCACCACACAGCCGGACGATGTTACTCTCCGCGGCAACGACTCCGATTTCTTTCCCGATGACCGCCCCGGACGTGCGCGACATGCTGCGTGCGCATTCTGGTTGGGGTAGGTGGCGAACAGCAACAAGAGAACGTCCCCGCAATAAACAGCAGTCGCATCCTTATCGAAACGTCCTAATGTGCTGAAGGATTGAGTACATAACCGAAAGTTTCAGCAATTCAGTTCCCATCGCACCGACGACTTATCCAGGTCAGCTGCTTTAAGCAGGACAAACATATACTTCAAGTAAGCACATCTATACCTGCAAATTCCGTTGCCACGACCAAACACAGCGTCGCTGCTAGTAGCGCGCCTCTCCCAGTGACTGTCGCCATCTCGGAGTCGTTAAACCGTCCCAGCGGCGCGGAAACGACGACCAAGCCACCTAGTACGCGACTCCAGAGATTAACTTTGCGGCGTGCCGGCTATCTCCGCGTGCGTTGTGAAACGTGTACGTTATGGAAGCCGTTGGGCGAATATGCGACGCACAGGCCGCCAGGCCCATTCAAGCTGCATCGACAACAAATGCAGCTCAAGGTATGAGACAGGAAAGTTGCCGTCGCCTTGCAGCTGATCGAACGCGGGGGAAGTCCAGGAACCGTATGTACCGCAACCGTTTCCACAGCTGCACAGCATCGGCGCTGTTTTTACGTTTGCAGAGCAAAAACAATATCATTATTGGACGCCATTTAGTGTATACGAGTCTTGAGTGTAAATCGATTACGCAAGGGCGTGGGTTCGCGGGACCCACGGGCCGGTCACGCCCAGCGAGCCGTGGTCATCACGCAGCATCACGTTTAGGCATCTTGGCTTCGGCAAGTCACTGGCACGTGCGGCAGACGACGCATGCGCAGTTATTCGCGACCATTTTTTGTGTAAACGTGTACAAGGTGGGGACCCTTCGGCAACCCAACGGGCCCAGATAGCTTTATAAGCTCCTCACATCATCAACCCTCCGAAGGACCGCGCACCAGGGAGATGGGGCGTGCAGCTATACCGGGCAACACACCAGGCTACTAACGCGCCTGGCTCTCCGGTAACCGTTTCAGACCCGCCGAATCACTTGGGGGGGGAGGGGGCCGGGAGTTTGTATCCTCAAACTACGTTGTCCGACGTGCGGGTTGGTGCCGGTCCCTGAAGGCTGTCCACGGCCGTCAAGTCAGCGCCCCCACCCGCCGGACCTTCGATGCCGGGCCCTCAGCATCAGCACCGACCTGCGACCCGCGCCCCACGTGACGTGGTCTTCAGTTAGGAAGGTTACTACGGGTATGCGTGGTTTGGGAGCTCGTGAACCTCCTCCCGCCAAACGTTCCTGATTCCACGCGCCTTCTGCGTCACGTCCTTGAGAAGCCCCGGCCCCCCGGTGCACACCCATCCTGACCACTGCCCCTCCACGCAACCCAGCGCGCATCGCGCGCAGCTGCCGCCACCGGGGTAGGGCCCCCCCGCCCGCCCTAGCTGTTGCTATGGCCCATCACAGCGCCGTGCCCCGCGTTCACTTTTCCGCGGGCGCGTGATTCCGGTGAAATGTACATCTCGTGTCATGCACAGGCTGCCGTACCCGGGTCAACTATTGCGTGCTGTCAGCTTGACACATTACCGTCCTTCCCCAAATCCCGCCGATGCCATCACACGGGGCCCTCCAGCGTCACCACACGTGGCAGGACACGTGGCAGGAACCCCCCTCCCCCATCCCCCTCCCCCTTCCCCGACATCTGTGGCCCAGGGGGGCCCCCGCGAACCTCTGACAGGGTGATCAGCTGCAGATGGGGGCATATGGATTGAGCGGTTTCGCTGTCTTAATTGACGTGAGGAAGCATATCGTGGCATGGATGAGGCACGCACGCAGGGCTGCAGGCCGGTGCGCATGCGGCGATGGGAGTGGGCGCTTGCTGGGGACTGGGTTTCGCAGTGGCCAGCCGAACAACATGAAACAACCAAGGAGGGGGGACCCGAGTTATTAACCCCACGTTGGATACAAAGAGTTGCGACTGCCGTATGCACAGCGAGTTCGGTGCGGCAGGGCGCGCCTGGGGGTTAGAACCCGTTGGAGTGTTGTCCTGCGGCGTTGCGTTGCCGGGGTAGTCCGCTGGCGCAGTGCGTTGCTGTGGATTACGCCCACAGACGCCCAGGGGGGCACACAATGGGCTAAATGCGACAGAGGGAATGTCGCGTTCCGAAGAACGATGGTTCTGGAATGGTTCGGGTGTGCTGTTCTGGGGCGGCATGTCCATCCCCGCATCTGAACCATCGGGACGGGTTGGAAACCTGTGGGCAGCCCGCGGCCATCAGTTCCGGTTTTCCAATCCTCAATCACAGGTGAAGGGACACTTTTGGTGATTATACGGGAAAAATCAGACTTAGTCGATAAATTCCTGCGCTCAACGCTGCCAGGCGTTGTGCGTCGGCCTTTTCTTCGCTTCTAGGTCGGTGGAGCTACGCGCAACAACTCCTAAGTCCTCTGGGCTAGGGGCTGCAGGAGTGAGATTATCACTGAAAATCATTATTACAACCACTGCAAAAAGGGGGTTTGTGACGAGCCCCTGCACATTTGGGGAAGTTGGTTGGTCGTTGCTGGATCCATCGCGTCTACAGCGGGAAAAGATTTAAACGCAGCAAGGTTGCATTTCTTCAGCCCCACATGCCTCGCGCCAAGCTAGTTTGCATCCAGTATAGCGTATCTATATTGAAGTGAAATCAGACCAGAGCCTGCTGCGTAGCGATTGCAACACCGACTGCAAAGATGGAGACCGGTGGACGGATGACGCGCAGCCGTGCGAAGGCCCTAGGCGCCACACGTAAGTTTATTTTTGCAGATTTCAACTGCTACATGCTGACCCTGCAATTTCAAGTTTGTGCGGTTTTGGACATCTGACGATGCCATCTGCAAAACGGTTGCAGCTCTGCCCGCTCCAACGCCGGAGCCAAAGACTACCGGTCGTCGTCGGAAGCCCGCTGCACAGCCTGAGGAGAAACGCTCGCAGGATGCCGCCCCGAAGCAGCTTCAGTTTCCGGCGGCTGACAAGCCTTCCTCCAGCCAACAGACGGTAAGAAGGCACTTACTACTGAGGTGCATGCAACACATATGCAATAAAAACCAATATTCAAATGCGACGCTGCTTGTTATCGTAAATACTCCGACCATTATGCGCGACGGCTTTTCATCATTACCCTTCGCCGTGATTTTCCTGCCCAGGCCTCATCGTCACACAGCGGCGGCCAGGCCTCCCAAGGCTCCTCGCCGGACCATCAGACCGTCACGTCCAGCGCTGCTGTCAGCGCCCCAACCGCGGCGACCATGCAGCTCGACGATAGCGACATGCACGACAACCCGTCAGTGCTGATGGCCTCCCCCATCATCCTGCCCTCCGCCAGGGAGCAGCATCCCCTCTCCGCCAACATCGCACCCATGCCCCTCAACCTCGACCAGCCCGCCCCCGAGCCCGTCCCCGCCCCCGGTCCCGAGCCCACCACCGCCTCCCCGTCCTCCTCACCCTCTGTCGAAGCTCAAGCTGCGCCCTTCCACGCCCCTCCCTCGCCCGCTGTCGCCATCGCCGGCGTCGCTACCGAGACCGAGGTCCCCCATCCCGTCGCTGGCAGTCCGCTCTCCATCGCCGCCGACAGCCCAGCGCGCGTCTCCGCCGCTACCGGGACCACCCCGACCGCCGTTGCCGCCAGCCCGCTTCCCATGGACGATGCGATGATGACCAGTCCCCTGCCGGCCGCCATGAGCCCCATGCCCATGGAGGCGACTCCGGCACCCCTACCCGTCGCCGCGCTGCCGCTCGCCAGCCCCATCGGCATGGACGCCAGCCCGATGTTTGCCATGCCTGGCAACGCCGACCCCCTCGCAGCCGGTGACGCCGGGGCCGCGGCACCGTCGCCCCTCGCCGCCACCACCCCGCTGAGCTTCACCTCTGAGCTGCCCGCCTTGGCGCCACTGCATCCGGCCAGCTTCCCCAACTCTCCTCTCTCGCTCACCGTCGAGGACATGGAGCAGGCCGTGTTCTCGCCCATGCCGGAGGACGACTCCCTCAGCCCCATCAGCCTGTCTGCCGGCGGCGGGGCAACGGTGGCGGTGAGCCCCCTTCCCGCACCCACGCCGCTGCAGCCACCCATGCTTGGCGGTGCTGATGCGGGCGCTGGTGAGGGACTGCAGCCGATGGCGGGCGACGGAGATGAGATGATGGCGGATGCGACGCCCATGGCAGTCGAGATGCCAGCTGACGCCGCCCAAACCCTGCCGAGCAGCCCGCCCACGTTTGCTTCGGACTGCCGCACCGTGACGCCCGGCACGGCGGCGACGGCGCCGTCGCCCGCGCCGGCATTCGCCAATGCCGTGGCGGCCAGCGCGCCACCGTCGGTCTCTGCCTCACCAGCTCCGGCGGTCAGCAGCTTCCAGGGCTTCACGGCGGTGTTCCCCACACCAGCGGGTGAGGCAGTCGAGGGTGGAGGTGCGGGAGTCCGTTGTCGGCGGCTGAGGCCTCTGGGGACCGTGTGCTGAACTCCAACAACATCGTCATGGATGAGCCTTTTTGAGAATTTGATTCAATGCACCAGTGTCTACCTGGGGGACTGCGTTGCGTCGTAGTTGTGTACTGCAGTAGCAAAACCCCTACTGTTTAGCGATGTTCTCATTGCACTGACCCGCGGATCCCGTGTGTTTCTCTGACCTCCCCCCCCGCCCGTGCGCCTCCAGGATCAGAGCTGGAGCCCGATTCTCCATCCCTGGCTGGTCTGATGACCTCGGGGCCCACCGGCCCCTCGCCCTGCACCATCACCATGGACCACACCGCTGCCGTCACCGCCGCCGGCACCTCGTCATCCTGCCAGGACCCGCCCTCCGCCACCGCCGCTGCCGCCGCCGCCTCTGCCGGACCGGGCAGCGCCCCCTCCACCGCCACGATGATCACCCCCACTGTGGGCGAGGCAGCCGCTCAGGCCGCGGGTGCAACCCTGGCGTCGCCCGCGGACGGCGCCGGACTGCCGCCCGCGCCGGCGCCGACGCCAGAGTCGGGCGCCCTGCCGGACTGGACCTTGTCGCAGACCCCCCTGGCGAATGCGCTGGCGATGTCTCTGACTGTGCAACAGGAGGCCGAGACCCGCTGCGACGACGACGGCACCGCGGATGACCAGGCCGATGAGGAGCAAGAGCAGTTCGACGAGGCGGAGGTGGCGGCGGATGCTGATGCCGTCGACGCCGCTGCTGCTGACGAGCAGCCACCCCTAGGGTTGGGCAGCCCCGTGGAGGATATGGAGATGGACGATGCCGCGGTGCAGCCGGAGGCCGCGGTCCTGCCAGCGCCGGAGATTCCGCAGCCGGCCTCAGCTAGCCAGCCCGCCGCCGCCACCCCTATCGCCGCAGCCACCAAGACCCCGACGGTGCCGGGCCGCAGCCCAGCCGTTGGCTCAATGGTCCGCAACGCCGCCGCCGCCGCGACGCCAACCGTCGGGAAGGCGACGGCGTCCAAGGCAGCGATCACGCCGGGTGCGGCGGGCCGGCCGGGCAGCTCCTTCGTCAATGTGGAGTCGCGCTACAACAAGACGCCCCTCACCGGCGGCGTCGCCGCCAAGACGCGGCCGTCCGTCGCCTCGGCCGCAGCCACGACGCCGGTGGGGCCCACCAACGCGGCTGCCGGCGCCAAGTCGGCAAAGCGCGTGTCTATCCACACCCCGGAGGGCCCACGGTCCGCAGCCCCGCTGCGCCAGGTCGTCCCGACGCCCTTCCGGCCCAAGTCGGCCACAGCTGTACACGCCCCGCCGCCGGCTGATCAGCAACCGCAGCAGGCCCCCGCCCCCGCGCCCGCCCTGGCCCCGGCGGCGGACGCCCCACAAGCCACTGAGCTGCAGCAGCCGCTGAACCCGCAAGCGGCGGAGGAACGTCGCGCCAAGGTAATCTGGGCCCCGCCACGACCTGACTTGAGTCTGACGTTTGTTATGCCTGCGCTCTCGTCAGTCCGCATTGCACCGTAGAACGCGCAGCACATTTTCCTGCGTTATCCCGGCTGCCCCGGCTGCCCTGCCTTATGTTATGATGCAGTGCGCTCACGGTGTGTTGCACAAATTGACTGCTGATGTCCTTGTGACATCTAATGCCGGGTGACGCCCCATGCATCCTGCCCTGCTCACAGGCGGCCGAGCGGCTCAAGGCCATCCATGCGACGGAGACCGGCGCCACACAGCAGCAGCAGCAGCAGCCGGCGGTCCGCAGCGCCTCGGGTCCGGGCTACCTGGCGCCCACACAGGCCTTCGCGGTCAAGTCCTCCGGCAAGGTCCTCAAGAGCAAGGTCGATGCGGGCAATTACGATGCCCGGTGAGAAATGGGGACACCGGGGACTTAGGCCGACAAAGTGCCGCGGGATTCGTATGTGGCTTCGTGCGGAAGCTGAGGATAGATACCATTGTAATAGTGCGGTTGGATCTGTCGTTGATAGTTTGTCCGACACAGCTGCGATGTACATGTTATCAAATGCACATTACGTTTACATGAAGAGTGCTGTGCCGAGTGCGGTGCGTGAGCTGCGTGTGCGCGATTGAGCCATGGTGTAAATGGTTAGATGTGTGTATGTGCTGAATCGCCCGGCTGTTTTGCTGCAGGTCGTTGCGGCAGCTGAAGCGCGAGGTGAAGGAGGCGGCGACCAAGAAGGAGGCCAAGGTGAGAAGCGGCAGTAGCAGCTGCAGCAGCTCCATTTGCTCCGATCACGGGGCTGTCCAGGGCCGTCATCTTGCTTGAGCACCATCAACCCAAGTCCGGCACACAGCATGTTCCGGGGTGTGAACACACACACAAATGCACATACATTGGGGTATCGGCTGGGTTGGGGCAGTCTACACTTAGCTATTTTTCATGGGCTGGGCGGGGGCAGTCGTGTGACCTAGTACACCTAGGTATGCCCCTTCCATGTCACGCACTGCTACCCTGCCTGCTTACGAACGCATGCAGGCCGTCCTCACAGAGGCCCGCAGCACCAAGCTGACCCCCAAGGTGGCCGAGCGGCCGCTGCCCATGCCGGATGACGAGGAAATGAGCGACGACCATGCCGAGTACAACGAGGTGAGTGCGTGTGGGGTGTGGGTCTGGGCAGTCAGGACCCTGTCTCACCCGCTGGCCCGTTCGTTCAAGCGAAATCTTCCACTCCATTTGGCGAGGGAGCGGATCACCGTGTTGTGCTGGGCACTGAGTTTTTGTTCGTTCACAGTTGGAACCCGGTTCGATAAACCTTGCGGCTGGTTCGAGCCCTGGCCGCGCAGCCCCTTTTCCTCCTTGTCCAGTAGGGAGGCCTGGAGGTCTTTGGCTGCCGAGGCATGCGCACGCCGTCAGCTCTTTTATGTGCAAGGATTTGAGTAATTCGACATGTTCCGCCTTGCACACCTCCAGGAATGATCTGCATGCATGTCCATCTCATTGCTTGCCACGTGGTGTTGCGCTTCCCCAGGGTCAGGAGAATGATCTGGTCGCCGCCATGTCCGGCCTGGAGGTGGCTCCTCCAAAGAACACTGCGCCGGTGGCCCTGCGCGGCCTGCCCGCTCCCCAGGTACGGCCCCGACGCCCTTAGCAGCCCGCGTGATCTTACCCGTGACGTGGGGATGTCGGGAGGGGTTTGTTGTGCTCCGGTACGTTGTTACCTTTTCCGTTAGCGGACGGGGCTTCAGCTTGGTTGACCTGCCCCGCAGATGTGCCGCGTCTTGTTAACCCGCTTTCCTGTGGGCGCCGGATGTCTGCGTGCAGGGCAAGCACATTCGCTTCAACGACAAGGGCAAAGCCTCTGAGAGTCCTCAGCGCGTGGTACTCCGGGGTCTGCCAGTCGCCACGGGGAAGTACAAGCGCTTCGAATGAGGCGTCATTTGCGTTCCCAACGCTTGTCGAGGAGTGATTTTGCACCACAGCTCGTGGCCAGCGTGCCATGTGTTTGTTTCCCTTCGACGAGCGTTCGTGGTCGGTGGGGTGATATGCTACGATAATTTTGCAGGCGGACGCAGTATCTAAGCAGCAGTAGGAGATGAGAAGGTGCTGTTTTCTTAGCGCAGGGGCTGCAGACGGGGAATGCCGTTTTCTTCTTTACCTAGGGATGCTTAATTTGCTCGGTGTGTGTATATGGGAGTTGCAGGGTGACGGAGGCACCGTACGGCATTTGGTACCGGAAGTTCAAATAGGACTAGGGGGAGCCTCCCGCAGGAAGTTGGCCGCGCTATACTGGGGCGCTTAAATCTCACTGAGCCTGCATGGGCACGCGTAGAGCTCGGTGTGTTGGCTGTTGCGGCAGGTGACCCAAAGTGGTAGTTGGGACGGTGTTGTTGTTGCACCAAGTGCTTGCAGGTTGACCGGTTGACTACGTTCCGTCGTGGCCCACATGAGTGTCTGTATGTGATGTTTGGTGTGTATGGATTGCAGGGCTTCCTTTGCAACGTTGCGATGTTTCCACTGCATGACAGATGCACAGAGATTTTAAAGCTGGATACCAAATGGCAGACCGGGTTGGCGCGCTGAGGAGGGCTACGGAGACCGTCAGTTCGATGTAACGTTTCTGTGAAGCATCAAAACCCCTCCAGGAGGATGGGGCGTCCCTGCCGTTCAATGCAGCTGCGACAATCTAATGAGAATGGGGGTCCGTCCGTTTGCATCGGTTGCGGTTCGGGCTAATTCGGAGCGAGGACGGGGAACTCCTGGTGTCGCGTCGGTGCTTAAGTGATGACGTAGGATTATGAACTAAGCGGGCCCCCACACCGTCGTAGACACCCAACGAGGTAGGGCACCCTGGGACGGCATCGTTGCTTGGGAACTGGCATTTTTGCTAGGCGGTGACGGCAGCCCGTGCATGACACGCGAGCGCCCAACTAACCATACATGGCTGGCACGGAGCTGGCGCTCTGGTGCAGCAGCAGCTGCGCAGGGCGGGGGGACTGCATCAATCTTCTAGTCGGCGGCTATGTAATTCACTACGTACCTAAGATGCCGGCGTCGTCGCGCGTTCATTTGTTTATTCGATTCTTTCGGCCGTCATAGTAGTGTTCGTCATTTGCTTGCCCGTAATCTACCTAACCTCCAATGCTGCAACACGCACCCACCACGCGCAACTCTGTTCGTTGGCGTAGCTTCATGCCAGCCACAGCTATTTGCTCCCCAGGCTGACTACGCCATCCCTCTCCATCCAGTTAGCATATTCGTCCAAGGAAAAGCGCTGCTGACAGACACCACGACTTCACGCGGATAATAGCTATAGACGTCACAAACCCCCACCAATGATTAATGGAATAAACAAACGTTTTATGCATGCCCGGCGGATTCCATTCTGGCATGAATGGGCCATAATACATGAATCGGCGCATGTCACATGTCACATGTCACGTGCGTGCGCCCGCGCGTCATGCAAGCTAAACTGCACCGACGGCGGGCCCGCACGGGCAACGGCGATGAATGTTTCTTGTTGTTAATGTTGATAGCGTCTTGTTATTGTTGCTACGCGCTGAACACTTCGTTTGGGTGCTTTCCTCGGTCGCGAGAAGAACTAAGCAACGAACCCTACGTATATATCGGAGGTTTTGCGGCGGCAGCTAGTGCGTGGTGTGAGCACGGGCACGGACGACGGACAGCCGGGCATCGGCGCACCTGGCGCACCTGGTGGCAGCTACCCACCTGCAGTGAGGCTTCATGTGGTGAACTCCGCAGAACTCACAGTGATTAGCGAGAATTATAGCAGCGGAAATATAATCCTGTTGCCAGGTAAAGGCGCGAAGTGGGTATGACCACGACACTATCAAGACTAGCTACGCTAAACTACTCTGACTACTAGACAGCCGCACCGAATTATATACGATCGGTAACCGTTGATCGTAGCCCTGCTGCGGGACTTCAGTTAACCTTCCTTGATAGGACAGGCCGATCGACGCGACCGTTGGAATCCGCGGCTGTCACTTGTGAAAACCGACAACCTGTCAGTTGCTTAGTTGCGCCTAGCACGAGGCACTTTGGATCAGCCGAATAGTATCCATCCAGGACACAATTAGTAATCATTCCGATTACAATGAGGGTTTGACCATACCCAGGTCACAACACTTCACGCATGTGATGAAGCAGGCGGCTACGTACGTAACCAGAAATCAACCAACCTACAACGCAAGCAAGTACTTCGCTATATATTGCCAAACGGCATAAAAGCCAACCGCATCGCTCACAATAGATATTGAGCAGCGTCACCATCAGTCTTTCGCTCTTAATTTAAATCCCGTAAGTGATTCCGTCGTGTGTGATTTGTTTTATATTTTCTCCCGTTGTCTGTTGCCACTTGGAATAATAATCCTTACTTTGTGCGCGCTGAACGCGTGCTCAACGCGCCTCAGGTAGTTCTAGCTTAACGTGCAATCATTTATATTAATCATGCATCGATATTCCGCGTTCTTTTATCTGGCACTGACGAGTAGTCGCCGACCTCCGCTGACCTGCTGCCTGCCCCATGTTGCTCGCACCTCGTTCGCTCGGCGTTGTATGTTAGCATTTTCCCCTCATCCCCTATCTGCGCATTTGACGGCACGCACGCAGATACACTAGCTACAGCAGCTGCGTTGACGGATCCATCTACGTATAAATGATGCGGAGACCGCTCACCTCTGCCGCTTGGCTGTTGCTGGTGGCCTGCTACCTGGGGCAGCACGCCCTGCTGTGCGAGGGCCACGGCTTCATGCTGACACCGCTGTCGCGAGGCCGGCTGTCTGGATACGCCGAGTGGGAGGTGGCCGGAGGCAAGTTCGGTCGTTCCTTTGCCCAACTACTAACCCAGCCAAGATGCACACAGCGCGGCAGATTGAATGATTGTATGTGATTATTTATATAACATGTTTTATTATATATAAGTATATATGCAAATATCACAAACGTGGGTTCTTGCTTGTTTTAGGGATGCGGGCATTATTTATAAAGTATTATCCAAAACCATTATGAAATATCATATAATGCTTTGATTATTATTTACAACTCTTGATCCAACTTGATTGTAGGATCGGTTAACAAGGGATAACTCACAGTGTTGGTTAAGTCCGCGACGCACGGGAAATCTACGAAATCGCTTTGTCCGAAGCGCCCTTTCTCTCATCCACATCCAGGTCTCGGGGCAGATTTATTTATTTCAAGTCAATGTCAAAGACCTACCTGCAAGTTAGGAACTTAATGAGAATCGACACTTCGTATCGATTGCTGCATGCATACATGGTTTCACTATTAGATTCGTTTGCTTGGTACTTAAGAAAAACATTGCATGTAATTGTTAATCAAAAAACCAAGGAACACGATGTTTGGGCATCCCACTGCAATCTAACCACCATGCATATCATCATTGACGGTTGCAGGTAACGGCTTGGACCGTGCTCCCTACCGCGCGTTCAACGACCTGGCCGACGTGTGCGGTGACCCGCACCAAGACACCGGGGACATGGATCTGAGGAACAAGGTTTCTGCCATACAGGGTAGGTGCATGCGCAAGCTGGGCTAGCCGGGCGGCGGCGGGGCGGGCTCTACATACATACATTACACGTATGTATGTAGGTACGGCGGGGATTATATCTATCTATCCGTCCTTGCGATAGATTGGCGGCCCCGTCGTTTACATGCGATCCATCCTTGTATGTATCATTTCGTCGTCCCCGCACGCAGCCACCTACAGCCCCGGCTCCACCATCACCATGGTGTACCGCATGAGGGTCAACCATGGCGGCTGGCTGGGCGTCAAGCTGTGCCCCTCCACCCGCACCAACCCGTCCCAGGGCTGCTTCGACCAGTACCCGCTGACCAAGTAAGTTCGCTCGTTGTCATATTCTATTTACATATTCATACAGCAATCAATTATTGCTTGATTACACTAACGAACCTACCGGTACTTACATACCTAAGCTATCCCTTCGTTTGCTTGGCAATCAGTCGAGGGCGGCTGCGGGCAGTCGTCCAACGAATCATCCCGCCCATGCATGCATCCAGCTGCCCCGTCCCGCCTATCTTGCTGCCCAGTGCAAGCTGCCCTAACGCACTACTATCACTACACACAAGTATGTTTGCTTATAGCGAACAAACCCTGATTATCATAACGCTTACATACGCACGTACGTATCTCCTCGCGGTGCCTGCGTGTATGCTAAAAAGGCTACGTAGCGGACTCGCTAGCCTCGATTTCGCACGGAGGATGGCATACACGGAGGATGGCATACACGCACGTTTGCACGCACAGCGGATATCGTGACGGAGTAGTTAGCTAGAAGACGGAGACTACCGTCTATCTTTTGATCGACGGACCCCGCTCCGTCCCTCGCTCTCCCGCGCGCCCGCCGGGCCTCCGTCCGGTGTGCGCACTCCGTCCTGCCCGCCCCATCCAGCGCCGACACCGGGTTCCAGCGCTGGTGGATCCAGACTGGGAGCTTCGGAACCATGACCGACTACACCACCCGGTGGCGGCTGCCCGCCAGAGTCAGCTGCGACGGTGGCTGCGTGCTGCAAGTGTGAGTATGTATGTACTTGAATGAATGCATGAATGCATGAATGCATGAATGCATGAATGCATGAATGCATGAATGCATGAATGCATGAATGCATGAATGCATGAATGCATGAATGCATGAATGAAATAAACGGATGAACGTTACAGCGGACCCCAACGGGACCTGCTGTATGTCGTTGTCTTGAACCCCGCCGCCTCACCGCCCACGCACTACTACTACGTACTGCACGCAGGACCTACCGCACTGCCAACTCCTGCGTGGACGCATGCTCCCCCGCCGAGTGCGGCAGCTCCTATGCCGCTCGCAACAACCCCATCACCGGCCAATTTGGTCTGTCGAGTTGCGGCCGGACTGAGATTTTCAGGGACTGCGCCGACGTTCGCATCACAGGATCCGGCGGTACTGGCGGCGGCGGCCCTACTGACCCTGGAACCGCAAACAAGTGCAACAAGTGCAACATCTCGCTGTGCAAGGGCGGATGCAAGTGCGACAGCAACTGTGACTGCCGGCCTGGCCTGGGAGGTGCGTGAGTGGTCGGTCAATTGCAACATACACACGACGCAGGAGAAGTTGTACTTGTGTAACCTTGGTCATTCATTCCGTTGAGTGTGTCGCCCCTGATGATGCGGGCATCTCACACTCCCACACATATATACATGTCTAGGTAGCGTCAGCCGCATAATAACAATAATAACAATAATAACAATGATGATATCAATGGTGTTACAATGGACGGACCCCGCACCGCGCGGATCGCCATCGGTGGATGGCAGCTGCAGCCTCCTCACCACATGCACATACATACTGCATCGATAATAATAAACGAAATAAACCGCCGCGTCACCGAGACGCACCGTACGAGCGACAGGCTCCACAAGTGCACCGAAACACACGCACACCGCATAATGTTTGTCTGTACGTAGTGCAGTTTGGGTACACATATAAACAGTCTCGGATCATGTGTACGGGCTCGGTACGTTTCACCGCACCCCGCCACCCCCTGATGATTGGCCGTGTCTATCTGTTCCCCACGGACACATACCCTGCCGCATCTCGTTCTATCTCACCGCACGTTAGCTTGCGCCACCTGAACACGACTCTGCACAGACCCTGCCCGCCCGCCGCCCATGCATGTACGTACGTACGGACGGACTTGAATGAATGAATGAACGTCACAGCGGAACCCAAAGGGATCGACGATGTATACCAGGGCAAGCCCCAGCAGGCCTTGCAATGTATGAACTGCTCGTACGGACGGACTTGCCATGTACGAACTGCTCGCTGCTGCTGCCTCGCTACCACAGGTGCGCCCTGTGACAAGTGCAACTTGGCACAGAGTGACGGCGGGTGCAAGTGCGACAGCAACTGCAACTGCCTTGCCGGCACATGCTGGTTCTGAACCAGAGCGCGCCGACCTCATGTGCATGCGCAGGGGGGAGCGCGGCGGCCCTGCCCACGCAGACATTGACGTGCACCGCACACACACGCAAGATGGGCGGGCTTGCTTCCCGCGTACGTTCCGGGTGTGGGAATAATAATATTCCCATAGCCTGGTCACCCCTGCCCCCTAGACACATACATGCATGCCACGGCGTGCCACGGTCGCGATGACAGGGCGTATGTGTTATTATCCTTTTATTTAAGGCGTCGCTTCGTTCTTTAGTTCGTCCGACATCGACAACAAAACACCGCACATCATGAGAGCCGCTCTATCTCTCCACGCACTACATCGATCCACTGATGGCCCCGGCGGGCGACGAAGGCCCCACGTGCAACCCAGCGATACGCACGTAGCCCGCGTCGCCGTATCAGCTGCAGAGCCTATTTGTAGCTGTTGCAGCGTGTGTATGTGTGCAATCATATACATGTATATATATGCAGTGTATATACGGTGAGGAAGTTTAGGCTGTCACCGGTGACCCGCGTGGTCCGCTGTAACATCGTTTACAGTGTTCGTACATGTGATGGACATGCGATGATGATGCTAATTATGATAATCGATAGAACGGATGGCTGGTGCGCTAGAGCCGGCGATCGAGTGCCGTGCGCGCGCCGAGCGTTGCAGCTGCAGGAGGACGGCGGCGGCGGCTTGTGTTGATTATTGCTGTTTGATTATTGTATTGCTTGGAGCGGGGATGGCTGAGTCTTAGGGTAATAAGGCGGGTCATCTGTGACAGCAGCCACAGCGCCCCTGCCTACCACACGCACATACACTGCGCCGAAACACCCACTCCCCAAGGGAACAATCCCGAGGAACCAACCCGGTGAACCACCACCTCTGTATGTATTGTCAATGCATTATTGTTTGTAACGTTTCACTGCCATGCACCTTCGGTTCTATATATAACTTCCGTTCCGCCGGCCTGGCCGCCGCGCACCCATATCCAGCGCTCCCACAGATAGAGACATTATCCGCCGACTAATAAACCCATGCACTCCGTCATCACCTCCGTGCCTTGATTTACTCTCCGGAGTAACGGTGCTAGAATGGAGGTCAGGAGCGCCTGACTCTATCTGGCAGGTTTCATAATAAACGGGCCGTGTCCCACAGCGACAGTGTGGCGTTTGCCCGGCGATATCGATGGGGTGCAAATGCCAGCAGGGGAAACGAACCCATAACCTCCCCACCCCCGCCCCCTGAACACACGCATCGGTTTATGACCGAGGCGAATTTTTATTATATTTTTATTATAATGAAAAGTGGTATGATCCGCTGCTGCTGGAAAATAAATCGGAGCGTAATTGAACGGCGGAATGCATGCATACAGCAGGTAGAGCATCGCAGGTAGGGCTCATCATGCTTTGTTGTTCGTATTATTACGGTCGCTCGGTTCAGCCAATAGTGTTCATCGCGACAGCGTCTTTATCCATATAAATCCAGGTTTATCCCTGGCTTGTTCGCTTGGTGATTACGTCACGCACACCGACGTACGCACGCACATCCTAACAATTCTTAAACTCGTAGTAAAATCGCTTCATCATTCGCTCACACCGAAGACGGAGCCGCTGCATGCTGACTACCTAATATAATGGTGGTAGGTCATGGCACAGCCCCATCCACGCACACTGACCTTTCTTCACGCAGGCTCCAATGAAACCGATATACGCCCCTGGGTGGATGGTGAAACGTAAGCGAGCCCGCCTGCGCGACCACGCAAGTTCCTCGCTGTACTTCCTGCACGCAATCATTCGAAAAAACGGAAGGGCACGCCGGGTGCGCGGGCAGAGCTCGATCGATCCGTCGGTAGATAGAGTGCTATCGAATCATCCGCCAGCATTTATGACTGTAAATGATTTACACGAAAGTGGGCTCCGTTGCTGTCCTGCCGCTTTTAAAGGATGCTTACTATCTATGCTTACCAATTAAGTGCGTGCAAGGCACTGCTCTCGGCTGCAGCCTCCGCTGCAGGCGTACATACGCAGGCGTATGCTGCGTATACGTGCAGCAGCAACGGCACGTCTCGAATGAACAACCTGGAAACAATCAGCGGCTATATATGTAGTTCACTAAGGCGTGCGAGTCATCCCGGGTTACGCCTTTGTGCTTACATTTACCGTCTTACGTATGAATGGAGCTCGCTCCACACCCCCGGCCGCTAGAGCTCTAACGGACCAATGATTCCCCCCGTCCTTTTGATATTGTTACCCGGTAACCAGCTTCAGCTGCACAGGGGGGAAGGACGGAACAGTGTTCTGTCAGCGTCGAGCACCAATCGCGGCGGCAAAGAATTATTAATTGTCATCGAGGACGCCTAAATATAGACGTATTGCTTGCGCAGGCTTGCGTGCGGCCGCGCGCAGTGCGGAGCCGTGGACGACGTCGAAATGTATATACACCGACAAATTTCAATTCAAACAAAATTTTTAATACTTACATTTCTGATACTATGAGCGTTTTTTAGGCGAAGTAGTGGGTTATGACTTTCCAACGTTGACTCGCGTCAATCTCCACTCGTCGTTTACGCATGTTGATAAATGCTCTTAGTTAAGTGATATAATAATAATAATAATAATAATAATAATAATACGCCCAGTCAGGGACTGTGGCATGTGTTAAGGGGGCAGGAGTGATGAGGCTATGGGTTTCCCCTTGCCTATACACTACCCGCCACCGCTAATGTGAAATCACGATCTGCATTGTGTGCTAAGTTCCTGATGGATTGTCTCCTACAGGTTGTCCTCTTTCCATCTTGCGTCGGAGTGTAACGATGCCGTTCAGCATATGTACGGCATGGTCGTGCAGGTCGTCCAAGCACGCCCTGGCTGCGTGGCTGCAGGCCCCGAGCTCAACCAGGAGTGGAAGGAGGTCTTTTCGTATGGTTCCCCCGAAACCCAGACTGATGGCGTCCTGTTTCGTATAGCGCACCTTCCATCCCGCTTCTGCAAGCTCTTTGGCCAGGGTCTCGTGCTGCTGCACTTTGTCGTGCTGTTTCGCAGTGTGGTTGGTGTCTGAGGTGTAGCCGATTTCAAGAATGTGTACGGTGTGGTCCTCGCGATCCCAGGGGCCTGTGTATCCCGGTTTACTTGCCTCCAGGAGTGGTATCGTTGGTATGAACAGTATGTCCGGTCTGAGTTTTAGGCGGAGGTCGGTGGGTGTATTTGGCAGCACCCACTCCGGTATGCGGGTGCTCGCGGCATAGTCAGGGAGCTGCTGCGCCTGACAAGCATCCATGATCATGAAGCAACCACCCAAGCGTCCTGTGGCGAGCAGTCTGGCGATCTGCCGGACTGCGACATTGTGTCGCTTGATGTAGAGGGCTGTCATGTCCGGGTGTTTACAGCCACCCAGGATGTGTCCTCCAGAGTCGGGACCCCGGCACAGTGGGCAGGGTGCGGTCTCCACCATGTGTGGTGGGACTGCGGATTGTATACGCGATCGTTTGGTGCCTACCAGGGGACGTCGGAAGCGCTGCGCCAGTTTGTTGTTCCACAGTTGTCCGTACCAATAGTCCATACACCGCTTGAGTTTCTTGTGCCTTCCCGCGCGCCGGTTGAGGGTGCGCGCGCTTGTACGGATGTCTAGGTGCGGGAGCGTGGCTGACATGAAGGACGTGTACAGGGTTTGTTTGGTGTAACCGAGGTGCACCTCTGGTTTTATTAGCGATGTCACCCCTCGGTTAAGGTCGTTGGCGTAGTGACCGGCGGTGCGTTCCGGCCCGCTGGCTTTTCGCACCCACCAATAGTGCGCTCTGGGGTCGTTGTCGGACGTTTCTGTTTGCCACGTGGCGTCGTCGGGCGCGTCCCGGCGCGCAGCCTTAACTGCCGCTCTATCAGCCGCGTCATTGTATTTTATTCCTGTGTGGGATTTTACCTTCAGAAGATGTGTCTTGAGTTTCCTTACAGCTCGTTCTTTCAGAATCCGTACAATGTTCGTAAGTAGGTCTTTGTGTTTACTGAGCGCGAGTTTCGTAGGTTGATTTATCATTTTCTTTATCAGAAACAGTGACGCGGCTGAGTCAGTCCAGATTGTAATGGGTGCGTTGTTGAGGCCCTCCTCGTCATTTCTCATTGTAAGACCTTGGTGGATAGCACTCAGCTCGCAACGTGTAATGGTTTGGCATCCCGTCGTTCCTGCGTTAACATCTATGTAGAGCGTTTTGCCTGTGAGGGCATCGACCGCGGCCGCCCCAAGGACTTGCGCTTCGGCTTCATCAACCTGGATCTTTTGGACAGACCCATCAGTGTATATGCCGGATTCAGCGTCATGGCGCAGAGCTATTTTTGCTGGGAACATCAGGTGTGCGCTGCATCGTTCGTCGTCGGTCAGGTTGTCACATCTCCGGGAGCTCAGGCTAGGCGCACAGCCGGTTTCGTACTTCTCTTTCAACCTACGTATGTGTTTGCGCACCCATTGGGGTAGTCGCAGGTCCGTGTCCTGGGTCTCGTCCATTGCTGTGCGGTCCTGGGGCGGCTTCGTGATGGAGTCGATTGCTTGACGAAGTGGTTCCACGACACTGCCTCCAGTCTTGTTGGCCACGAGGATCAGGTCGAGGCCGTTGGGGTAAGAGGGGACGTCTTCCCATATTGCGTCGTTGCTTAGGTTGCTGTCACTCCTGTCGGTCGAGATTGTCCCGACGTGAGTGACCAGGTCGTGCCGTAGGTACCGGGTGTAGGGTGCCGTTTTAGATGCAGGGAACACGAGCAGCGTGGCCGTGGGGTCTGTGTGGTTGCGCTCTGCGTCAGCCCATCCCAGGGCCCATCGCATGGCATGGTGTCCCTCTTCGGGGGTTGGTTCCGGGTGAGCGACAGAGGCACCCCTGAATGGCTGTTGGTATGCGTCGTGGCTTGCTCCAAACAGTTTGTCCTCGGGGAATCTTGCATGGTATACTCTTGTGCACTTGGCGACGTTCAAGGGCGAGGCGAAGCGCTCCGTGTCCGCACCTATGGCCTGCATGAGTCGTTCCATGAGATATTCGCTAAGACGTTTCTCGTGCGCTTTTTTGACGGTATTCGTTTTGCTCCCGCCCCTGTCCCTGTATCGTAGCAGCAGTCGGGCCACGTCTTCGGGGAATCCTCCGGGGGCGGCAAGCCTCGCATGTTCTTCCGGGTGAGCAGATTTGGCCGCCGTGTATCGGAGCCACATGTCGCTCAGTCGTGTTGCTGGGAGCATTCCTAGACATTTTCCCCTCGGGTCGTAGACATATGCGCGTTTCGCGGTTTGTAGGTCCGCGGGTTCCCGGTCTCGGGATCACTAAATATCGGGTGCGCCGCGCCCGGCGCGCAATTGTGCTTGCCTATTTGGATTGTGTATTTGCCGGTCGGGTGTATGTCCATCTCCGGGTTCCGTGCTTCGGTGTCGATCTCCACGTACCTCCGAAGGGTCCGCTGTCCTCGGGTGGTCTGGTAGCACTCTTCTTCCCATCGTCCTTGCCTTTGTTCGTCCGTTAGGTGTTGATCTTGCGCCTGGTTCACTCGCCCGGGCTCATGTTCGATGCCGTGTTCTCGTCTATGGTTGTATTCTGATAGCAGGGTGTCCCATGTGTCTTGCGACGCGAGCCTGGTTTCCTCCTCTTCCGTTGGTTCCCATTCAACGTCTAGCATGCCGCCTTCCCCATCATCTCCTGTGGTGTATGGTCGCAGCATTTATGACTGTAAATGATTTACACGAAAGTGGGCTCCGTTGCTGTCCTGCCGCTTTTAAAGGATGCTTACTATCTATGCTTACCAATTAAGTGCGTGCAAGGCACTGCTCTCGGCTGCAGCCTCCGCTGCAGGCGTACATACGCAGGCGTATGCTGCGTATACGTGCAGCAGCAACGGCACGTCTCGAATGAACAACCTGGAAACAATCAGCGGCTATATATGTAGTTCACTAAGGCGTGCGAGTCATCCCGGGTTACGCCTTTGTGCTTACATTTACCGTCTTACGTATGAATGGAGCTCGCTCCACACCCCCGGCCGCTAGAGCTCTAACGGACCAATGATTCCCCCCGTCCTTTTGATATTGTTACCCGGTAACCAGCTTCAGCTGCACAGGGGGGAAGGACGGAACAGTGTTCTGTCAGCGTCGAGCACCAATCGCGGCGGCAAAGAATTATTAATTGTCATCGAGGACGCCTAAATATAGACGTATTGCTTGCGCAGGCTTGCGTGCGGCCGCGCGCAGTGCGGAGCCGTGGACGACGTCGAAATGTATATACACCGACAAATTTCAATTCAAACAAAATTTTTAATACTTACATTTCTGATACTATGAGCGTTTTTTAGGCGAAGTAGTGGGTTATGACTTTCCAACGTTGACTCGCGTCAATCTCCACTCGTCGTTTACGCATGTTGATAAATGCTCTTAGTTAAGTGATATAATCTCACATTAAATAATATTTCCAAATTCACGTGCGTTTACTCAAGTATTCAATGCGTGAATTAGTAATGCCATGGTTGGTTGGTTGGTTGTTGGTTGGTTGTTACATGTTGTACAGGCCTTACGGCTATAAACATGTGTTCCCCCACAACGGTCATCCGTCAAAGGGCGCACAAAGTAATGCCATGGACAAAGGGCCCGTACAAGCCATACATTTCTGATTGCTAATGAAAATGTCCCATGATCACCACTTGCTCGTTCTCTGTTGCTGGTCGTCGACCATCATGTCCTTGCTGATGTCAAGAAAGCAAGAAAGCTTCCTACCTAAGATAGCCAAGCAACAAAAGGCGCGATTCCTATCATCTTAACGTCGATGTTCTGTACTTTGGAGGAATCTCTCCTTCTCCGCTATCGTCGATGGGGCCGGGCCGACATGCGTTGAACAGGGTTCAACCTTACTTGCCGTCCGAAGAGCGATGATCAGCTGCGGCAGCAACAATTTGACATGCAAGAGTAGAAAGTGAACGGGAAGAGATCATCGTACATTTGCCGGGAAGTCCAACATCACGACGACCTCCACCCTTATTGCTGGGCCGACGCACTGCTAGAAAGCACAGCGGTTCGGCGAATGGGGTGATGGGGCTCGCTACTACCGTACGGAAATGCGCTTCGGAATCATGCGCGACGCAATCACGCAAGGCTGGCTTGACCAACCGAACTTTATTTGACCGAAGTACACCTAAATACCTAATTACCGACCCGTCAGCACATACAGCTCCATCCTCAGCTCCATCCATCCACGTATGCTCGCTCCCTCTCGCTCCCAAGAAGTCACTAGCTTCCCCATACATGCTCACCGGCAGCCTAGCTACACCGACCACGCAGGGCCCGCACAGTCCGCCGTCCAGCACCCCGCCGTTACCCATCCAGGGCTCTAAACATCCGGCATGACATACACCTACCCGCCCCGGGCAGGCATCACAGCGCGTTCGTTCTCAGCCAGGGGCCCAGGCGCACGCGCATTGGACTACCGTAATTGGACCGACCCACGGGTCATGATGAGACACACACACACACACAGAACCTCCCCCAGCACTCTTGTTCTGCCTTTCTAATAACACACCCTCCTCCCAGCGTTTCATCACCCCACATGTCGGTCGCCGAACGTTTGTGCCGGGATCTATCCCCGCAGCAGCAAGATGAAAGCACAAACGATACAGCGTGTCAACCAACCCGGAACACCTAAACGGGATTTCGTACGACGCCCGTATACACACACGACCATGCAGCAGGTCATTTAAGGCCAGCAGAGGAGGGACATACGCTCGGCTGCACACACCGCGTCCACCCCAGGACTCCCTGCACTTACACCGTACGTACGTGTCTGGACCTACGCCTCCGTCGCTTGCCATGTCGTGGTGTCTGTGCTGGTCGAGGGAAGAGATCCACAGTTCCACATCGATGCCTGCTCATTCGTTGTGCGGCACCGCATGTCACCTATCTCGGCACCTATCTTGGCGTATGTCATTACATACAACGGTGAGTTGCGGAGAATGGTTTCATCCCACGAGCGTACGCAGCACGGGCCGCCCGTGCTGCACATACGCAGCACGGGCCGCACGTATGCAGCACGGGCCGCACAGCACAAGGCTGACACGCACACATACACTCAATCGCTGCCCGCGCCCTCCGCGCCCGATGACGCCGTGTCGTCCGTGATGTAGCCGGGGTCCAACCGACCGTAGCCGGCGTACCTGTACGACATCGCACAGGGCAGCACAAGCAAATGCACGGTCGTTGTACGGCATATGAGTGGGCAGCCGCGCGTGGCCTCGCCATCAGCCACGAACGTACGAGAGACGGCAAGGATGCTAGCGCCCGCGCGCCGCCACTCTTCCCCATCCTTTCTTCCAGCCGCCTTCCTGCAATAATCACGTGGGGCCAACCCCATGTTCGTACAAGTGAGCGCGTGTGGTGGGCGCCCACCTCTCGATCCACTGATCTTGTTCGTACAGCGTGTGCATGATGGATTCGTACGCCAGGTAGCCGTGGCTCTCGTGGGGCAGCAGCACCAGCCGGCAGGGGGCGCCGTGGCCCTTGAGAGCCTGCGGGGCGGGCGGCCGGCGGCCGGCGGCCGGCGCGGGTTACGTGCTGCATATATCGTACATCTACCGTATATATCAGCACGTCATCAGCACTGCCCGTGTTTCCGTACACTTCACCGCTCCGGGCGTTGGGGTTCGTTCATAAGGGTATACATTCAGCAGTAGTAGTCGGCAGCATTGATTACGCACGCACGTGTTTTGGATCGGACACGATTGGATAGCTCACGATAAATATATATATATATATATATATATATATATATATATATATATATATATATATATATCGTTAGCTCACGAAAAAAGCTATAAATCGTATACGGAGGCAGGAGCTGGTCGATGCCCGACCGCGAGGGGATGACGTGACGACGAAGCTTCCGGTCAGTCGCCAGGAGTGCCGACCTCCGTGGATGGTGCGGGATGGAGGGGCCTTGACCATGGGCAAACCAGCATGTACGACGCGTACATGTGTATGCACGGAGAGTCGTACCCCACCTGATAGAACCGTTCGCTCTGCAGCGGGAACGTCCCGGGGTTGTTGTCGTCCTCCCGTGGATCAGCAGCAGGGGCCGCGTGATCTTGTCCGCGTGATGGGCAACCAAGACTGGCCCGAGGGGTGCCAACCGAACATGGGTTCGCCATCACCCAAGCCCTGTTCGGGACGCAGGACAGAGTGGCCCGCATTATAGCCCAAACACGAAAGCGAGTGGACGCTGACCCGCCCCCGAGTAAGCAAAAACGGACCGGGAGACATAGCCGACCGACTCACCGTACATACTACACGGTCGCCTGGCAGAGGACCCTCATACCCAAGGGGGCGCTTCCGCTTTACGAAGCCCACAAATACACACCGCGCGACCTGCGACCATACACCACAGGAGATGATGGGGAAGGCGGCATGCTAGACGTTGAATGGGAACCAACGGAAGAGGAGGAAACCAGGCTCGCGTCGCAAGACACATGGGACACCCTGCTATCAGAATACAACCATAGACGAGAACACGGCGTCGAACATGAGCCCGGGCGAGTGAACCAGGCGCAAGATCAACACCTAACGGACGAACAAAGGCAAGGACGATGGGAAGAAGAGTGCTACCAGACCACCCGAGGACAGCGGACCCTTCGGAGGTACGTGGAGATCGACACCGAAGCACGGAACCCGGAGATGGACATACACCCGACCGGCAAATACACAATCCAAATAGGCAAGCACAATTGCGCGCCGGGCGCGGCGCACCCGATATTTAGTGATCCCGAGACCGGGAACCCGCGGACCTACAAACCGCGAAACGCGCATATGTCTACGACCCGAGGGGAAAATGTCTAGGAATGCTCCCAGCAACACGACTGCGCGACATGTGGCTCCGATACACGGCGGCCAAATCTGCTCACCCGGAAGAACATGCGAGGCTTGCCGCCCCCGGAGGATTCCCCGAAGACGTGGCCCGACTGCTGCTACGATACAGGGACAGGGGCGGGAGCAAAACGAATACCGTCAAAAAAGCGCACGAGAAACGTCTTAGCGAATATCTCATGGAACGACTCATGCAGGCCATAGGTGCGGACACGGAGCGCTTCGCCTCGCCCTTGAACGTCGCCAAGTGCACAAGAGTATACCATGCAAGATTCCCGAGGACAAACTGTTTGGAGCAAGCCACGACGCATACCAACAGCCATTCAGGGGTGCCTCTGTCGCTCACCCGGAACCAACCCCCGAAGAGGGACACCATGCCATGCGATGGGCCCTGGGATGGGCTGACGCAGAGCGCAACCACACAGACCCCACGGCCACGCTGCTCGTGTTCCCTGCATCTAAAACGGCACCCTACACCCGGTACCTACGGCACGACCTGGTCACTCACGTCGGGACAATCTCGACCGACAGGAGTGACAGCAACCTAAGCAACGACGCAATATGGGAAGACGTCCCCTCTTACCCCAACGGCCTCGACCTGATCCTCGTGGCCAACAAGACTGGAGGCAGTGTCGTGGAACCACTTCGCCAAGCAATCGACTCCATCACGAAGCCGCCCCAGGACCGCACAGCAATGGACGAGACCCAGGACACGGACCTGCGACTACCCCAATGGGTGCGCAAACACATACGTAGGTTGAAAGAGAAGTACGAAACCGGCTGTGCACCTAGCCTGAGCTCCCGGAGATGTGACAACCTGACCGACGACGAACGATGCAGCGCACACCTGATGTTCCCAGCAAAAATAGCTCTGCGCCATGACGCTGAATCCGGCATATACACTGATGGGTCTGTCCAAAAGATCCAGGTTGATGAAGCCGAAGCGCAAGTCCTTGGGCGGCCGCGGTCGATGCCCTCACAGGCAAAACGCTCTACATAGATGTTAATGCAGGATCGACGGGATGCCAAACCATTACACGTTGCGAGCTCAGTGCTATCCACCAAGGTCTTACAATGAGAAATGACGAGGAGGGCCTCAACAACGCACCCATTACAATCTGGACTGACTCAGCCGCGTCACTGTTTCTGATAATGAAAATGATAAATCAACCTACGAAACTCGCGCTCAGTAAACACAAAGACCTACTTACGAACATTGTACGGATTCTGAAAGAACGAGCTGTAAGTAAGGAAACTCAAGACACATCTTCTGAAGGTAAAATCCCACACAGGAATAAAATACAATGACGCGGCTGATAAAGCGGCAGTTAAGGCTGCGCGCCGGGACGCGCCCGACGACGCCACGTGGCAAACAGAAACGTCCGACAACGACCCCAGAGCGCACTATTGGTGGGTGCGAAAAGCCAGCGGACCGGAACGCACCGCCGGTCACTACGCCAACGACCTTAACCGAGGGGTGACATCGCTAATAAAACCAGAGGTGCACCTCGGTTACACCAAACAAACCCTGTACACGTCCTTCATGTCAGCCACGCTCCCGCACCTAGACATCCGTACAAGCGCGCGCACCCTCAACCGGCGCGCGGGAAGGCACAAGAAACTCAAGCGGTCTATGGACTATTGGTACATACGGACAACTGTGGAACAACAAACTGGCGCAGCGCTTCCGACGTCCCCTGGTAGGCACCAAACGATCGCGTATACAATCCGCAGTCCCACCACACATGGTGGAGACCGCACCCTGCCCACTGTGCCGGGGTCCCGACTCTGGAGGACACATCCTGGGTGGCTGTCAACACCCGGACATGACAGCCCTCTACATCAAACGACACAATGTCGCAGTCCGGCAGATCGCCAGACTGCTCGCCACAGGACGCTTGGGTGGTTGCTTCATGATCATGGATGCTTGTCAGGCGCAGCAGCTCCCTGACTATGCCGCGAGCACCCGCATACCGGAGTGGGTGCTGCCAAATACACCCACCGACCTCCGCCTAAAACTCAGACCGGACATACTGTTCATACCAACGATACCACTCCTGGAGGCAAGTAAACCGGGATACACAGGCCCCTGGGATCGCGAGGACCACACCGTACACATTCTTGAAATCGGCTACACCTCAGACACCAACCACACTGCGAAACAGCACGACAAAGTGCAGCAGCACGAGACCCTGGCCAAAGAGCTTGCAGAAGCGGGATGGAAGGTGCGCTATACGAAACAGGACGCCATCAGTCTGGGTTTCGGGGAACCATACGAAAAGACCTCCTTCCACTCCTGGTTGAGCTCGGGGCCTGCAGCCACGCAGCCAGGGCGTGCTTGAACGACCTGCACGACCATGCCGTACATATGCTGAACGGCATCGTTACACTCCGACGCAAGATGGAAAGAGGACAACCTGTAGGAGACAATCCATCAGGAACTTAGCACACAATGCAGATCGTGATTTCACATTAGCGGTGGCGGGTAGTGTATAGGCAAGGGGAAACCCATAGCCTCATCACTCCTGCCCCCTTAACACATGCCACAGTCCCTGACTGGGCGTATTATTATTATTATTATTATTATTATTATTATTATTATTATTATTATTATTATTATTATTATTATTATTATTATTATTATTATTATTATTATTATTATTATTATTATTATTATTATTATTATTATTATTATTATTATTATTATTATTATTATTATTATTATTATTATTATTATTATTATTATTATTATTATTATTATTATTATTATTATTATTATTATTATTATTATTATTATTATTATTATTATTATTATTATTATTATTATTATTATTATTATTATTATTGCTGCACATACACGCGCTGAACATACACTTCGTTGATGTGCTTTGCTCATCCCCGTTAAATTCGTTAAGCAACCCCATCCTTGAATTAAGCAACCGCATCGGAGGTTTTACGGCAGGTTGTGCATGCACGGGCACGGACGGACGGAATTTTAGCAGGGCATCGATCGGAGCAGCTGACGGCAGCTACGTACCTGCATGCGGTGTGGCTGCACGAGAAGCAGCAGGCAGCTACGTACGTAACCACCAACGAACCAAGCAATCAAGCAAGCAACCTACAACAATTAACTTCGTCCCCGCCCAACGATAACCGTGCGTATAAGAACCACTCGCATCGCTCAAGATGGATGTTGTGTCAACATTTCATATTTAATTACTTGTCTTTCACGGTTTTTGAACGACCTTTTACGGCCGACCGCGATAATTGATTGTAGCCGATTACAGTAAGTGCTTTTGCGTGTGCCGTTTGTTGAGGTCCTCGGTATTGCTGCTTTAATTCCTTACTTTGTGCGCCTACGAGTCTTAGGCACGTACGCCCCAGCTTGACGTATATATTTACTGTGCATTCACGTGTATTTGATTGGTTGCTTGAATATCTCATTTCGTTCTTCATATCCGTCGATTGTCTCCTGGGGCTTCTGCGTGCGTGGCGGGGGAACCGAAGTTACACCATCATGCATGGCTAGCAGCAGATCCGCATTTAAATTGACCGGATTCGTTTTTTCCTCTGCGTTGCTTGTAATCATCAGCGTCTGGCGCTGACGATCGACCTGTTGCTTCCCTCCGCTGCCCTGCCTGCCCTATGTTAAAAAAATAGACGCACGCACCCCGCTCGTTCGATGTCAGGTTGAATGCATGCTTTCTCATTACTCTCGCCCCCCTACGTTATGTACGTACATCTGCTTGGCATACTTGATTGGCACGCAGCACGCAGGCTCGCTGTTGTGCGTGGCGGAAGAATGCGGAGATCGCTTGCTGCTGCTTCCTGGCTGCCGCTGTTGCTGGTGGCTTGCTACCTGGGGCAGCAAGCCCTGCTGTGCGAGGGCCACGGCTTCATGCTGACACCGCTGTCGCGAGGCCGGCTGTCTGGATACGCCGAGTGGGAGGTGGCCGGAGGCAAGTTCGGTCGTTCCTTTGCCCAACTACTAACCCAGCCAAGATGCACACAGCGCGGCAGATTGAATGATTGTATGTGATTATTTATATAACATGATTTATTATATATAAGTATATATGCAAATATCACAAACGTGGGTTCTTGCTTGTTTTAGGGATGCTCCGACGGCGGGCATTATTTATAAAGTATTACCCAAAACCATTATGAAATATCATATAATGCTTTGATTATTATTTACAACTCTTGATCCAACTTGATTGTAGGATCGGTTAACAAGGGATAACTCACAGTGTTGTAGTCCGCGACGCACGGGAAATCTACGAAATCGCTTAGTCCGAAGCGCCTTTTCTCTCATCCACATCCAGGTCTCGGGCAGATTTATTTATTTCAAGTCAATGTCAAAGACCTGCAAGTTAGGAACTTAATGAGAATCGACACTTCGTATCGATTGCTGCATGCATACATGGTTTCACTATTAGATTCGTTTGCTTGGTACTTAAGAAAAACATTGCATGTAATTGTTAATCAAAAAACCAAGGAACACGATGTTTGGGCATCCCACTGCAATCTAACCACCATCATCGTCATTGACGGTTGCAGGTAACGGCTTGGACCGTCATCCCTACCGCGCGTTCATCGACCTGGCCGACGTGTGCGGTGACCCGCACCAAGACACCGGGGACATGGATCTGAGGAACAAGGTTTCTGCCATACAGGGTAGGTGCATGCGCAAGCTGGGCTAGCCGGCGGCGGCGGGGCGGGCTCTACATACATACATTACACGTATGTATGTAGGTACGGCGGGGATTATATCTATCTATCTATCCGTCCTTGCGATAGATTGGCGGCCCCGTCGTTTACATGCGATCCATCCTTGTATGTATCATTTCGTCGTCCCCGCACGCAGCCACCTACAGCCCCGGCTCCACCATCACCATGGTGTACCGCATGAGGGTCAACCATGGCGGCTGGCTGGGCGTCAAGCTGTGCCCTCCACCCGCACCAACCCGTCCCAGGGCTGCTTCGACCAGTACCCGCTGACCAAGTAAGTTCGCTCGTTGTCATATTCTATTTACATATTCATACAGCAATCAATTATTGCTTGATTACACTAACGAACCTACCGGTACTTAATACCTAAGCTATCCTTCGTTTGGCAATCAGTCGAGGGCGGCTGCGGCAGTCGTCCAACGAATCATCCCGCCCATGCATGCATCCAGCTGCCCCGTCCCGCCTATCTTGCTGCCAGTGCAAGCTGCCCTAACGCACTACTATCACTACACACAAGTATGTTTGCTTATAGCGAACAAACCTGATTATCATAACGCTTACATACGCACGTACGTATCTCCTCGCGGTGCCTGCGTGTATGCTAAAAAGGCTACGTAGCGGACTCGCTAGCCTCGATTTCGCACGGAGGATGGCATACACGGAGGATGGCATACACGCACGGCGGATATCGTGACGGAGTAGCTAGCTAGAAGACGGAGACAACCGTCTATCTGTTGATCGACGGACCCGCTCCGTCCCTCGCTCTCCCGCGCGCCCGCCGGGCCTCCGTCCGGTGTGCGCACTCCGTCCTGCCCGCCCCATCCAGCGCCGACACCGG